>JANAVB010019200.1:2461489-3061489 GCA_029216955.1 Iris pallida
GAATTTCCTTGGAGGCATGTCTCCAAATACCAGTAAAAATGGACACCATAAAAAGAAGAAGAAAAAGAAGAAGAAGAAGATAGATGTACAACTTGCACATGATAAGCGCACTGTGGGACTTATAGAGGACATCACCCTTGAGCCACGGTATTGAACATGACCTCTTCAAATTTTTTTTTTAAATAATCCCTATGTAAATTCGTAAGCCAATCCTCTAGCACCCATCCCTCATCGTTCCACTAATTATCTGGCATGGGACTAAGCTCTTATATACTTGTTGTCTTATGTCACTGTTGGAAAGTGAATGTATATTTTACTTGAATTATTAAATAAAAATGCTCTTTTATTAATTCTTCAATAAGTGTGTCCAATGTACAACGAATCTATCTATTGAAAAGACGCATCCATTCCAAAGATTGTATCTACTCATATTTGTGTCTCTTTGTCATCTATAAAACGTTAAGTGTTTGAATAATTCAACCACTCAATTCATACATCAAACATTAAGTCCAAGAGAGAGACCACCTACATTGTTTCGTCCAATTCCTGCGGTGTAAAGTGTTGCTACCGAAGGAGAAGAACCGTTGTATCCTGGAAGACTAATCGACATTAAACCGTAAGCATCAATGTGGAACGAATATTAATTGTCTTAAGAATATTGAACCAAGTTCAAGCCTCGGTCTCAATTAGATCGTTATTTTATATTTTAATTTCAGAGTCTAAAATACAGATTTGGGAATTTATTCTTACAGTCACCACCAAACTGGGGTTACATGTACGGCTCGAGGCAAAATTTAAATTTAACAACCTCCACCTTGACTTATATAAGGTGGGTGAGTCTGAATAATCTGTAGAGATTTAAGATGGGTGTTGTTATTGATACTACTAAAATATCATCATGTATTTTTTTTTAATTTTCTATCTTTCAAATTTTAAATATAGTTCTGTATAATATGACATTAATCAGTGCATGCAATGAAGAAGGAGTGCATGATAATATTTTAGGAGTGTCAATAATGTTAATGTAGAAACATATTTAAAATTTTAATGATAGAAAATTAAAAAAAAAAATGTATGATGATATTTTAGGAGTGTCAACAACGATATCAGATAAATATAGTCACATTTGAAGGCTCAAGTGGCACCGCGGCTGAGCACAGGACACCAAGAAATGCAAGGTGAGTGAATTCTTTTCGATGCGATTGAATTGATGTTGTTCATGTCCAGTTAGGCTTTCCTTTAAATGAGACCAGACCGGAATGAGCCAGTATGGATGGAATAATTTGTACTTATTTTCCTTTTTGAATAATTATTCTTTCAGTTTAATTTGTTTTTACGTTCCTAATTTCTATAATTCGACTATGGGTTTCTGTTTCCATTTAAAAGAGATTTGAGATCCACGATCTGGAAATGTGAATCCTTGTAACGAAATAGATTGTTTTTCTGACCTCGCATCTATGAATCGGGATGTGGTGCTATCTTGTTGAGGACAAATCACTGTCATTAGTAATTTAGCAAATGTTCCATTCAAAGTATGAAACTAGCATATTTCTTCTATTTTTAAAAATAATGTGATTTATCTCTCCAAAATATTTCTTCAAATTATTCTTCTTTATATGATAGTTGACGTGGTATTTGACTTGAGAGCTTGCATGGTAGATGACATAACAGATTTTATCCAAAAAAATTTATCACCCAATTTTTTTTATTTTTAATTTTAGTTTTAAAATTTGTTATGTTAGCTATTATTCAGATGACATGTCAGCTGCCATATGAGTAGGAATAGTTCAAAGGAATACTTTAGAGGGATGAATATTATTTTTCTTTTAAAAACTAAGAGATATATTCATTTTGTACGAAACAGTCAAAATTTCGGTTAAAATAGTCAAAATATTTTTTTTTAACTGTTCCTTACAAAAAATGATAGTATATATTTTTTTTTAAATATTGAAATTATATGCTAGTTTTTATATTTAGAGCGAGATCTTTGTTAAAAATATTCCTTATAAATTAAAACTTTGCTCACGTGTTTTTATCATTCTGTAACATTATTGATCTCCACAGCGCGTATGATTTAAGGAACCTTTGAATTGGTCTCGGAAACAACAATTACGTGCTATTTTATGAATTTGTTAAAGCTTGTCCGAGTCTTTCCTCAATAATTGGCACCATGGAAGATGAGAGAGATTTTCCCAAGTGGAGGACAGAGACACTGAAGTTGTTAAAGAAGGGAGAGATTCCATTTAAACCTCACTTTCACCCGTCGTATCACACGTTACTTTTGGAAGGTATTTGAAGTTTGCATCTTCTAGAAAGAGGATCTCCAGTGAGATAAGTCATAGTCACACTTAGATGTTAAAAAAAAAATCTTAGATGCTAAGAAAAATCTTAAAAGTGAATTATAATTGTCCGTCAATAATTAACCGGTCACATCAATGTGGCTATAAAATATAACGAAAAAGTGTGTTCCTGATACGACCCCCTTCTCCAGGTCCAGTAATAGAGTGAGGACGAGGTAAATGATGCATTAATTAGATGAACAAAAGAATTGCAAAAGACATTAACCAAGGAGAATCAAAACTTTATTGAATATAGATACAGATACTACAAGAAGATGATGACAAAAAGCTAAGAATAGTAAGTTTATCAATTCATTCTCCAGGTCCCCGACTGCTGCTCCTTCCCTTTCTATTTATAGTACTCCTACATTATTCCGTGACCTAATACATTTATCTAATGATTAATGAGCTGTTAACTTTTGCAGGAATAATGAGCTGGCTGATTGTAACAGAATGGCTGACCTGGCAATCTGGGAAGAACATGGCTGATGTGGATAACTGTTAACTGAATGCAAAGTAAATGACAGAAGGAAATTACCTGCTCTGCTCCTACTTAGCTATTCCTACTGCATTCCTACTGCAGAATTAGAGTGACATAAGCTGGGCTCTATCATTCCAGTAGAACTATTGTTGAAATATTGTTTAGACTCGATCTCCAGAAATCATCCTATGTATAATACAATATTTTAAAGTATCATTCTGTGTCTAAATTTGGAAGTTCAGGTTCATTCTCAAAAGTAGAACCAATTCTCAAACTTGGAAGGGAAGGACACACTGAAATTTTATCCAACCATAACTCAGTCCTATACCATACGAAGTTGTCAGTATCGTATCCGGATACGAATTTTGTGATACCTTGACAATTTATATAGTTTTCTTGTTGTCAATGGTTTCTCTTATAGAGACTGTGATCCAACTATTCGATACAAATATCTATTAGATCATGTTTAGACACCGCAACGTACGTGTGAGACAAACTGAATCTTTTCAAATATCAAACGAAACGAAACAAAATGATCTGTTAGGTTTTTCTTCAAATACTCCTAAGTAAAAGAAGGTAACAAGTGGATAATATTTCTTCAAAAGATTAGTTCTCATGTTTTATTTACTACAGACAATAACTACTACTTAGTAGGCATGCAACACTGAACTAGAGACTGAGTTAGAGTTGATCCATAATACATACATACTCCTCGTGAGTCAAAAAAAAAGTTGAAGACCAATTCTATTATCTTACATCTCATTCTCTCATCTTTTATTTAATGTAAGACTAAACTTTCAATACAACTTGTTTCTATATGGTCACTAAATTTGTGAATTTTGAACGTTGAACCTGGTGCAAGAACGATATAACTCAACACTACCACTTACAATTTTTTCCTATCATAAATAAAAAAAGCTAATGGGATAACTCAAATAACTAATATGTATATGGTAAAACTATTAGAGATAATTCGAAAATTTTCAGTCAGAGCATAAAAAATATATAAAATTGTAGCTAGAGCACAAACTTTACCAAAATTATAACTAAAGCACAAGAACGTCCTTCCGAAGGACGTTAATCGTGAGTAAAAGATTATTTTTTAACGGACGTTAACCGTGAAGAAGGCGGCAGAAAAATAAATATATTAAATAGGAAAACGCCCTTTCCTTAAGAAAACGTCCTTTCTAAGGACATTTTCATTGAGAAAACGTTCTTCCTAAGGGCATTTTCCTTTTTAATATATTTTTTATTTTTCGGTTTGATGGGATGGCTGGTTAATTGTATTTGTTGGATGGTTTAGGGATGGCTGGTTAATTGCTTCTGTTGGGTCGTTAGGTTTGTTGTTGAATGGAATGGGTAAATGATAGGATATAGATCAATAGGGTATCTATTATCTAACGTTCATACATGAATTTTTTATAAAATAAGCTCTTTCCATACATGAATTAAAGTTGCTGAAATTTTCATACATTAATTTCTAATAAAATAAGCTATTTCCATACATGTTTTTTTATACTACGTTTCATAAAATAAGCTATTTCCATACGTTTCAAAGAAATAGCTTATTTTATGAACCATAGTTATTTTTTTGAAAAATCATGTATGAAAATAGCTTATTTTATTAGAAATTCATGTATGAAAATTTCAGCAACTTTAATTCATGTACGGAAAGAGCTTATTTTTTTGAAAAATCCATGTATGAACGTTAGCTACCCTTTTGATATCCTAGCATTTATCCATCCTATTCAACAACAAACCTAACTCAACATATGCAATTAACCAGCCATCCCTAAACCACCCAACAGATGCAATTAACAAGCCATCCCATCAAACCGAAAAACAAAAAATATATTAAAAAGGAAAACGTCCTTAGGAATGACCAAATTTAATATTTTATAATAGTAAAATACAAGAAATACAAGAAACATTATAATAGTAGCTATTTCTTTAAAACACCTTCATTCATGTAAATAAATGACCAAATTTAATATTTTATACGTCATTACTTGCATTAAATAAGAATTTTTATCATTTATAATACATATCTCATATATGTGCTAAATAAAAAAATTAAAAATTTTATAAAAAAATAGATGGCGGGCCAACCCACTTGGCCCGCGGACTAGCCCACCGCGGGACGGACTACTAGTGGGCCAGTCCACCTAGGCCCGCCTGTTTGGCGGACGCCTAAATGCTCGGCCCAACCCACCTTTTTGGCGGACGGGACGGGCCGGCCTAACGGGCTTAGCCCATTTTGACAGCTCTAATTGAAACGGCGATATATAGCCTGTCCGTCAGAAGTGTGGTCCAAGTCTGCAGATAACGTGGCACTGCACGATGGTTAAGTTATAACTATTCTCTCACACGCAATTGAAATTGAACATTTCTTTCTCCATATCTACACTCAGCTAATTATTCTTCCGTGATACGTACGATGACAATGAGTGTCACAATAATTTCCAGTAACATGATAGATCCTGTCCGCAAGAGAATGGACACAGATGAAATAATCCATGCGTACATTGTGGTTGTGCTTTCTGCAGCTGATGTACGGAGCAGATGGCCGATGCTCACATCACGGAAGGTTAATTTAACGCGCTAGATACGTCACCTTGCTGCCGTCGTTGATAGTTCCTTGTGATACATGTGGACGTGGTCCTGCACCTTGTTAGCAATCACTCGAATAAAACTCATATTATACGCGAATTTTTTCGTATCATATTATACGTGAATTTTTCCGTATCTTACATAAACGTATAATACTTACGTACTTTTGAAAATTTTGGATTTGTACGTAAATTTTAAGCCTGTGACGTTTTTAAACGCGTACCGTACAAATTTTTAAAAAAATGTGACCAAGAAACCCAACAGTCTGAACTTTCTTAACTCTTGCTGCTATTAGATATTAAGACTGGCACAATTCTTAAAAATTATCAAAAGAAAAGAAGAAAAAGTCTCACAGTAACCAAAAAAAGAAACCCAAGAGTCTTTGCACATGTTGCTTGCAACAATCAAAGAAAAAAAATTTCGTTTTCCATCATCCAACCTCTTCTTATAACCCTTGTTTATGAAGGAATAGAGGTGGGTGGGCCCTATATATATGCCGAATTTTTAGTGCCGAATTAGTACATATGAAACGTACTAAACACGAATTAAATCTGATCCGAATGTTTTTCGTTAGACGAATTTTTGACCGAATTTTTTACCGTATTTTACTTATATTGTACCAATTTATACTCGTATTTTTGCCTTTCCGAATTTTTTCCGTTTGCCGAATTGCTAACAAGGGTCCTGCATGCTGACTGGCTGGCTCGATGGTGAACCAGCTGGTTAAGTTCAAAATTAACCACGAAGCGATGCAAAACAAATTAGATCTGACCATTTTTTTTATTTTACAGTTTGTGAAGGGGAAAAAATCCGAAATCCGCCCAGTACCCAGTACCCAATTCGGCTAAATCCGTACTGGTCCAGTCCCGGTCCAATTGAGTGGCCGACTCGGCTCGACCCATAGTATACGCTGGTTTGGGTTGTGTTTTATTATTCGGTTCGATAGTCCGATTCGGATCGATCTGACCGAAAATTTGAGCTGAACCAGGTTTACCTTTCGACTCCAGTCAACTCGGCCGGGACTGGAGCGGTCCAGGACCGTTTAATTCGGTTTCTCCCTCTATATTAATATTTAGAGGATACTTGGTATTTACCAAAGTACTACCAATATATTCTTGATTAAAACCTTGGAAGGATTATATGGTTAAAAAAACTCGTCCAGTAGCCATATTAATATAATGAGGATATTTTACTAAAATACTCCCAAAATTCTATCCATTTTAACGTTAATCATATTTTTAATCATATTTTTGTCATCTTTCTGAAAATAAACATAATACTCCTATAACAACCATATTTTAAGGATATCTGTGGTCATTTACCACTTGTTTTTTTATATTTATAAATATCACTTAATTTATCCAGATTTATTACAATAATTTATATCCTTCTAATACTTTAGAACAATACAATGATTTTCGGTAAAGAGACAACCTTTTTGCTGTCATAAAAAAATGAACAACCACCACAACATACAGCAACCTCAACCCACACTCTTAGATCACAACAACAAAAAATTGCAGCCGTCGGTTGGAGAAAGAAGTATCACAGACGAACAAAACAAAGACAACACAAATAATTAAGTAGATACGAGAAAGAGAAAATGAGACAGAAATTATGTATTCTCAGTCACATGTAATAAACTTAGGAACTACTCACAAAAGAACCACCTCTTAGAAAAGTAGAACAACCACGAGTGTCGCACTTGAAGTCTTAATGCAGGGTTTTGAGTTTACCATCTTGGAGAGCCAATATACCAGGACAAAGACATGGTCTACTAATGAAAATTTGAAGAAAGATTGAAAATTGAAACCAAAACATAAGTTATATCAATAAACACTAACTTATATAACAAAAATATTATATATTGAAATTTTTATTAAATTATTGGCGTAAAATATGGTTTTTATATTGTAGCACCTTTTTTTGAAAGTCCAATATTTTTAAAGTCGAAGACCATCTATTTTGATGACTTTTTTTAATTTACCACGGGCCAGCCCGGACTCGATTATGTACCGACTCAGATCTATCCCTGTCAAGTCATACCGCTAATTCTCGGATATTGGATAGGGTTGGGTTAGGATCAAGATTTGTTCGTTTCCGCTAGTCTTCTTTTTCAGGTTGATCCGACCCCGACTCGGTCTAGAACTGGTCAAACTTGGTCGACTCTAGGCCGAGTCTGGCCCGACACAATAGACACCTTTTGAAAACTGGAAAAATAAAAATAAAAATGATGTTCTTTGGAAAGAGGCAGAAAAAATAAAGGAGAGAAATTTGAGGGAAAAATTAAGTGGGTTCCCCTAAAAATTTTCTCCCATGAGGAAAATGGAGGGAGGTGTGGAGATTTCGGAAAAATTTATCCAAGGGCTCCTAAAAATGTAAGTATAAATTATGATTTGAGAAATCCAAGAACCAAACATTGACTTTTTTTATTCCACAATTTATTTTTTTACTTTTTCTTTCCTTCTTTTTTTGGGAAAAAATTTAACATTATCTTCATTTACTTCCCTTCATTTTATTTTTTCTCAATTTTTTCCTTGTTTGGAAGACCAAAAAATAGAAAGAGAAAATATAAAAATAAAATAAAATTTTGTTTGTTTATGGATAAATATAAAACTACTATTTAGTCCTTAATTTTCTCAAAATTTAAATTATATTTAATTTTTGAGGGATAATTAGATAAATTCTTCTTAAATTTTCTATCTTTCTATTTTATCCCACTTTTGGAAATAATTTTTTTATGGAACCCATAATTTTTTTCCCTCAAAATTTTCTCTCATATTTTACCTCTTCCTTCGGAGACATAATTATTATTTATTTTCTCTTCATTTTCTTCTCAACTTTTTTCCCTATCTATTTTCTTGGTTATGTTAATGGAGAAATCATTTGAATTTGACCAAGTAGTGCAAAAGTAACAAGTGCACCTAAGCCAAAACTTCCTCAATCTTGCGCAAAATCATCAAGCGGAATATTTTCCGATATCTAAATGGTATTGGACCACTAACATTGTAAAAATTCTACGGAATAATTTAGCAAATATTCTTATTCAAAATATTGAAACTAGCGTACACTCACCATTCTAAAAAATAAAAAATATTGCCATTTTTATATTGAAAGCCAAGAAACGAAAATATGTTTTTACTATTTTAACGAAAATTTTGACTATTCGGTACAAACAAGAGAATATCTCTTAGTTTTTAAAACTGAAAATTGCTGAAAAACCCAATTTCGGGGTTGATTTTTATGAAAAATCTACCCGCAGGATGGGTTTTATGAAATGCCCAGAATTATATATTTCCACGTTAAATATTCCAAGATTCTCTTTAGATGTTAAATTAATACCATAACTACCCCTCCGCACAAACTCAGATTTGGATTGCAATTCTCTTCTTCTTCTTCACGAGAGATATGAATTCCATTGTTCTCATCTTCAGCAGAGATCGCAAAGATCGTTCGTAGTTCACCATGTTTTTTTTCAATTGAACTCCGATCATCGCTCTTCTTTTTCTTCTTTTTCTTCTTTTTCTTCTTCTTCTCTTCCGACAATTAGGTCAATTATGGAGAGAAGATCTTCTTCTTCTTTTTCATAAGAGTTAGCATCGTTTTGAAAAAAGAACGAAAACTCTTGAATCTTTATTCATGTCAAATTTTTTTCCCACAAAACAAAAAAAATAAAAATTAGGTTTTTGTCAACTGTTCTCCGTCGATATAACACGAAGAATAGTCATTCTCCTGCATTTTAACAAGGAGAATGTCATTCTCCGTGTAAATTAATACGGAGAATAGTCATTCTTCGTGTAAATTATGACGGAGAATGTCATTCTCCGTTTAAATTAACACGGAGAATGGCGTTCTCCATGTTATTTAACACGGAGAATGGCGTTCTCCGTGTTTCTAACACGGAGAATGGTCATTCTCCTGCGTTTTAATACTGGAATGATCATTATTCGTGCTAAATTACACGAAGAATGGCTATTCTCCGTGTAAATTAAGACGGAGAATGCCATTATCCGTGTTACTAATACAGAGAATGGCCATTCTCCGTGTAAATTAAGACGGAGAACGCCATTCTCCGTGTTACTAACACGGAGAATAACCACCCTCATGCGAAATTAATATTCTTCGTGTTCTAACACGGAGAATGGTCATTCTTCTACATTTTATGGTCAGTTGAAACTTTGGAGGGCCATAACTTTTGACTGGAAGGTCGAAACAAAGCCCGGCTTATCGCAAAATGAGCGTATTTTCGAGGAGCCTGAGATCAACTGCTTCATAGTTAGACGGCCTTTCGAAATTTTATAATCGCAAAAAAATGATGTTTTGACCTCTGTTTTAGCACTTTTGCCGTTTGTCTCGGTCTTTCCGAAATTTTTCGACGAGTTTTTGACGATTTTTGAGGAGAAAACCTAAATTCGAAAGTGAGCAGCGTATGGAAGAAGATGAAGTATCGAAACGTTTTTTTAAGAGTAGTTTCGTGGGTGTTTTCAATAAATTAGAAGGAAAGGCAAAAAGGTCATTCGGAATTCTCTTTATATATTTTTTGCTAATTCTAGGCACGCGATGAAATGTTATTGCGCGGTAGGTTTTTCATAAAATTTTTTCGTTTTTTGGACATTTCATAAATTTTTCCTTTTTAAAATAGTATAGATATATACTTAGTTTTCATATTTTGAATAAGAACATTTGCTAAAATATTTCATATGATATTGAATGTCATTTGGACTTTTTTTTTTTGGTCCACGACTTCTCAAATCAAATCCAAGACATAATAGTATTCAAATTATTTTCACAATTTTTTTTTCTTTCAATATAAGCATTTATTTTAATATTCTTTATTATCTCCTGTTTAACAAACTGTATCAAAGCCAATAAGGTACAATCGCAGAAGAGTGAATTAGTGTTAATGAATGTAGGAGAATCCCTCGATTATAATTCCGACCAATTGATCTCCAATGAGTCGATGACTATCAATAAACAAATTAAATATAGATTATTCATATCAACCATAAAAGAACCATATCTATTGCAAAACTAAACGAAGGTGGCTTCTGCCTCCGCTGTCACCAGTAAGAAGTATGTTTTTACTAATTAACTTGTCTTTCAATGAAACTTAGATTATAATATAAGTTGTAATGTCGCTCATTACGACAATTTGCAATACATGTACGACTAAATTAACTTAAATTAGATAAATGTTAGAAATATACATCGCTAGTGGTCGCTGAATATTGAAGAATCAAACGACATCTAACTATGCTTATCAAATAAGTCGTTTATTCAGAGAAAGTTCAACGACGTGATTGATATCAGCACTATTAGGAGACTTCTTTCCGATTTTTTTTCCTCTCTCTTTTGAAATTTTCAAACTTCTAATAAATTCTGAAAACCTACGACCCCTCCACCGATGTCTCTCTCTACCTTTAACGATCTCTTGACGACATCCCCTCTCGCACGCTATCGACTCCTCGACACCATTCCTTGTCGCACGTGTTGGAGTTTTTCTTTATGCTCATGAAGGTTTTTTTTTAGAGCTAGAAAGAGAGACCCACATAGGGCTGAGCAGAAAACGGTTTTGGAACTGTTAACCGACCCGAACCGACCCGAACTGGCCAATCGGATCGGGTTTTGCATTTTCGGGTCGGACTTCGGTTCGTTAATGGGAATTGAACGGTTATCGGGTCGGTTCACGGTTTCTCCATTCGGATTTCGAATCGACCCGAAAACCGATAAAGAAATTACCCATTTACCCTCTGCCCTAACCCACCCCCATAAATATCCAGCTTTCTCTCTCTCTCTCCTCACTTCTCACATTTCTCCGCTCCGCCTCCATGATGGGAAAGAAACGCGGAAAACCTTTCCCCAAACCGGAGAGTACCTGCGAGAGGACCGAGCAAACAACGCACGAACCAAAAACGAACACACAAAGCAAACCACGCAGACACAGAGAATTTTTGACGTGGAAACCCTTGCGGGAAAAACCACGGGACGATCGGAGTCCAACCCTGAGAAGCCTCCACTAATGGAATAGAAGAATTACACCCTCTACAAACTCCTCCCGATCCAAATCGGATCCCCACAACACTCAGAGACAAGAACAATGATTACAAGGCTACGAAGAGCGAGAACGACGAGTAGAGATTACCCGAAACACGATCTCCTTCGAAAACGACCTTCAATCCTCCGTCTTCTTCTCCGAAGTTGCAATGGCACTCTTGCCTCCTTCTCTCTCAAACTTGTGTTGCCCAATACTTGCGATGATGAATTAGGGTTGAGAAAACTCAATATAACTCCCCAATCCCGCAACCAACCTGGACCGTTGGATTAGATCCAATGATGAAAACTCATCCATAATCCCGCTTCAGCCCCCGACAACACAGAGTTCGGCCAGAACTCTGTGCGGGGCAGCCAGCACCTACTGGCCAAACGCTGGAACAGCCAGACCGAGTTCGGCCAGAACTCGGCCTGGGACCGAGTTCGGGCCGAACTCGGATCCTCTGCTCCCAGAAGCTCCAGCAACAGCAGCAGCAGCAACGTCGCCTACTTCCCGAGCTTCTCCGACTTCGGACGGCGCTCGTCGCACTCCGGGGTCTTCTCCACATAGGTTGGGAACCCCACCCACTCCAACAAATCTCCCCCTTCACAACTATGGGGAGGACGTCGTCATCCCGACGATCTGCCTGCAGTACTCGAACTTCCCCCTTGGTAGAATCTTCGTAAACATATCAGCTCCGTTGTCGTCTGTATGCACCTTCTCAAGCGCCGCGTCCTTCTTCTCAACCACATCCCGTATCCAATGATACCGGGTCTCGATGTGCTTGGACCGGCTATGAAACGTCTGATTCTTCACAAGGTGGATCGCACTCTGACTGTCGCAAAGCAAAGTATACTGCTCTTGCTTCAGTCCCATTTCCTGCAACAGCTTCTTCATCCACAACAGCTCCTTGCAAGCCTCCGTCGCCGCAATGTATTCCGCCTCCGTCGTCGACAAGGCAACACACTTCTGCAACCGCGACTGCCACGACACTGCTCCTCCTGCAAACATCATCACGTAGCCCGAAGTCGATCGCCTCGTGTCTACATCTCCAGCCATATCAGCATCGGTATACCCGACCAGCTTCGGCTCGTCACCACCAAAGGAAAGTCTCCAACCGGCAGTGCCCTGAAGGTATCGTAGAATCCACTTGACCGCACTCCAGTGTACCCTTCCAGGATTCGAAAGATACCTGCTAACCGTACCAACTGCATGAGCAATATCTGGCCTCGTACACACCATAGCATACATCAGGCTTCCCACAGCTGAAGCATATGGAACCCGCTCCATATCTTCCTTTTCGTCCTCGGTAGATGGACACTGCTCCTCAGTGAACTTAAAGTGAGCCGCGAGGGGGGAACTCACTTTCTTCGACCCGTCCATCCCGAAACGCTGAAGTACCCGGTGAATGTACTTCGTTTGGGACAAGTGTAGCAGCTTGGACTCTCTCTCTCGGCTGATCTCCATCCCAAGAATAGTCTTCGCTGCGCCCAAATCCTTCATAGAGAAGGCCGCGCCCAGTTGGCGCTTCAACTCCGCTATCCTAGTGGCATTTCGACCCACTAATAGCATATCATCTACATAGAGCAATAAAATGATGAAATCATCCTCGGCAAAATACCTCACAAATGCACAATGGTCCGACGTCGTCCGTGCATAACCATGCTCCCCCATAAACGACTCGAACTTTCTGTACCACTGCCTCGGAGCCTGCTTCAGACCATACAAGCTCTTCCTCAACCGGCAGACCAAATGTGACTTGCCCTTCTCACAGAATCCCTCCGGCTGCTCCATGTACAACTCCTCCTCAAGATCACCGTGGAGGAACGCCGTCTTCACATCCATCTGCTCGACCTCCAAGTCGAAACTGGCTGCTAATGCTAGCACCACCCGAATAGACGAATGCTTGACGACAGGCGAAAAGATCTCATCATAATCCACGCCTTTCCGCTGACCGTAGCCCTTGACTACCAGCCTCGCTTTGTATCGAGGGCGAGTAGCATCATCCGTCTGCTTCACTCTGAACACCCATCGATTCTTCAAAGCCTTCTTGCCCTTTGGCAACCGCACCAGATCATAAGTAGAATTGGTGTGCAAGGAACTCATCTCCTCCTGCATAGCCACCATCCACTCCTGCCTGTGTTCGTCTTCCATAGCCTCTGCGAAACTTTCGGGCTCTCCCCCGTCAGTCAGTAGCACATACTCATCCGGCGAGTATCTCGTAGATGGTCGACGATCCCTGTTACTCCTTCTCAGTGGAGCCACTGGTGCTGGCTGTATACCGACAGCCTCCTCCCCTTCAGGAACTACCTCTCCGGCATGCTCATCCTCCTGAGGGACACCCTGACCACCATCAGCAGGCTGATGATCAAGGTTGGGAGCAACTCCATGTACCGGCTCCCCCATAACTGGATCCTCCGCGATGTCCTCTGGAAACTGCTCGAAGCGAAATGACTCTAACTCAGGCAATTCCTCAGCCTCAGAAGGCGTCTCGGAGTCCTGAGTGTTGGTCATGGTCTGATCCTCGACGAACACCACGTCCCTGCTTCTGTAGAGCTTTCCTTCCACTGGGTCGTAGAGTCTATAGCCAAACTCATCCCGACCGTAGCCGACAAAGACGCATCGCCTCGTCTTCGGCTCAAGTTTGGTCCTCTCGTCCTTCGGTACATGTACGAAGGCTTTACAACCAAACGCCCGCAGGTGACTGTATGACGGCTCTTTACCGTACCATACTTTATCAGGCACATCACCCTGCAAAGGAGCACTAGGAGACAAATTAATAATATAAGCAGCTGTGAGAAGAGCCTCACCCCAATAACTGCCCGGCAAGTTTGCTTCTGACAGCAAACACCGCACCCTCTCCATCAGTGTCCTGTTCATGCGCTCCGCTACACCATTGAGCTGAGGTGTCTTTGGCGGAGTCTTCTGGTGTCGTATCCCTTGCTCTCTGCAATACGCATCAAAGGGACCGATGTATTCGCCGCCATTGTCGGACCGAACACACAACAACTTCTTGCCCGTCTCCCTTTCAACGGAGGCCTGAAACTCCTTGAAAGTAGGCAGCACCTGATCCTTGGTCTTTAAGGCATAGACCCAAACCTTCCTGGAACAGTCATCAATAAAAGTCACAAAGTAAGAAGCACCACCAAGAGTTTTTACCTTCATAGGACCGCAGACATCCGAGTGAATCAACTCGAGCAACGCCGGCTTCCTCGAACTTGGGTGACTCTGGAAAGACACCCTATTTTGCTTCCCAGCCAAACAGTGCGTGCATTTCTCCAACTTTGTAGACTTGAGCCCCGGAATCACCTTCCTGTTCACCAAGTAGCTCATCCCCTTCTCGCTGATATGGCCGAGCCGCCTGTGCCACAACTCGGTAGACGCATCACTGACTGCGTTCACCTCCTGTGCCCCCTGTGCGCTCCCCTCCATATAGTAGAGACCGGACTTCTTGCTTCCTCTGGCAATCACCAACGAACCTCTGGAAAGCTTCCACTGACTATTCCCGAAGAGACTGAAGAATCCCTCGTCATCCAACCTTCCAACCGACACCAGGTTGAAACGGATATCAGGGACATGACGAACATCCTTGAGAACAAGAACCGCACCCGTCTTCGTTCTCAAATGCACATCTCCAATGGCAACCGCCTTCGACACATCTCCGTTGCCCATCTTCAACACGCCACAGTCGCCTGTCGTGTAAGTGGCAAACAGTGCCCTATTGTGAGATACATGTGCTGAAGCCCCTGAGTCCACCAGCCAAGAATTGTCATCGCAGGCGAGGTTAGTAATGACCTCATCACCTACGACGATCACATCGCCTCCATGCGTCGAGGCCGCCGCTGTAGTGTTCTCTTCTTGCTTCCCCTTGTCGCCCTTCTTCTCTCTCTTCCAAGCGAAACAGTTCCGCTTGATATGGCCCTTCTTACCGCAATGATAACACTCTGAGTCCTCGTACCGACCCTTGGACTTTCCCCTGCTCTTGTCTCTGCCACCACCTGGACCCCTGCTTTTGCCCCTTCCGCGGCTCTCTGAAACCAATGCCTCTGAGTGGTGGGATGTGGATGAAGTGCCCTGAGAACGTCTCCGCATCTCTTCATTCAACACCCCGCTCTTGGCAAACTCCAGACTGACCACGCCCTCTGGAGCAGAAGCGATCATAGATACTCGTACGGTCTCCCACGAGTCTGGCAAGGTACACAGCAGCCACAGTCCCTGAACTTCGTCGTCGAACTTGACTCCCATAGAAGACAGCTGGTCAACCATGCCCTGGAACTCACTCAAGTGATCCGTAATAGACGCCCCATCCTTGTACCGCAGACCCATCATCGTTCGGATCAGGAACAACTTGTTTACCCCGGTCTTCTTCGCATACAAGGATTCCAGCTTATCCCATAACGTCTTCGCGTGCTCAATATTGGCAACGTGATTGTACACGTTCTCATCAACAAACTGCCGTATGTACCCACACACCTGTATGTGCTCGAACTTCCAGTCCTCCTCGGATTTATCACTGGGCCTCTCGGATGCAAACACAGGTAGATGCAGCTTCTTGACAAATAGCAAATCCTTCATCTTGCTCCGCCAATAATGATAGTTTGTGCCATTAAGGTTCACCATGCGCACCGGCTTCGCGTCCATCTCTCCTCTCTGGTTCCTCTGTCAACTCCTGACACCCTTCGAACCCAAAGCTCTGATACCACTCTGATGGGAAAGAAACGCGGAAAACCTTTCCCCAAACCGGAGAGTACCTGCGAGAGGACCGAGCAAACAACGCACGAACCAAAAACGAACACACAAAGCAAACCACGCAGACACAGAGAATTTTTGACGTGGAAACCCTTGCGGGAAAAACCACGGGACGATCGGAGTCCAACCCTGAGAAGCCTCCACTAATGGAATAGAAGAATTACACCCTCTACAAACTCCTCCCGATCCAAATCGGATCCCCACAACACTCAGAGACAAGAACAATGATTACAAGGCTACGAAGAGCGAGAACGACGAGTAGAGATTACCCGAAACACGATCTCCTTCGAAAACGACCTTCAATCCTCCGTCTTCTTCTCCGAAGTTGCAATGGCACTCTTGCCTCCTTCTCTCTCAAACTTGTGTTGCCCAATACTTGCGATGATGAATTAGGGTTGAGAAAACTCAATATAACTCCCCAATCCCGCAACCAACCTGGACCGTTGGATTAGATCCAATGATGAAAACTCATCCATAATCCCGCTTCAGCCCCCGACAACACAGAGTTCGGCCAGAACTCTGTGCGGGGCAGCCAGCACCTACTGGCCAAACGCTGGAACAGCCAGACCGAGTTCGGCCAGAACTCGGCCTGGGACCGAGTTCGGGCCGAACTCGGATCCTCTGCTCCCAGAAGCTCCAGCAACAGCAGCAGCAGCAACGTCGCCTACTTCCCGAGCTTCTCCGACTTCGGACGGCGCTCGTCGCACTCCGGGGTCTTCTCCACATAGGTTGGGAACCCCACCCACTCCAACACTCCACTCTCCAGGCCGTCCACTTCACTCTCCACTTCTCCAGCGGCCTCCACTCCTCCTCCTCCCGTCCTCCGACCACCACCTTCCTCCTCACTCCTCCTTCCACTCCACTCCACAGTCCACTCCACCGCCTCCACTCTCGGACTCTCCAGCCCCCTCCACTCTCCAGTCTCCAGCCCCACTCCATCCACTCCACTCCGACCACCACCTTCCTCCTCACTCCGCCTTCACCACTCTTCCATCTGTTCGTGACGACTAGATCTGTTCACTTGTAGATCTAGTCCAGATCTGTTGAGATCTAGTCCAGATCTGTTGAGATCCAAGCAATATTTGTCGAGATCTAACAAGGATCTGTCGAGATCTGGTAAGTTCGAACAGAAATCCTTTTTTTTTAATTTTTAATTAATGTATGTTATTTTTTAATGTTTGTAGATCAGTAAATCTCTTCGAGATCCAAGCTAGTCTTGTAGATCTCTTGTAGTCTTGTAGATCTTTTTTTTTTTTAATTTATCATTAATGCATGTTATTTTTGTAATCATGCAGACCATCAGCTAGATCTTGTAGTCTTGTAGATCTTGTAGATCTCTTCGAGATCTCTTGTAGTCTTGTAGATCTGTTACTCAATCCACAATCTGTTCGATATTTCCTATTTGAACTCACTGTAAGTCCCTTTTTTCCCACTTTCAAAATTGTATGTTGTGCATCTTTGTCGATTCTGGAACAGGTGCGCTGCTGGTCCGCATGCAAAAAATATTTGTTGCCAAAAAAATGTGTTGCTGCCAAAAAAATTTTGGGCTAATCTGTTGCTGCCAAAAAAATTGCATGCCAAAAAAATTGGGGCTAATGTATTGCTGGCAAATAATATTGGATGCCAAAAAATTTGGGCTAATGAGTAATGGGTTGCTGCCAAAAAAATTGTTGCTGGCAAATAATATTTTGCTAATGTTCTTTACAGTTTACACTGGGCTAATGTTCTGTTATCATAGGGCTAATGTTCTGTTATCATAGTAGGGCTAATGTTCTTTACAGTTTACACTGGGCTAATGTTCTGTACAATGCTAATGTTCTTTACACTGGGCTAATATGTTCTGTACACTGCCAATATATTTGTACACTGCCAATATTTTTGAATGTTCTGTACAGTTTACACTGGGCCAATATTTTTGAATGTTCTGTACACAAGTAGGACTAATGTTCTGTAGTATAGTTAATGTTCTATTGTTCTGTACACTGCTAGGAATGTCCTGTTATATTTTAGGGCTAGCCTAGGTAAGGATTAGGTAGCTTAGGTTACTTACGTAATTATGTGATGTTTGTTAGGTAACACCAATCTATGGCAACCACTTCATATTCATGCAACGTGCGTACTTCATATTCATGCACTGTGCGTATTCTTTAATTTTTATTCAAGTTTCATGTCCACACTTGACACTTAGCAATTGTAACAAATAATTTTTTTTTAGATGTCGCACGAAGCTGATCTACCACAACCACCAACTAGTTCTCAGGGCACTAATGAGCCAATCTACATTCCTAATCCGAGTCTTCGCGTGACTAGAAAACCTACAAAGAAACGGGCTGCTTTTTGGTCAGATTTTATTACATCTGTGGATGAAGAAGGTCGACCAAAGGCTAGTTGCAAACATTGTAGAAAAGAGTACCACTGTCATAGTAAAGTTAATGGAACAACTAATGTGAGAAATCATTGGAATGCATGTCCGATGAATCCAAAAAATAATGATTCCAGTCAATCAATACTCAACTTGCAACCCAATGCTAAAGGCAAAGATAAAATCCTCACTAGTTGGAAATTTAATCAGGATGATGTGAGAAAAGCCTTGACACACATTGTTATTGTTGATGAGCTTCCGTTTAGAATTGTGGAATGTGAAGGCTTTAGGCACTTCCTGAGTGTCGCGTGTCCTATATTTCGTATTCCATCAAGATGGACCGTGGCACGAGATTGCTATGATATGTACTCTATTGAAAAGACTAAGTTTAAATCATACTTAAAAGAGTCTAAGCAAATGGTGTGCCTTACAACGGACACATGGACGTCACTGCAAAAGATAAACTATATGTGTCTTACCGTACATTTCATAACTGAAGAATAGGAATTGAAGAAAAAAATTATAAATTTCTGTCCAATTTCTAGTCACAAAGGGGAGGCCATCGGGAAAGAGGTTGAGAAATGTTTGCTTGAGTGGGGCATTGACAGGGTATTCACCATCACAGTTGACAATGCAAGTTCCAACGATGTTGCTATTTCTTACTTGAGTAAGAAAATTCAGAATTGGGGAAATAGTATTTTGAATTGCAAGTATTTACACATGAGATGCATTACACACATCATCAATCTCGTTGTGGTTGATGGTTTGAAGTTGATGTCTCCATCGATTTCTCGTGTTAGGAATGCAATAAGATATGTGAGACACTCTCCTAGTAGATTTCAAAAATTTAAGGAGTGTGTTGAAGCCGAGAAGATTCAAAGTAAGAAGCTTCTGTGTCTTGATGTGAGTACTCGTTGGAATTCTACATTCTTAATGTTAGACACGGCTCAAAGGAGAAGAGCGATTCCATGAAAAAGAAAGTGAAGAGTGTTTTGTACTCTATGTTCAATGAGTACAAAAATATTAGCACTTCTCAAATTGGTGGCACTAGTACTACTACTGATAGGGTACAATCTAGTACTGAAAATCAACCGGGGAATACATTGCAACTGAAAAAGTTTATGAAGGCCCAATTTAAGAAACACAAAATGGAATTAGGTGGCGGCAACACTAAATCTGAGCTTGATCGTTACCTAGATGAGAGCACCGTAGATGAGGACGACGATGACTGTGAGGATTTTAATGTTTTGGGATGGTGGAAGCTCAATTCTCCCCATTTTTCAATCCTTTCAAAGATGGCTAGGGATGTTTTGGTCGTTCCCATATCTACCGTGGCTTCCGAGTCCGTTTTTAGTACGGGTGGTCGTGTGCTTGATGCGTATAGAGGCTCTTTGACTCCTAAAATTGCTCAAGCACTTATTTGTTGTCAAGATTGGTTTAGGAGTCCTTCCGATCGATCTATTGTTTCAATTGTTGAAGAGAATTTCGAGGACATCTACAAAGTTGAAATGGGTATTTGTCAGTTTCTATATTCTATTACATTCTTTCTATTTTATATGGTTGTGTTGTGTTTTAACTTGTTCATTGATTTATTCTTATCACTTAGAATTGGGAAAGTTAACGGTGGAATCAACATCAACGAGCGAGGTTTGATTACTGCCCCTATTTAAGATCAGTGTAATACTTTGGAACACATTATTGTAATATGTCAGTCATTTTGTTACTGATCTGCTAGACTACTAGTGCTGGATGTTTTTGCACATTTTGTCATTTTGATACTTTGAAGTTTGCAAGTTATGGAACAGAAAAGCCTCAGAGTTTGAGGTTTGAACTGTTCTAGTGTTCTGGTCTGGAAATTATACTCTCTGACTTGCAACTTTGATATTGTTCTTTGAACTGCTCTGGAAATTATACTCTGTGACTAGGGCTGAGCAGGAAAACGGTTTAGGTCTGTGACTTGCAACTTTGATACTTTGAAGTTTGAACTGTTCTTTGACTGTCCTCTGGAAAACAGTCATTTTCATATTGTTCTTTCAACTGTTCAGTAATCTTGATACTTGTTCTTTTATGCATCATTTTTGGGAGAGTGATGATCTAATACATGCTTGTTCTGATATTGATACATGTACATGCTGGATACTGCTTGTCGATGCTTGTAGAGGTAGGGCACTCGTTGCAGCCACACTGGCGAAGCACTCGTTGCAGCCACTGGCGAGGCACTTGTTGCAGCCTGCCATTGGTGAGGTACTCTCTTCATAGTCGATTTTAATATTCAAAATTTTTACTAAACTTTTCCATTAGAATTGGCGATGATGATTTGGCGCTCTTTGTCATTGGCGAGGCACTCGTTGCAGCCATTGGCGGGGCATATATTGCATCTTTAATGACGCAATAAAAGCCACATTCTGAGCCTTTCTTTTAGTTATTGTATATAATGCAGGTTTGACTTACTGTTGAGTTTGGAATTTGGATGGAATGGAATCATTGGATGTGCAAACATGAACTATTCTTCTTGATTGTGATTTTGTAATTTGTATATTTGTTCGATCATGATTCATCTGCTGGAGACTTGTATATTTGATCGGTTCTGGTCCTTTGTATTATACTGGATGTAATGGATGTAAATGGAAGTAATTCGTTCCGTTCTGGTCCTTCTGGATCATGTACTGGAGAGTGGAGAGTGGAGTTTTTGTTGCTGGCAATTTACTGGCCTTTTTGTAATTCAATAATATTCTGTTTTTGTTGCTGGCAATTCACTGGCCTTTTTGTAATTCAATGCACTTGTCCTTCTGGATGTAAATGGATGTTATTTGTATTATATTGTGCAATTCATTGGCCTTTTTGTTGCTGGCAAATAATATTTTTTCTTCATCCGGCCCATTAAAATCCGGCCCAGTCCAGCGGCCTGCAAAACCGAACCGACCGAAAACCGAACCGCTATATTTCGGTTCGGTTCTCGACGGGTTTGGTTTAGGACGGTTCGGTTCTCGGTTATTAATGGCCGGTTTTCGGTTTTTGTCGGTTTGATTTAAACCGGTTCGGTTTGACCCGAACCGAACCGTTGCTCACCCCTAGACCCACATGCACTCCTAGTGAGTATATCAATATAATATCATCATTGGTGTTGAGAGATGCACATTGAGTGGTGGTCCTGGCGTGGGTGCAATGTGGAATATTTTTTTAGTATGATTAGTGTAAACTTCTCAAGAAAGGGGTTTAACGACTCGAATTCGGACTCAATGACACAAAGTGCTGCTTTGACATTACACTTTGCACTTAGTATCGTCGTATGGCGCGAGTGCATGCGCGACTATGCGCGGGGTGCACTATTGTGCGCATGAGCTCCCACGTTGCTGGCCTATGCGTCCAGGATCAGCTACAATTATGCGCATATATATGCACAGTTAGCATTGTTGGCGCATAATTTCGCTGATTGGAAAATTTGAACGGTTTGGAAAGATAGAGTCAAATATTCAGATCATATTTTCGTAGGATTTGAATCTAATTCAATCATATCTTTCCGTAATTAGTTGGCAGTTAGGATTTTCGTTAGACTTTACTCATTACTCTATAAATACTCTCTTCGTGCCCTTTGTGAACTTATTTCACAAAAGAGAGACGTAAAGAGTTTTTGCTACAGGAGTCCAGGAGTTTGTGTTAGTCAGTGCAGAGGTGACGGCGAGCGTTTCAGAAGTTTTCTTGTAAACTTCCTGGTTTCTGAAAGCATATCGTGTGGGATGAATTTTGCTTTGAGCAACGCTAATTTTCATCACCCCAACAAACAGTGTTTTCTACTTCATCTTCTCCTTCTCTCCTCACTTTGTAAACTTCATGTCTCAATTGCAACACGGTTGCAAGGAAGAATGGATTATTCTGTCACTTTGTAATTGCGAAAAAAAGTTGTAATATGAAATTGACTATAGTATTCTTTTGGAATCAAGACACTAGAGGACAAACTTGTTTGCTTGAACTTCTGATTTTGACTACAACTTCAGAATCAGATCAGAGAGCAAATCTTCTGAAAAGTTTCTGGGACTAACATGCAACACGTCATCGACTCCAGCACAGATAAGCTCTAATCCTGACCCTCTGTCCTCTCTCCCGTGTGTTGGATTCCTAATTATCTGGCCGACCCTAAGGTAAGCCACACAAGCCATCGGACTTGGGCAACCCCCCTTGGTTAGGACAACATCCCAGGTCCCTAAGAGGGACGTTTGGTATGCGGAATACTATATAGCCATAAATTCTATATTTTCGAAAATCAAATTCCAAGTAATTAAAATTCCTGAAAAATTACATTTCCATGTTTGATGACTATATAAATATTTCCGAAAAAAATAAAAATGATAAGAAAAAAAAATGAAAAAAATGAAAAAAAAAAAAAAGCGACAAAAAACCAAAAAACAATAAAAGCGACAACAAAAATGACATAAAACAACAAAAACGATTAAAAAATGACAAAAATGGCAAAAATGACAAAAAAGAAAGAAAAACGACTAAAAAAGACGACCTAAAACGACAAAAGACGACAAAAAAAAAAGACAAAGGGACAAAAGGGACCAAAAATAAAAAAATAACCAAAAACGATAAAAAAAACTACTACAAAAACGACAAAAAAGACAAAAAACAAAAAAATGACAAAAAAACAACAAAACAAAAAGAAGAAGACAAAAACCGATAAAAAGGACAAAAAAGTGACAAAAACTACTAAAAACGACAAAAGACAACAAAAAACAAAAAAAAACCGGTAAAAAACGACAAAAAAGTGACGAAAAACGATAAAAACAACAAAAAACGACAAGAAATGAAAAATGCAACAAAAACGACAAAAAAACTACTAAAACGACAAAAAAGAGACCAAACCGACAAAAAATACTAAAAACGACAAAAGACAACAAAAAATGACAAAAACCGGTAAAAACGACAAAAAAGTGACAAAAAGAAACGAAAAACGACAAAAACAACAAAAAAGACAAAAAATAACAAAACCAACAAAAACGCCAAAAAACTACTAAAAACGGCAAAATGGTGACCAAATCAACAAAAGAACGACGAAAACCTACTAAAAACGACAAAAAACGACAAAAGATGATAAAAGACAACAAAAAATGACCAAAAAAACGACAATAACAACAAAAAATAATTGAAAAAGGGTCAAAAATGATCAAAAAAGTAGAAAAATGTTTAAAAAATATTTTTTTTTGTCCGGACAAAAGAAAAATACCCACCTATTCTTAAGGGATAGGATTTCCATGTTTTATGAGTAAACTATTTACCCGGGTATTTCTAATTTCGAAAATAAATTTTTTATAGTCCAAACAAATATGGTAATAGATTTCCACCCTAAATTTTTCCTGAAATAAAAAAAAAAATACCGCGTACCAAACGCCCCCTAAGTCTCAAGCTCTCGGCCAATAAAACATTTGCAGTCCACCCCATCTCCTTGTCAGTTGAACTGACAATCTTTTATGTCCATATTTTGAGTTAACATTAATAGAAAGGTCTCGATTGGCTCAAGAATCGGAAGAGAAACTCGGAATCCGAGTTCACTCTACCAAATTCAGGGACAAAAACTCTCGAATACGATATCCTTTCTTTTTGGAGTTAAGGGCAAGAGACAACCAAAATTATCTCCGACTAGGACAATCCAACTCCGCGGGCTGACCCTACTAATTATGTAGTGTAAATCAAGTATGTATCATGCGAGAGTATGGATGGATATTGTACGAGACAAGTGGGATCAACTGATCCCAATAAACTACATATACAGGGATAAACAATAAAAAACAAATGTGGACATAGTAAACCATAATTTTTTTTTAAGCTTTATTTATCTTAAATTGATTAATGGAACCTTCCCATAACAAACGACAAAAAAAGTTGGATACATGTGAACACTTGCCCTGACCTTATATGGAAATTCAAGAACATGTGCTCGTTTACTCGAAGAAACTATGACACGAGAGAAGAAATTTGCCCAAATAAAGATAAGATGGGACCACCATCTGATGGTTGTTTGTATTAGTACAATGTTAGCATCAACTATCTGTGACAGCAACAGCACAAGTTTAAGTTTTTATTTGAACCGATCAAAAATTGAATTAGTTGAAAAATATAAAAATTAAGGGTCTAAAATTTTCAATTAGTTGTCAAGACTTAAATTTTAAACTGGTATAAAATACAGAGTTTAAACTCTAATTAGGCCTTTTTTTTTTTTTTTCATATTAGACCATTTTATTTTACCCCTTTTGATATTGGCCCCTACTTTGATCTTATATTGCATAAAGGTTCTTCGAATTACAAACTTCGTGTGCAATAGGAAAATTAATAAAAACATCGGACCATTTCAATATAACTTCTTCTTTTTTTTTTCCGTCTAAGTTAAAAAAACCTAAAGATAATTTTAATTATATTAGGTAAATGACAGATTTGTTTGGGTTACAATATGTTTGGTTTTGGTGGAATTGAACTGAGTGGAAGAAGAGGAGAAAGTACAAGGAAGAGGTAGTGGTATTGGAAATGGATTCTTCTTTTTTTAGAATGATAAAATAGTCTTTAGTGGTAAGTGAAATTTTCATCCATGTATCAAAAGATTCAAAGGGACTTATGTGAAATAAGCAATATTTGGGGGGTTCATATTGAATGAGAAAAATACCCCCAACTAATACACTACCATTGCCAGTAAACTAACTTACCACTCATGATTAGGGGTGAGCATTCGGTTTATTCGGTTTAAAACCGAACCGAATAAGCAAAACCGAATTCGACCGAAACCGAATAAGCAAAACCGAAACCGAATCGAATTGGTCAATAACCGAACCGAACCGAACCGAATTAAATCGGTTCGATTTTCGGTTTATTCGGTTTATTCGGTTTTTTTTTGTTTTTTTTTGTTTTTTTTTGTTAATATATATAATAACTAAATATACCTAGATATATTTATTATATACATATAGTATATATCTCTATATATATACCTATAGTATATATCTATATATATTTAGTATATACCTATAATTAATACCTCTATATATATATATATATATATATATATATATATATATAAACTAAAATTTTTTATTCGGTTTTCGGTTTTGAACCGAAACCGAAACCCAAAACCGAAACCGAAACCGAATAAGAAATTTTAGTATTTTCAAAACCGAAACCGAACCGATTTTTTTCAAAACCGAACCGAATCTCTTATTCGGTTCGGTTCGGTTCGGTTTTCGGTTCAAAACCGAATAATGCTCACCCCTACTCATGATATCCCCATTGCTAATTGCTGAGGGCAGGTATCTTTGCTTGCGGAGCAAAATAAGTGTTCCAATTATATTTTATTTTTTATGGGATAAATTGCAAAAATTCTATCATTAGATTTTCGTCTTTTGTATAGAAAAATTTATTAGCCAAAATTAGCAAACAAAGACCTCACAATATATGATTTGTTCAAAAAGGTCCCCTACCATCTGATGGACGTTAGAAATGGCCGTTAATGAAGTTAAAAAAAAAAAAAAAAAAAACACTAAAGTACCCTCCCCCCTACCCTACCAGCCTCCCCCCCCCCTCCCTCCCCTCCCTGCCGGCTAGCCTCCCCTCCTCCCTCCGACCAGCGCCCCCCCCCCCCCCCCCCCTCCGTCTCCTCCCCGCTTTCCCCTCCTCCTTCCCGCATCTCCTCCCCGCCCCCTCCTCCTCCCCGCACCACCGGAGAGAGAGAGGGGGGGGGGGGGGGGGGGAGGGGGAGGGGGGGATTCCTCCTCCCCGCACCACCGAAGAGAGAGGAGGGAGAGAGTGAAAAAAAAAAGGTTAAATGGTCATTACATGTCCAACTTAACAGCAGTTAACAGAAAGTGGACATAATGAGCAGATTTTATACTTTAATGAATTTTAAGAGCATTGAATCTTTTTATGCAAAAATCGAAAATCTAACGAGAATTTTTTTGCACTTTACCCTTTCTTATGCATATAATTTTTTTATTTATTACTTAGAAAAATAAATAACTATAGATACAAAAATTGTATGTACAGCATAATCATTTTGGAAACACCTTTCCATTGGTTAAATTCTTGCCACTACTGCTTGGTTGCGTCATCAAAATCGTAAGCAAGAGAATGCATGTTGACATCATCTTATATACGCCTCCGGCTTTCGTAGGTTTGAAAGTTTCTTCGTCACTGCTGGGCAGGTTCCTCTTTGCTCATATTTAAGATTTCACACTAAGAATATCCATAATAGAAATAATTAAAGGATCAAAATATTATGGGTTATTTAGTTTTAGCGTCTCATATGATAGTAGATATTAAAGTTTAGACTTTGAATTGTTCAATGTTAGAATTTGGATATCGAAATCATTTTTCATTAATCTAGTGATTTCGAGACCCAAATTTTAATATTAACAATTTCGAAACAAAAACTATAATATTTACTTAATATGTGAGATCCTGTTACTAAATATCCTAAATATCAAATCATTTTTGTTTGAATGCATATCAAAGGGCGATCACTGCAACGAACCGGTCAGCTATGTCATCTCCAGCCGCTCATTTCACATCCACTTCTCCTCCTCCTATGACCGAAGACCAGTCTAACGTTTTGATTGGTCAAGCTTTCCTCTTCATTGCTCATCCTCATTGGGTTTAAAAGCTCATGACCTACTTTGCTTACTCCTCATTCCTCCCCACTCTTCTTCTACTTGTGCATTTCTTATTGTTGCTACTCATATTCTCTAAGAACCCGGCCTATATTCTTAGCAAACTTCGTCGCGGAAATGGAGATTGGTACTTCCAACTTGGTTTTGGCCGAGCTGACTCGAGCGACAGAGCTGGTGAAGAAGCTCCAAGCCCACATCGACTCGAATTGCTCGGCGGACGCGGGCCGGGCACTGACAAAGGAGATATTGTGTTGCCTTGACAAGAGTGCGTCGATGGTGAGTGAGTCGGCGCGGTCGCTTGCTGAGAGTCCACGCAGCGAGGACTCCGTGGTTCGGAAGGATAGAGAGAATAAGTGCAAGAAGAGGTGAATATTTGATCGTAGCTTTTAATTACTTGGGTCATAGTGTCCGTGTCCCACCGTGTCAGGCTCACATGCGACATGACTTAGAACATTCCAAACATATACTAGGACACACCAAAAGTAGTGCCGTGTTGTGTTTTTATTGTTGCGTATTCGTGTTTCTTGCGAAAGTAGCGAGTACTTAAGACTTCCTTTGATTGATGCTGCAGGAAGACACAGGCGAAGTGGACGAGCAAGGTGAGGCTGGGATCGGGGCCGGGAGTGGAAGGGCCACTGGAAGACGGCTACAGTTGGAGGAAGTACGGACAGAAGGAGATCCTTGCAGCAACACATCCAAGGTCAGTACGTACTACTAGGAACAAACGACTGCAAAAAAGTGAATAAACCTTGCAAAATCCAAATATATCTACTATTTGTTGTACAAAGTTGTCTTCGCCCTTTTGGTTCGCGTCACGGAAAAAATGACATCATCTGGTGGTTGCAAATAACTAAAAGAAGGAATGTTCTGCTTCCTAACGAGAACCTTCCAACTTTGCAGAGGCTACTTTCGTTGCACCCACCTCAAGTCGCAGGGATGCCTAGCAATGAAGCAAGTGCAGAGGTCAGAAGACAACCCGTCGGTGTTCGACGTCACCTACCGGGGAACGCACACGTGCCAGCCGAAGCCGGCTGCGCGAGCCGCCGGCGCAGCGCCGCAGCCACGGAACCAGGACCTGCTCCTGAGCTTCCAGACCGGCCTCAAGGTGAAAACCGAGGGCCTGGACTCGAAATCTCCAGAGCCGGCCTCTGACTTCTCCTTCCCCTCCGCTCCCGAGGCACTCACCTTCTCCCCCTCCTCGACGCTTGACGGCTGTTTCGTCCTGGGAGGCTTCTCTAGCGCGTTCATTTCTCCCGCAAGTTCCGAGTCGAACTACTTCGGAGGACAGAATTTGCAGGCAGCGGAGTGGGACTTCACTGAGATAGTCTCTGCAGCAACTTGTGCAGATCATACACACTCCACAATGTTCGACATGGATTTTCTGCAGAACTCTTTAGATTTGGACCTTGATTTCCCATTCGATGCCTATAGCTTCCCTCCCATAAATTAAGCACCCTCCTCCTCCAGTAAAGGCAAACTATTTTTTTTTTTTGTTATAGGTAGAATTTATTTATTTTGTATCGCTCCAGAAAATTATCTTCTCGTGATGTAATTCAATTTGTTTCCATTAGCGATTTGTAAATAAATGTTGTACAATCAGAATTCGCCAGTCAATGAGTTGTATCTAAATTTAGAAGATTGGTTTATAAGTTGGTTTATTTTACTCCAGCATCATGAATTATATGTATTTTTAGAATAATTTTTTCCAAAAAAAAAAAAATGTTGCTTGACCGGAACTGGTAAACTTCCATTGGCAACACATTCTGTGTTATTATGTTTTGAAATGAAAACAATTGCAGGACAATCTTCATCCGGTATTGTTTGTAATCATGAAGTATAAATGCATAATCAAGAAATATTGTTAGTGGGGATAAATTCCAAGACCATTGCCAACCTAGATATCTCAGGCAACAAATTAATTGACTAATTTAGAAAATGGTCGATAAGGAGAATTTTGACGGATATCCCTTGAATTCGTGCTACACAAGCAATAAATTCAATTTCTGTCAAATTCCACACTGCATGAAATCCATATGCACCTTTTGATGCTACTGGTTCGCGACCAAGTCGTCCGATTTGTCAGAACCGTGACGGATACCCCTTTATTTTTGCTTTAATTGTTTATTTTCTATTTCTATTTCCTATTTTTATTTTTTATATTCTATTTGCAATTTATTATTATTATTTTTCCTTTTTTGTTTTATATTATATATTATATATTATATATTTTATACTATTTAAATTTTAAATTTTAATTTTTTTATTTTAATCTTCTACTTTATTTTTATTTCTTATATTATATTTTTGAAAATTTTATTTTTATTTCTATTACTATATTTTTATTTTTATTTTTATTTTTAATTTTTATTAAAATTTTATTTTTTAGGTTTTGCCAAGAGGGTGTGGCTACGCCTCTCAGATTCAGATTTTTTACTTAAAAAATAATAATATATAACATGATCACAAACAAATAATGGAGAGTTTATTCAATGGTCCAAGTGTAATATTAATGACATTGCTAACTTGTTTCTATATACTTTTGACAATTAAGAAATGACCATTATCTAATTATTCTCTTTTGACGACATGTAAATTTCAATTAAAACAAAGCCCTCGGACATAACCACTTTCAGGACGTACTCCGTGACGACATGTAAATTAAAACGTTCATTTGGAGACTACTCCAACAAGCTCTACCTCTGTTCGACATCTTAAACAAACGGCTCCCAACCTCGAACAAGTAGTGCCCCTTCTGCCTTGTCCATGTGGAGGATGCCAATCACCTCTTTCTTCGGTGCAATGTGTCGACAGCGATCTGGTTTGCTAGCACGATAGGCTTATGAGTTGACAATCATCTCGACATCTTTAAGCTTATAGAGGAACGGCTTCAGAACACACAAGCCGAGGACAGCTTCCTTTACGGGAGCGAACATTCTTTGGACAATCTAGAAGGCACGTTGCGCATGCATCTTCAAACATGAACCCCCGTCTGTACACAAGATATTGCAGCAGGCGAACTACATGTACCAAGCGTACTCTGAAGGCCAAACGGATAGGGCGGAATACACCAACAAGCTTCGCAGAGGCCTGGAAGTGGTCCGATGGAAGGCCCCCACACTGGATAGTATTAAGATCAACGTCGACGGGGCGGCATCCCAACATTTACTTGCGGCGGCCGCGGTAGCTAGGGACCATGAGGGGAGGTTTGTGGCAGCTAATACTTGAGCTTTGAAGAGGAAAGAAGTCTATCATCGGAATTGCACGCCATTCGACTGTGGGTGTACTGCTCGCCAACCAACTTGACGTAAGCAGTGTCCATATTGAAGGGGACTCTTTAATCGCTCACCGAATAATCAAAGGGGAGAAGGAGCTTCTTCCGTGGAGACTGTACAACTTGGTTCAAGACATTAAGGAAGAGATTACCCCGAAAAAGCATAAACATAGACTTCTTGTTCATCCGCAGAGAAGGGAATGAGGTTGCTCATTTGCTTGCCTCCTTTGCTTTGAATAATAGCACTGATACTCATCTTTGTACACCTCCGGGTTGTATCTACTAGCAGCTCGAAAAGTAAGATGACTTTCATTTAACTTCAGATCTTTAGTTCGTTAATAAAGCACCTTTGGCTTTGGATTCAAAGAAGAAAAAAAAAGCTAAGGAATTCCTCTCTACTATCGACTCACATCAATTTAATTACATTTAGATGTGTTGGAACATCTTAAATCTTCCTTAAGTAATTTTGCAGGTGAGGAAGTTCAATTAATCAAATTTAGTGTCCGGTAAAGTGATCTAATATTTTATGGACCATCAGCAGAATGGATATCGACTATAAAGGATAGTGAAATATTATTAAGGATATAGAAATATCTCAAAATTTTCATATAATAATATCTCAATAATCAATGGTCGTTCTGGATTTGAAAATCCATGTTCAATCATTATCTCTTTTGGTGTAAAAGTAATTAACCACTTTTATCAAATGCGAGTATGGAGATTTAGATCGGTTGTAGAAGTGAAGTAGACATAATTAGTCTATCGTGCTCCTATGGAATCTATTATCAAGTTCAATCAATCAACAACATATTTTAACTAAATGTGAAAAAGAACCGTCAATCACTTTTCTTTTTCACGTCTAACCTACACACAGTGAGAATGTCTGCGAAAGAAAATAAATGACATGGGTATCATTTTCTAGATCTCATATGAGCCAATTCAATTTTGACACAATTGGTACTCGAGGTGTGTATGTAACAAATACATCCTCATGTTGTTCGACTTTAATCTTGAAATCTGAAACTAATATCTATGACTTTAAGATGGATAACAAAGCCATATCAAACACAAATAGATCAATTTAAACTCTTATTATAATTGATTATAGTGAAAACATATTATTTAATCGGAGCCAACCCAATGAATAGATCACTTAAGCTAAATTGTAGGTGAATCATAATTTTCTTATTTGTATTAATCAATTAAATGTGTTGATACTTTATATTATTTTTATTCCTATTAATCCAGTAATAGCTTATGATATTTTGTATTAACATATGATATTTTGGAACTATAAAATATATTGTAATAATAAAAGTTGTAGTGCCCCGTCCCGCTCAGTCAATCGGAGGAATCGAAACGCCGACGGCGTTCGGACTTAGCCTTGCAACGGCTACTCGGAGACATCGCTCGGTCGAGGCGACCGCTCGCTCAGGTGGGGTAGTTTCGGTGAACTTGCCTCATCTTAGCCTTCACATAATAAATCGCATGTTTTCAACTTGCACAAGTAGGCTTGATAATAAAAGAGACGAATCCACATAGCTAAAGGAAATAATCCCGACGGGTCGAATTGAGTTAGAATATGGAAAGGTCCAACGGTCGGCTTAGAGTTGGTGCACGGTGTGCTTTGAAAATGACACTCGATCCTTCGTCCCGTGGCTTGGGAGAAGGAAAGTTGGTGAGTAGGCGAAGTTATGATCGTAACCTAAGTCATAGGCGTCGCACTACTAAAATATGCCCTATTAGCGACGTCGTTTAGCGACGGAAAGAAATTACGTCGCTAACTATATAAGGGACGTCGCTAATTTGCCTTATTTTAGTAGTGTCGCCCGCATGAATGCTTCATAAAGCATGTACGGTCCCGTCGTCCAAGGCTTGGCATAGCCTTGGCTTGCCCATGAGTTAAGTTGCGTTGAGCGGCTTGTGACCTAAGTCTAGGCACCCGAGGGACCTGGTCGTTCAAGTTGGATGCGTGCACGGCACGATCCGTTAAGGCAAAGCTTGACGTAGCCTTTGCTCGTTAAGTTGTTGTGAAGTTAAGTTAGGCAAAGTTATGCCAGTCGACCTAAGACATTACAAGTATTGTCCCGCTCTTTCGCGGTTTGTCGAAGTTAAGTAGTCCCACGATCTCAAGGCCCGTCGACTTGGACAGGATGTGTCGCGTAGAGCACTATTGGCTTAAGGCACGATGCACGGACTTAGTGTTTAAGGCATGAACCACGGTTGATTTAATGAGTTTTGGAGGAAGGACTATCGAATAGGCATTGAGTTGAATGAAATGATATGGTAACAGGGAGAAGGCTCGCGGCCGTGGATCGTCGAGGGATCTCAAGGAGCATTAAGGGAGAAGGCTCGCGACCGTGGGTGTAACGCCCCAGTCCCAAAATACATAGGACCAAGCACGTGAACATGCCAGCTGCACATATACGAAGAATACTCCAATATATAGAATCCTCGCATATGCACATAAGCTGTAAATAAATAATCACAGGCCAGAATAACATATCTAATCTCATCACAGCTCAACACAGAAGATAATAAAGTCCAAATAAATAAATAAGAGTATCAAAAGATAGCCGGATGAACATACTCACTCCAAACAGCTATGAAAAATAGTCTCAAAAGATCGGAGTCCGACCTCCGCAAATAGAAAGAAAAAGAGATGTAAAATAATGTCTACAACTGTCTCAGATAAGAAAATAGACTAGAAGTCATAAGGCACTGCCTCGTCATCAATGTAAGATAGCTCCAATGCCGCTCCGTACTCCTGTGAAAAATCGTCTAAACCTGGAGAGATAACCAGGTCCTCAGGGGACATAGCAAGATACAAGAAAATACCATGCCATATAAACTGTGATAATATAATAAGAGAAAAAGGTATGCATGCAATCGGGTTCCTGACCATTCTACTGTGAATATACAGTTGAGATACATTCCTTCGACGCATGAGCCCTGGCTGAATATAGGATCCGGTATAGTCCCCTCTTGGGCACCAGTGACCAAGAGCATGTCGTTGAAAAACGACAGTGGCCAACCTGAGAGGCTCATACCCGTATCTCCAGCGGAGCTTCCGGGTTACAAGGGAAGTGCAATCGAAGCCCATACGTCAGGTAATGTTCTCCCCACCCAATGCCTAGTATCATCATCTCCATGACTGACATGTACCTCTAGTAACCGCCAAGTCTTCTAGCATGCGATTCTATTGGCAGTTACCCCTATCCGTCGCACGCACCATACGTATCGGTGGCCAGCCGACTACGCGGAAACGTGTCCTACATGTGACTCACATCACGTGATACAACAAGTGTCAAGGCCGTATGAGATATACCAATACCTCAACATCAATGGGTGGTCAATAAACTAAGTAAATGCAAGAGAATAAATAAAGCAAGAAAAACGACCGATAGAGTTGCTTCCACCCAAGTGTACTTGGACGCACAGTTTAAATAACACAAAATAAAATACTAAAAATAACAACTGAAAATAAGAATATAATAATTCACAGAGTAAGGTGGCAAGGTATCTTGCCTGCAGTGCAAAGTGGCAAGTCCAAGAGTAGCAAGTGTCAGCACCAAAACTCACAAATCACAGATGACTCCAAACGCTGAAACAAACATCAAAAATGATCTCGGTGAAGAAGATATACCTAGGAAATGCCTGTCCAAAAGTCAAATTCTGGAACAGGGGCAAAATCGTAATTTTGGGTTAAAACGATGACCGCCGTTGGACCCGCTTTGCACCGAAACGCGTGCCAAAGTCTACGGTCTCTAAAGTCGTCAAACTACATGTCTAAAGTTTTAGTTTTAGGAGAGGAATTCAACGGTATGTCCAGTTTTGGATTCCGAGGAGCCGTGTACAAAATCGCCCGTTTGAGTGGATCGCGCGCCCGCCAAAATTGGGTTCCGATTCGACCTTCTCAGAATCGAACCAAACTTGGCATGCAGGACCAAAATTTCGATCCGGACCTGTTGGCGCAAGTTTCGTCTCGATTCGACGATTGTACACGAAGTTATGGGCAAGTTTGTAAAACGTCGATACAGGGGTATCTCGACGGATACGCGTTGATTTCGTCGCGCACACACAACGAAATCGAGTTCCGTCAGTTCCCACACGTCGGTAACATCCATACGCGCCTTTTGATGCATATAACGTGCGACCACGTCGCCCGGTTTGTCGGGGCGACGTCGTATCGTAGAAAATTCTAAAATTTTATATAAATTAACACAGGTTTTTCTCCAACTTCAACATCAGTTTATTTCTTACACGTTAATCGAAACAATGATCCAGAAGATGCGTTGTGATCTCGGTTATGTTGTCTTTTACTGTTTTGGATTAGTTCCTATAGTACTTTACTGCACAGCAAGTAAATTGGCCGACAAGTTGGCGTTTCAAAACAGTTTTTAGTATTACAGAAAACAGATTTTTGTTCAACTTTGTCTCAATTTTTCGAGCAAGTCGATGGGTTGTTTCGAAATCCATCTGGAGGATCTCGAAGAGGGTCAAGTCTACTTTCCAGAAAATCTTACGGATCAAAAATCGGTGCTACGAGTAAAAAGTTACATCGTAGAGAAGTAGGGTACCTTGAGTGGGAAAACTGCTCCGTGGGTGACGCGGGGCTGACTTCCGATGCTCTGTTCGTCGCGCACAAAGCTCCGTCGCTGGTGAAACGATTTCGTAGTTGAAGAGGGTATAATCAGCCTCAACTTTCGTTTTGGAAGATTAGGGTTTCGATGTTTGTAGAAAAAGTTATATATATACCAAGTTGTGCCATAAACCTAATACTATTGGGTTTAGAAAATTAGAAATTTCCACAGGCCACGGGTTGGGTTCCTCGTGAATTGATGTACACAACAAGGGTTGGGGGAGTGGGACCCGCCCACGTGTAGTGGGGGTGGTTTGGCTTTTTTTTTTTTTTTTTCCTTTTCCTTTCTTCATTAACAATTGTCTTCTCTCTCTCTCTCTCATTTAGTCTGAGAGGTAATGGTCGGTCCACTTGTGCCGACCATCTTTGTTTTTTTTTTCAATATATATATCATTTAAGCTATCAAAAAAAATGTCTAAAAATCGCAATAAATTTCTAAAAATCCTAGATTTTATTATACCCTTATTTAATAGAATTATGAACAAGCACACATATAGTAATATATGTATACACCCATACCTTAATTATACTATTAAACTAGTAGTAAATAAATCCTTAATTAATGAAATGCTTAATGAAAATTAATTTAAATTATAAAAATCAATTATAAATTATGGGAGTTTACATCCTATCCAATTTAAAGAAAAATTCGTCCTCGAAATTAAACTAATGTCGGGGGGATCAAATGCAATGCAAGGGAATTAATAGTAATTTAAAAGCTTAACTGCAAGATATACATTCGTCTTCGAACAAATACGGGTAGCGGTTTCGGATGTCGTCCTCACGCTCCCAAGTAGACTCCCCTGGCGAGTGATGCTTACATGCCACGCGAACCAATGGAATAGATTGATTCCGCAACACCTTCACTCGGCGATCGAGGATACTTACTGGTTGCTCTTCGTATGACAAACTCGGTCCAACTGGGATGTTGGAGTGATCAAGCACATGATTGCTGTCCGCCACGTACCTTCTCAACTGAGATACATGGAATAAGTCATGCACTCGCTCTAGCGACGGTTAGAAGGCCAATCTATAGGCAATCTCTCCAACACGTTCCAAGACATCGAAAGGCCCGATGTACCTTGGTTTTGTGTTAAGGTTCATATTTGGTCTTCATGATCCGAAAGTCGAATCATAAAAAAAATAGGATACAAAGGAACATGTTTGAGTGGGACATGGTACGCCTAGATAAAGGTGGGCTTATCTAGGTCTTGCATATAAAATTCGTTGGAAGGTAACAGCTAGTCTCGTGCTTCGAATGTCGATGTCATGGTAGGGGACATCAACTGACCTAAATAGAAAGTGGGTGTTCATGAGTCACTAGTTAACACCTTAATGTAAACTAACTTATTCCAATCAATCACTTGTACTAGTGTATCCTAGAATTTAGAAGTCTTACAATCTACTCACTCTAGAAGCCAAGACACGATTTTTAGGATTAATGAGGTAAGCAATATTGTATCTGGACTATGATTATAAAAGAATAATACTCAAGGCAATAGGTAACGAGGTATGGTAGATATGGATCGAGTATGAGGATCCTTCTTAATTTGAATGGATACAAAACAATTTTACATATATCGCCTTTGTAGCCATAGGTGGTACGGCAAACTAAGGGGACATTCTGTGTCTATCGTCTCTTAATACGAGCGTTTGTTTTTCCAATTTTTAGTAAGGTCAGAGAAACGATAAGGAGTTCAAAGGAGGGGATCGATTGCGAATACGGGGTTCCAAGGGCGAATTGAATAATTACAAGTGAGTTGTCAAGGTAGTTATGGTTGAGATCCTAGGGACTTCTATATCTTAATCCATGTAGGATAATCAAATGAAGAGCGAACCGTGTGCACTAAGGTTGATCAGACCATAGTACATCGGTTCTAATTAGACAATATGCTAGTAGGCGTCCCCAATAAACACATGTCCTGAACAAAAAAGCTTGCAAAATCTAGGCTATAATAGCGGTGTTTTGTCACGGTAGTTCAAAACATAGGTACGCGAAATATATAGTTGAAAGAAGTCACAAATAGTTCAAGTTCATCAAACTCTAAGACTCGACCTATGATCGTGCCTCTACAGTTGTCCTATACTGGTTTCTTATCTAAGGCATTTGATTGAACTAATAAGCACAGTCTAGGTAATCTTCTGTGTGTTCTCTTTAAAGAAGTCGTCGGGACAAGGAGGGTGATAGATCATGAGGCGTTCTACCCAACTTATAAGAGTTCAACTAATAGCGTGGCTGAGCAGCATAAAGCGCGTATACCAAGTATGGGTCATCTTCCTAACCTGTCTATCATCACGGGAAGAAAGGATAATATTTGTAGTAGAACGGAAATCCGGCAATATGTAATTAAAGACAATCAATGGGTAAAAAGGAAATCAAGAATGAAGGTCAAGTATGTGGATGAGGTACCTAGATTCTAATTCTATATGCAGGCCCATTTCGCACAGTAACGTAATCGAAACGGCTAACTCCAAGTGAGAATTAATTAGTATGAACCTATTGATAGCACAGTTTCTTGAGGAAAGGTAGTATACTAGTTCTGAGGTCGTCATATGTTCTGATCATTTACCATTATCAACAACTTAGAGAGAATAACAATGGATCTATATTTTAGGAAAGGATGAGTAAGATGGAAGATGCATGACTAGGCTTATGATTAACTAGTGCAGCGTGGCTCTAGTGTTAAATAAGGCAAGTAGCAAGAATGTAGCAACTAAAATCGTACCTGCTATGATTTCCTCAGGGATTCTGCACCCTCTACCGCTAGTGAAAGGCCTGCCCATGCCTCTGATTAGGGCCCTGTGCTCTCGCCCTGTGGATCTGCAATTGCTGTGGAGGTAATGGTGGACGTGGTGCTCCTACTGTGGGAGTCATGAGCCTAGACACATGCTGAACCGGTCGAGGTGTGGGAGGTGCTGGGGCTGTTGGCATGGGAGTCTGCTGATCATGCACTTGAGTTCGTGGCTCGGGACAATCTTTAATCATATGTTGTCTCGATCCGCATCTTAAGCATAAACCATGACGAATTCGACAATCTCTACTGATATGTCCCTTCTTTCCGCAGTAGTTGCAGGTAGGCTTCTATCGAGCCCGGTATAGTCCTTCTCCTTGCTCCTGCTGCGAGGTATATGGTGTCCCCGTACAATTTTTGGCTTCGTGATAATTGGAATCGCAAATCATACACTGTCCCAATCTACGACGACAATCCTTCACAAGGTGTAGTGCCCCGTCCCGTAAAGTCAATCGGAGGAATCGAAACGCCGACGGCGTTCGACCTTAGCCTTGCAACGGCTTGCTCGGAGACGTCGCTCAGGTGGGGTAGTTTCGGTGAACTCTCCTCATATTTGCTTCACATAATAAATCGTGTTTTCAACTTGCACAAGTTAGGCTTGATAATAAAAGCTACGCATCCACATAGCTAAGGGAATAATCCCGATGGTTTGAATCGAGTTAGAACATGGAAAACGTCCCACGGTCGGCTTAGAGTTAGTGCACGACGTGCTTTGAAAATGACACTCGGTCCTTTGTCCCGTGGCTTGGGAGAAGGAAAGTTGGTCTTCGGTGCGAAAGCTGAGAGTTAGCCTAAGTCATAGGCGTCGCCCGCACAAATGCTTGCTAAAGCATGCTCGGTCCTGTCCCGCAAGGCTTGGCGTAGCCTTTGCTCGTCCCTTGGGTTAAGTCGTAGGCTTGAGTGAGTTTGGCAAAGTTATGCCGGTCGACCTAAGTTATTCTACGTGTTGTCCCGCTCATTCTGCGGTTGTCAAGTTAAATAGTCCCACGATTCCAAGGCCCATCATATGAAGTATGACTTGGGCGATAGCGTTGCGTAGAACATGTGTTGGTCTAAGGCACGAGCCACGGTTGGTTCAGTGGAAACTTATCCACGGTCGGTCGATCCATAAAGAAACACGATATGTTCAAGTAAAGCGGGTAGGCTATGCGATAGCTGATCCCCGAGTCCAAAAAGAATGTTAAGTCTAAGCGATGGTTAGTCGCCGAGAAGAAATTATATCGGGACTGCGGTTCAGTCGCCGAGGCAACCCTGGTTTGGGCTCTGCAAAGGAAGTATGTAAAAAGGTAAAGCAAAGTAGCTAAATGATGATGATGAGACCATGCATTACGTTAAGTCTAGAAGTTAGCGTAGGCGCGTGGTCATGGACAACTTGTCGACAAGGGATGGTTTCTTCGAGCGGACACCCTGGGCCATGGGACCGTTTCGGCCTAGGAAGAAACAAGTTATAGCTGAGCTGGGTAATAGGCAATTGGTATGTCGGGGACTTGCATCGGGGATCGCCACCTGCGGTGCAAGGGTCCCGAATGCCAGGCTATGTCCAAGATGGCTAGTTAATGCCAGTGACCTTTCATATAGATGTGTCGGCACGGGCGGCAATCCGCGTGCGTGCCTTTGGATTGAGTTGAGTTAAAAGTGTATGAAATTAGTGAACACAATGTCTGGGCCCAAGATTTGGCTGCAGCAAGAAGGCGGCGTGCTTCGGCACGAGATGTGGCGTCGAGTGTTAAGTTACGAGTTAAGTCAAAAAGGGCCGTAGGGCTAGTTGTATGAAGTTATGTCGAGTTATTGGGTTCGGCCTCGAAATATGAGCCACAGCCGCATTGTCACGACACAAGTGTAGCCGAGACTAAGCAAGGAGGCACTGCCTCGGAGGTATTGAAGCACGGATCGAGTTATGGCACGACCGAGTCGTTACGTCCCAGAGTTTGGTACGAAAGATAAGTATAAGTCGGTGCGTCGACAATGCAAGCACGAGAAAGGTCTAGAAGCAAGGAAATGGAGTCCTTCGTGTAGTTGCGTCTTCGATTATGGCCGTAAGGCAAACACGACTTGATAGGTTAACGTTGTTGGCACGAGAAGTGGTCTAGCGACAAAGTATGAGTTAACGTTGACATTGCAAGCACGGGATGGTTCCGATACACAAGTTGCGCTAAGGCGCCGGTCCTAAAACTGATCCTAAGGCAAGAATAGAAAGATAATCGTAAAAGGGTTTATGTTGCACAAAGTAAATGAACGTGTTGGTTTTGTATGGGTGGGCGAGAAGCTCACTCCACCAGTACAGTGGTACTGACACCCACACAGTGTTTCATGTGCAGGTACAGGTAGAAGCTCGTGGTGCGGAGCTCGCTTGGATGCGTCGAGGCACGGAGTTCCTTGGCGAGTCGAAGCGTGCGGCCGCGTGAACTGAAGACTTATACAGGACGTAATGTATGGACATCGCCTTCCGAAGCTTCCGCTGGATTCAAGCATTTGTAATCGAGAGATGAGAGAGAGCAGAGTGAATTGTAATCGAGAGAAAAGTGAGCCTGAGAGACTTGTAATTGGCCTTGCGCCCACAAATGTAATCTTGTATTCAATATCAATAAAGAGATTCTTTTGAATGACTTGTGTTCATGTCTTCTTCTTTAAATTCCGCTGCAATGTATTCAATGTTTTCTGCTTGGGACTTCTGTGCGACGACCCCGTCGCCGCCGTTGTAATCGGCCGTTATGGAATTGCCTTGCACGAGCGCAATCTAGGCTCGTGCGGCATCACGCCTTAGCGAGGACGATCGCTCCTACGGGAGCGGGGCGTGACATAGTGGTATCAGAGCACGGCTTTACGTCCTTGGACCGTCGATTGAATTCTTTAACTCGTTGTTTCCGCAAAACTCTGTTGCTTCCGCAAGTCGATATCGTTGGTGCGCTCTCTCTCAGATGTTCCTCGGCATGTCCATACAATAAGTCTAAATATTTTCGAAAGCTCGTACAAGCGTTCAATCTAATGCATCGGTAGGCCATTGCCAAATGCGTCGATAGGGCCTTTATGCCGAACGTTGCAAACTTGACTCGATAGAAAACATGTGCTAATGTTAGCAAAGTCGCACGTATGCCCAATTAGTCCAATGTTGACCCTAGCAATTGAGCGTGCAAACTCGGAAAATAGTCCGCACGGAATGGCTATGCACATGGCCTTTTGGCTAAGTTGTGTTGCGCATCGCGCACCTTGACCCTTGGTGCAAACGAGTTGCGAGCGATATCAAGTATCGTTCGGTCAGAAACGAAGATATACTTAGAGTGTCTATCGATAGGAATGCTATCGAGTTAACGCTTAGGCGTACTGGGAAGATTGATTTGGATTTTGAGGAAATAGTGCGAACGACTTAGTGCGTCGATACGACGCGAGCGACTACGTTAGCGATTCGTCGAACGAATCTGAAAGAGATCTTAGCGCATGACGCGAACGTGATTGAGGACTAGATCTTATGGCTTGAATCCGAGTGGTGTATGTGATAGGTTCGGAGAAGAATAAGAATGAGTGTCGACGATTAGTCGAGTGGCTCGAGTCCGAGTGGTGTATGGTTTGTCTTGGAAATTGTTCGAGTGAATATTGAGGATTACGAGTATGTCGGCAAGGCGATGCGATCGCGCAAAGCGTTAGAATGCGTCACGCTTAGTTGGTCGTGACTTCGAATGTCCCGAACGAGCATTTCGTTCGGACAACTTGTGAATGAGCAATGCGAGTTAGAAAACGATTCGGAACGATGAATGAAAATGAATGGTCTTGATCGAGGAAACTTAGAGGATCGTACGTGCGATATCGGATTGATACAACTGAAATGTGACTTGAGTTTTGAATAATGATCTTGAAACGAGCTTGAGGAAAAGCGACTGAACTTGATCTTGAGTATTGAGAAAATTGAGGAATATCCAACTCGGACAACAGCATCAACGCACGACTCGAAATTGGTTGCAAAGGAAGATCGTCAGGTTACGCATATCGTCGATGGTATTGAGGCGTATCAAAGATCGATATACGATAGCTCGGGGGCACTCTGACTCGGCGAATGACGGTCGTGCAAATGTCATTATTCCGTTGGACGCTATACTTGAAATATTAAAAATGTGTCGAAGAAAAGATAGACTGGCTCGAGGATTTTCTAAGTTGAATAAATGACGATCGAACTATCGAACTTGGCTTGGATGAAAACTGGAATGTTTGGATTTGCTTCGTCGACAACCACAACATTGATGTTCTTGTCTTATGCGAGTGCTACTCCAGCCTCGCACATGCGTCACGCCGATTAGGGCGATCACTCTGCGTGAGCGCTGGTATGGTGATTCATACAGCGGGAGTGGTCGAACTTGTACGGTGCGACAATTTGTGCTTCGATTTGTGGTTAGACGCGAAGGTGACTCGAGAATGGAATTGTGTGCTTGAAGAATCGAACTTGAGGATTGAGTAGGTCCAATCCGTGTACCGAAAATGAGTTAGTCTAAACTCAAACAAGAGTTACGCCTCGATGAGAATGATTATTCTGCGGGTGCGTTGCGTGGTGATTCACGAACCGCCGTAGATAGTCGGACTCGCGTGAGATTGGGGTGCAACGTATTGACGAGCGAGACGACCTCGTGATCGAATATATGAATTGGTTAGAATTGGTGATTGAAAGAATTTGAAATTCTGCGCAATGAACGCATTGATGTGAATAGGTGATCGTGCTCGATGTTTAGAAATTTGAGTGACGCGAGCTTGGATAGAAAACCCCGTACTATCGACTTTGGTTTGACCCTAGGAGTGGGGTCAGTGTTGGCATTATTGTTGGGGAACTATGATTCCAATCCTGACATTGACTTAGCCTCGAAAAGAAATGGCCTAGCGGTTAGGCGAGACACCCTGTTTCATGAGTTATCAATCGAAGGATTGATCTTGAGGATTGGCATGGATGAATAACGTGAATTACGAATGTAGGAAACCCTGCTCACGAGATTTGGCTGACATGCATATATTTCAGGGACGCCTGGGTATGTGCACGATGCGACTCGAGTGAGAATGACAAATTTTCTATCATGCGGCTTGGCTGAATGCATGTATTTTGGAGACGCTTGGAATGCGTGCACGATCCAGCCAAGTGATGCGACGAGTTCAAGCAAGGCTTGAAAGACGGGAGTGTGTCGAGATCTTGAATTTGTCTTAAAGGAAAGATTGATACTAGTGCGAGCGTGGCTCGGAGTCGAAGGAACGCGTAGGTGTGTGCGTACGATTAAGTCTTGGCCTTAGGAATGGTAGGATAGCTTGCCTTCAGGAAAGTCTCGAGGAAGAGACTTGTTCTGAGTGGTGTATGATGTAGTGCCCCGTCCCGCAAAGTCAATCGGAGGAATCGAAACGCCGACGGCGTTCGACCTTAGCCTTGCAACGGCTTGCTCGGAGACGTCGCTCAGGTGGGATAGTTTCGGTGAACTCTCCTCATATTTGCCTTCACATAATAAATCGTGTTTTCAACTTGCACAAGTTAGGCTTGATAATAAAAGCTACGCATCCACATAGCTAAGGGAATAATCCCGATGGTTTGAATCGAGTTAGAACATGGAAAACGTCCCATGGTCGGCTTAGAGTTAGTGCACGGCGTGCTTTGAAAATGACACTCGGTCCTTTGTCCCGTGGCTTGGGAGAAGGAAAGTTGGTCTTCGGTGCGAAAGCTGAGAGTTAGCCTAAGTCATAGGCGTCGCCCGCACAAATGCTTGCTAAAGCATGCTCGGTCCTGTCCCGCAAGGCTTGGCGTAGCCTTTGCTCGTCCCTTGGGTTAAGTCGTAGGCTTGAGTGAGTTTGGCAAAGTTATGCCGGTCGACCTAAGTTATTCTACGTGTTGTCCCGCTCATTCTGCGGTTGTCAAGTTAAATAGTCCCACGATTCCAAGGCCCATCATATGAAGTATGACTTGGGCGATAGCGTTGCGTAGAACATGTGTTGGTCTAAGGCACGAGCCATGGTTGGTTCAGTGGAAACTTATCCACGGTCGGTCGATCCATAAAGAAACACGATATGTTCAAGTAAAGCGGGTAGGCTATGCGATAGCTGATCCCCGAGTCCAAAAAGAATGTTAAGTCTAAGCGATGGTTAGTCGCCGAGAAGAAATTATATCGGGACTGCGGTTCAGTCGCCGAGGCAACCCTGGTTTGGGCTCTGCAAAGGAAGTATGTAAAAAGGTAAAGCAAAGTAGCTAAATGATGATGATGAGACCATGCATTACGTTAAGTCTAGAAGTTAGCGTAGGCGCGTGGTCATGGACAACTTGTCGACAAGGGATGGTTTCTTCGAGCGGACACCCTGGGCCATGGGACCGTTTCGGCCTAGGAAGAAACAAGTTATAGCTGAGCTGGGTAATAGGCAATTGGTATGTCGGGGACTTGCATCGGGGATCGCCACCTGCGGTGCAAGGGTCCCGAATGCCAGGCTATGTCCAAGATGGCTAGTTAATGCCAGTGACCTTTCATATAGATGTGTCGGCACGGGCGGCAATCCGCGTGCGTGCCTTTGGATTGAGTTGAGTTAAAAGTGTATGAAATTAGTGAACACAATGTCTGGGCCCAAGATTTGGCTGCAGCAAGAAGGCGGCGTGCTTCGGCACGAGATGTGGCGTCGAGTGTTAAGTTACGAGTTAAGTCAAAAAGGGCCGTAGGGCTAGTTGTATGAAGTTATGTCGAGTTATTGGGTTCGGCCTCGAAATATGAGGCACAGCCGCATTGTCACGACACAAGTGTAGCCGAGACTAAGCAAGGAGGCACTGCCTCGGAGGTATTGAAGCACGGATCGAGTTATGGCACGACCGAGTCGTTACGTCCCAGAGTTTGGTACGAAAGATAAGTATAAGTCGGTGCGTCGACAATGCAAGCACGAGAAAGGTCTAGAAGCAAGGAAATGGAGTCCTTCGTGTAGTTGCGTCTTCGATTATGGCCGTAAGGCAAACACGACTTGATAGGTTAACGTTGTTGGCACGAGAAGTGGTCTAGCGACAAAGTATGAGTTAACGTTGACATTGCAAGCACGGGATGGTTCCGATACACAAGTTGCGCTAAGGCGCCGGTCCTAAAACTGATCCTAAGGCAAGAATAGAAAGACAATCGTAAAAGGGTTTATGTTGCACAAAGTAAATGAACGTGTTGGTTTTGTATGGGTGGGCGAGAAGCTCACTCCACCAGTACAGTGGTACTGACACCCACACAGTGTTTCATGTGCAGGTACAGGTAGAAGCTCGTGGTGCGGAGCTCGCTTGGATGCGTCGAGGCACGGAGTTCCTTGGCGAGTCGAAGCGTGCGGCCGCGTGAACTGAAGACTTATACAGGACGTAATGTATGGACATCGCCTTCCGAAGCTTTCGCTGGATTCAAGCATTTGTAATCGAGAGATGAGAGAGAGCAGAGTGAATTGTAATCGAGAGAAAAGTGAGCCTGAGAGACTTGTAATTGGCCTTGCGCCCACAAATGTAATCTTGTATTCAATATCAATAAAGAGATTCTTTTGAATGACTTGTGTTCATGTCTTCTTCTTTAAATTCGGCTGCAATGTATTCAATGTTTTCTGCTTGGGACTTCTGTGCGACGACCCCGTCGCCGCCGTTGTAATCGGCCGTTATGGAATTGCCTTGCACGAGCGCAATCTAGGCTCGTGCGGCATCACGCCTTAGCGAGGACGATCGCTCCTACGGGAGCGGGGCGTGACACAAGGTGCCCCTTCCTATGGCAGAAGCGACATGTAGGAAGCTCCCTGTCTGGATTTGGTGATGCTCTAGGGTGTTGTGGTGCTTCGGGATGTCTATTCGGCCCGTTCTGAGTCTCTCTAACTGGCACTGAGGCTGGCGAGGCAGATAGAGTCATGTTTAGGGCTATAGATATAATACTCCTTGCAAACTCATTCTGTTGTTGCTGCACTTGTAATAACCTTAGCAAGAACCTTGACGCTGAAGCCTCGTTAGAGTAAGGAACTGGAATGGATGATGGGGACCGAAGTGGTGTATACTCTTGCTGGGAGGCTGGGATTCTCTGATCTGGGTGAGTCACACAATTTGGCTGAAAGGGTGTAGTAGAGGGCACATTCTCTTCTAGGGGTACTGTAGTGGTCTGTCCAGTCTGGTTGGCTGGGGGGTGCTGCAATCTCTGGGTGCACCATCGTCGGTGGTGGAGGCATCTGAGGTCCCGACTGCGGGGGAAACTGCTGAGGGAATGGTGGTGGTGGAGGTAGTGGTACACTCCCTTCCAGTGGCATGGTAGGGGTCTGTCCAGTCAGGCTGCCTGGGGGTGCTACGATCTCTGGGTACTCCGTCGTCGGTATCGTAGTAGGCTGCGACAGTCCTGGCTGGTATGGTGTTGCTGGAGTCATCAGAGGGTTCTGCTCCTCAGGGGTAGTCGTATCACCAGCTTTGGGGGTCAAGGTAATGGTGCATCCATTTCGTAGATTCATACTGTTGGCACGAGAAGGATAGATTGATATTAGGAAAGATTAGATATGAAGTAAATCGAATAATCAAGGAAGTTTCGAAAAGATTGGAAGTCAAGAGATAGTAGTAGTTCTGGATGAGATATTCCTATTCCTATATGCAGGCTTGTTGGGCACAGTCATGTAACCCAACAACATTAAATCAGACCTGCAAGGGCCACCACAAAAACATGTAACGCTCCAGTCCCAAAATACATAGGACCAAGCACGTGGACATGCCAGCTGCACATATTCGAAAAATACTCCAATATATAGAATCCTCGCATATGCACAAAAGCTGTAAATAAATAATCACAGGCCAGAATAATATATCTAATCTCATCACAGCTCAACACAGAAGATAATGAAGTCCAAATAAATAAATAAGAGTATCAAAAGATAGCCGGGTGAACATACTCACTCCAAACAGCTATGAAAAATAGTCTCACAAGATCGGAGTCCGACCTCCGCAAATAGAAAGAAAAAGAGATATAAAATAATGTATACAACTGTCTCAGATAAGAAAATAGACTAGAAGTCATAAGGCACTGCCTCGTTATCAATGTAAGAGAGCTCCAATGCCACTCCGTACTCCTGTGGAAAATCGTCTAAACCTGGAGAGATAACCAGGTCCTCAGGGGACATAGCAAGATACAAGAAAACACCATGCCATATAAACTTTGATAATATAATAAGAGAAAAAGGTATGCATGCAATCGGATTCCTGACCATTCTACTGTGAATATGCAGTTGAGATACATTCCTTCGACGCATGAGCCATGGCTGAATATAGGATCCGGTATAGTCCCCTCTTGGGCACCAGTGACCAAGAGCATGTCGTTGAAAAACGACAGTGGCCAACCTGAGAGGCTCATACCCGTATCTCCAGCGGAGCTTCCGGGTTACAAGGGAAGTGCAATCGAAGCCCATACGTCAGGTAATGTTCTCCCCACCCAATGTCTAGTAACATCATCTCCATGACTGACATGTACCTCTAGTAACCGCCAAGTCTTCTAGCATGCGATTCTATTGACAGTTACCCCTATCCGTCGCACGCACCATACGTATCGGTGGCCAGCCGACTACGCGAAAACGTGTCCTACATGTGACTCACATCACGTGATACAACAAGTGTCAAGGCCGTATGAGATATACCAATACCTCAACATCAATGGGTGGTCAATAAACTAAGTCAATGCAAGAGAATAAATAAAGCAAGAAAAACGACCGATAGAGTCGCTTGCACCCAAGTGTACTTGGACGCACAGTTTAAATAACACAAAATAAAATACTGAAAATAACAACTGAAAATAAGAATATAATAATTCACAGAGTAAGGTGGCAAGGTATCTTGCCTGCAGTGCAAAGTGGCAAGTCCAAGAGTAGCAAGTGTCAGCACCAAAACTCACAAATCACAGATGACTCCAAACGCTGAAACAAACATCAAAAATAATCTCGGTGAAGAAGATATACCTAGGAAATGCCTGTCCAAAAGTCAAATTCTGGAACATGGACAAAATCGTAATTTCGGGTCAAAACGATGTCCGCCGTTGTACCCGCTTTGCACCGAAACGTGTGCCAAAGTCTACGGTCTCTAAAGTCATTAAACTACATGTCTACAGTTTTAGTTTGAGGAGAGGAACTCAATGGTATGTCCAGTTTTGGATTCCGAGGAGTCGTGTACAAAATTGCCCGTTTGAGTGGGTCGCGGGCCCGCCAAAATTGGGTTCCGATTCGACATTCTCAGAATCGAACCAAACTTGGCATGCAGGACCAGAATTTCGATCCAGACTTGTTGGCGCAAGTTTCGTCTCGATTCTACGACTGTACACGAAGTTATGGGCAAGTTTGCAAAACGCTGATACGGGGTATCTCGACGGATACGCGTTGATTTCGTCGCGCACACACAACGAAATCGAGTCCCGTCAGTTCCCACACGTCGGTAATATCCATACGCGCCTTTCGATGCGTATAGTGCGCGACCACGTCGCCCGGTTTGTCGGGGCGACGTCGTATCGTGGAAAATTCTAAAATTTTATATAAATTAACACAGGTTTTTCTCCAACTTCAACATCAGTTTATTTCTTACACGTTAATCGAAACAACGATCCAGAAGATGTGTTGTGATCTCGGTTATGTTATTTTTTACTGTTTCAGATTAGTTCCTATAGTACTTTACTGCACAGCAAGTAAATTGGCCGACAAGTTGGCGTTTCAAAACAGTTTTTAGTATTACAGAAAACAGATTTTTGTTCAACTTCGTCTTGATTTTTCGAGCAAGTTGATGGGTTGTTTCGAAATCCATCTGGAGGATCTCGAAGAGTGTCAAGTCTACTTTCCAGAAAATCTTACGGATCAAAAATCGGTGTTACGAGTAAAAAGTTACATCGTAGAGAAGTAGGGTACCTTGAGTGGGAAAACTGCTCCGTGGGTGACGCGGGATTGACTTCCGATGCTCCGTTCGTCGCGCACAAAGCTCCGTCGCTGGTGAAACGAATTCGTAGTTGAAGAGGGTATAATCAGCCTCAACTTTCGTTTTGGAAAATTAGGGTTTCGATGTTTGTAGAAAATGTTATATATATACCAAGTTGTGCCATAAACCTAATACTATTGGGTTTAGAAAATTTGAAATTTCCACAGGCCACGGGTTGGGTTCCTCGTGAATTGCTGTACACAGCAAAGGTTGGGGGAGTGGGACTCGCCCACGTGTAGTGGGGGTGGTTTGGCTTTTTTTTTTTCCTTTTCCTTTCTTCATTAACAATTGTCTTCTCTCTCTCTCTCATTTAGTCTGAAAGGTAATGGTCGGTCCACTTGGGCCGACTGTGAAACCCAATTTTTGTTAATTAATATTAATATTATATTATTATTATTATATTTATTATTAGTATTATTTTTGAGTGTTAAAAATTATTTCAAAAATTATTAATTTAGTTTTTGGGTGCTGACCCAGACTCGAACCCAGACCCGAGCCCGAACCCAGACCCAATCCTATTTCTAAAAATTCTGAATTCTTATTTTTATTAAAAAAATACATAGCTTTTGAGCTGGTCCACGAGGACCAGCACTCACCCTACTCTTCAACCCACGTTCACTCCCCTCCTTAACACTCTCCCCTTCAATCTCTCTCACCCACAAACCATTTCCAACACCACTCTCCTTATAACTCCCTAACTCCCCTCCTCTCCCACAGCAAAAAGAACACCACCACCATCCACAACATATCTCTCCAGAACCTTTCCAAAAGAGTAAAACCCCACCACCACCAAACTTTTTCCCCATCACCTCTCTCTCTCACAACATCCCTCGACCCCCTCCCTCTCGGCCACGAACCCCGGATCCCCGGCCGCCCGGACCTCCGGCCAACCCCGTCCGCTCCCCCAGCCGCGCGTCCCCGAGCCCCTTCGGCCAGCGCCGACGCCCCGCCTCCAGCGCCTGCCCCGGCGCGTCTTCCCGGCGCGCGACCTCTCCGGCGTCCGACCCCGACGCCGGCGCCCTTCCCGCCGGTCTCCTCCCAGCAGCCCTCGCCGACTCCTCCGCCCGGCGGACCCCGACGTCGGTTCCCAGCACCCCTCCCCGGCAAGATTCTCCTGCGCCCCCTTCGTCGACCCTCCTCGGCGCCCCTCCAACCGTCGGTCGCCGTTCCTAGCACTGTCCCAGCGCCCCGTCGCGCCCCGGACCCCGATCCAGCGCTATTTTCGTTGTTGCCGTGCTCGACCACCACCCCAGCGCTGACCCCGCGGGTGCCCGCTGATCTGGACAGCATTGTTCAGCGCTGTTTCGGGTTTTCGTTGCTGTTCGGATATCTATTTTTTTCTTCTTTTAATCATCTGAGAGCTCTAGCCGAGCAACCCGAGGTATAACCCCTGTCCCGTTCTATTTTTTTTTTCATACAGTCTATGATGAGATTGGTCCCCGATTCCCTCATGGGAATTTGGTTTTTAGCGACGTCGTAATTTCGGAACCTTCGAAAAGGTTCTGTTGGTTGTTTTGATCTTTCCGAACTTTTCGGAAAGTGGATTTCTTAATATTTTGGGTTTTCGGATTTTCCGGTAGCGTGCTGTGATGTTTTGGTTGGATTCGGACTCCCGAATTTAGTTCGGGTCGTTCCGAATTTATCTGTGGACGTTTGTGGTTATCTTTATATATCTATAAATTGGGATTCCCTGGTTTGGGATTTTGCAGGAAAATTATCGGCATATTTTTCAGTTTTTGGGTTGACCAAAAATAGAGGAAATGCTGCCGGATTTTTCCGTAAATTTAAAGTATATTTTAAAAATAATTTTAAAATGGATTTCGGAAATATATATTTAATATTTGGATTTTAGGCGACGACCGTATCGGTCAATGGGCCCCGGCTAAGTGCAAACGAAACCGGCTTCGCCCGGACGTTGAGGCATTAGCCTAGTTGACGATTGGACCATATCTGAGACTAGTTCTTATTTAATTTATTTTATTATTTATTTATTTATAATTAACTATAGAAAGTTTTGAACTAATGACCGTTTCTGTCTTATTTCAATTTATGTAAATAAATTGTAATGGGCATAAGCCCGGCTGGTTGTTGGTTCTGTAACTGTAAATTTGGTAGCGTAGGATTTTTGGTTATTTGCTGATTTTGCGAGTTTTTGTAGCATACGAATAAATTTAATAAAAGTTATTTTCATATAAAAATTAATAAAGATTTTCTCACCTAAAATCTACAAGTTTTAATATTAACTAACGATCATGTATTTCTCACTAAAATAAGAAATTTAGTTTTATATTTATAATTACGAAAATACAAAGTTTTAAATCAAATAATCTGGTATCGACGAATTTTCCAAAATACAAAATTTAAACGATCTTTTCCTCGTTATAAATTCAACGCACCAATAATCGTGTTTTTGTTCGTGTTTTATTAATAAAAAATTAAAATGGATTAGGACACAGTTAGAGATTTCAACTAGCGTAGCTAGATTGGTAACCCTGGTTTCTGAGTCAATTTCTCGAATGTAGAAATTCGAGGACGATCCTAAATTCCCATCTCGAAGTTTTCATCGTCTCCAGTCCAGTCTATTTTGAGGCAAGTATAGTTTGTGTTAATTTACAGTTATTTTAATAATCGTTTTATTGCAAGTTTAAACCACGATGCAAACACGAAACTCTTCCTGAGAGTACTGACTGCAACTACTGTAACTGATTGGGGACTGGGGGAATAGAGTAATGTTTATGACCACATCCAGCTGTAACTTAGGCCAGTATTAGCTTACCCCTCATACACACGGGGATAAGCCGAATCGTATCAATAGGATACAACTGTACATCCCAAGCCGGTCATATTCATTGCCTATTCAAATCACACTGTTTTTCTGCTAGAAAACTGTTCATTTCTAAACTGTTTAAAAGTGCATGATTCTATTATTCATTTTAACTGTTTTAAATTAGCATGAATTGTACTTTGCTCCCTCCTGACTGGAGATACATTTTTAGGGGACATTGAGGATGCTGAGCTGTTATACAGTAGTTACTACGACCCTGTTCTGTACCATGTAGTGCTGCCAGAGTCCCCGTTGGAGGACGTTGGGACTGAGGCCGATGAGCCGACTGATTAGATAGTTTTTTTTTAGCATTGTTGTTTACTTTAAACTCTGTTATTTATTTCAGTACATTTTCCAGTTGTATTTCATTTCAAAGTTTAATAAAGTTTTATTTCCGAATTTGAGTTGTGACAAATATAGATGTTGTTGTATGGTTACCTGCTAATGGAACAGCTTACTGCCGCCGTCTTAACAACGGTGCAGGCTGGGCATGATCCGGTTCGACCCAATTAATTGGGATCCGGTCGTGACACCGACCATCTTTGTTTTTTTTTTCAAAACTAATATATATATAATACTTTTATATATATATATATATATATATATATATATATATATATATATATATATATATATATATATATATATATCATTTAAGCTATCAAAAAAAAGTCTAAAAATCACAATAAATTTCTAAAAATCCTAGATTTTATTATACCCTTATTTAATAGAATTATGAACAAGCACACATATAGTAATATATGTATACACCCATACCTTAATTATACTATTAAACTAGTAGTAAATAAATCCATAATTAATGAAATGCTTAATGAAAATTAATTTAAATTATAAAAATCAATTATAAATTATGGGGGTTTACAGTGGGTCGTCAAGGGATCTCAAGGATAGAAGTCTTGATATTGGTTTGAAAGAGATGGTAACATTGGAAGAGGAATGACTGTGTGAGACGTCAGTTTGTGTCGAGTCTTGCATGGTCATTGGACAACTTGTCGACAAGAAAACTTTTCTCGAGCGACAACCCGGGGCCACGGGACCGACTCGGCCTAGGAGGAAACACAGTATAGTTGTGCTGGGTGATAGGGTGATAGCACGGGTTAAGCGGAGAGACTTGCAGCGGGGCTCGCTATTTGCGCTGCAAGGGTCCTGATTAACAAAAGCTATAGTCCAGGATAGCTTGTCATGCTAGTGACCTCATATAGATGAGTCGGCACGGGCGGCGATCCGCGAGTGTGCCTTTGGATTGAGTCGAGTATTGAGTACACTATATCAAGGAGTCGAGTTGAATGTGTGTGTATAGTTTGAATACAATGTTGGGCCTAAAATTTGGTTGCAACGTAGGCGACGTGCTTCGGCACGAGATGTGGCGTCGAGTCCTATGTTGTCGGCATATAAGTTGCATAGTTATGGTTTGAGTTGTCATGAGTTTAAGTCAGGACATGCCGCAAGGCAAACTTGGTCGAGTGACACTTAGTTCACAAAAGTTGGATGGGTCAGTTGATGATTTAGTAGCAAGGGCCGCGAGGCGGCGATATGATCGAGTCTCATTGAGTTGCGAGGCACGACCTCAACAAGGATTTGTAGCACGGTCACACGAAAATGGAGCCTCATCGCGTAGTTGCGTCCCTGATTTTAAGCCGTAAGGCAAACACGACTTGATATGTTAACATTATTGGCACGAGAAATGTCCAAGGCAAAGTATGAGTTAACGTCGTTGTGCAAGCAGGGGATGGTCCTCAGACACAAGTATGCCAAGGCGTCCGTCATAAAACTGATCCTAAGACAAGACTAGAAAGACAATTGATAAGAATGGACTATGTTGCACAAAGTAAATCAAACGTGTTGGTTTTGTATGGGTGGGCGAGGAGCTCATTCCACCAGTACAGTTGAGTATTGACACCCACATAGTTTTCATGTGCAGGCACATGTAGAAGCTCGTGGCGCGGAGCTCGCTTGGATGCGTCGAGGCATGGAGTTCCTTGGCGATTCGAAGCATGCGGTCGCGTGAAGACAAAACGTATACGGGACATAATGTGTGGATATCGCCTTCCGAAACTTCCGCTGGCTCAAGCATTGTAATCGAGAGATGAGAGAGAGCTGAGTGACTTGTAATGTGAGATGAGTGAGCTTGAGAGACTTGTAATCTTGGCCTTGCGCCCATTGTAATCTTTGTTTCAATATCAATAAAAGAGTGTTTTGCAATGACTTGTGTGTTGTTCTAACTTCTGCTGTTATTATTCAATGTCTCTGCATGGGACTTCTGTGCGACGACCCCGTCGCAGCCGCTGAAATCGACCGTTAAGGAATCCGTCTTGCACGAGCGGAATCTAGGCTCGTGCGGCATCGCGCCTTAGCGAGGACGATCGCTCCTACGGGAGCGGGGCGTGACAAAAGTCGCGTCCCTTAGACGAAAATTCTGGTTACGACACTGCCCATAACCCCCTCGACGAAAATTCTGATTACGCGACTGCCCATAAGAGTCAATATACTTTTGAAAACAAAACGAGTGAGACAATACTGAAATACAACATTGCTTTCTCCTCTACTGTAATTGTGTCCTTACTCGCCTTTTGCAATACAAGACATTAGTTTTCAAATGTAATTGTGTCCTTACTCGTCTTTTGCAATACAAGACATTAGTTTTCAAATAATCGTATGAGGAAATCATAACATTATCTCCGTAACATACTCTCCCATAAAATTGAATTTACTCTCTAGAAAGAAAATGTATTCCACAACATTACTATGAAATACAAATATAAATTTGTATATGTTGCTAAAATGATAACTTTAGGACAAATGAAGAAAGCAAAATATGGGCAGGTGTTCGAAACTACAATAAAGATCACCCATGACCAATTTTTTTTTCAATAATTAACATGTAACTATCTTTTTTTTTAGCACCCAAGTTTATTTAGTATGTTTTTTTTTCTCGAAAGTATAATTCCAATAATTAACATGTAACTCTGTCCTCTCTTCTTCTTTTTTCAAAATTCTAGACATTAAATAATTTTTCAAAAATTAATTAGCTAAAATTGATTATTGATGCTCTCAACAGCTTTGGCTGGACATGACCGAATTCATATCCAATTTATTTGGTAATGGGTTGCGACACAACCCAACACTTACTTACCACGTACTTACCCACATCGAACAAAAATGATAGAATATTGGTGTAACAGTGTCAATATCACGTAGTGGATTATGTTGGAATTATTCAATAATAGAGGCCACATGTAAAATTAACAATATTGGGATATCTAAATAATAAAGCCAAATTAAAGTGGACTATTTCAAAAATTGGCTTAAGGATATAATTGTCATGGAAATAATGTGTAGATACCAAAAATAAATATAATTTGATGATGGACCAAATTAAAAATATCAATATATATATATATATATATATATATATATAGTCTCGGTGGAGGCGAGTTTGCCACAAATACCCATTGCTTCAATATATATATATATATATATATATATATATATATATATATATATATATATATATATATATATATATATATATATTGAAGCAATGGGTATTTGTGGCGAACTCGCCTCCACCGAGACTATATATATATATATATATATATAGAGAGAGAGAGAGAGAGAGAGAGAGAGAGAGAGCGCTTCTCTTACGGGAATAACTTACGGACAAACTTACGGGATGAAAAAAATACAAGTATGGTTCTTTCACAGGTCTCTTTCACTTTAAAAGAAAAATTGAATCTCTCCTTTAAAAAGCAAACCTATCTCTATCTTAAAGATAAGTCTATTTATTTTTTAAATAGTAAGATATTTATTTATTTATTTATTTAAAAAAATAGAGATAGATAAGTTAATTTTTGTTTAAAATAGAGATGGATTTTTTATAAAAAATTTATCTTTAAAAATAAATATACCTTTAAAAATTATATTAATAATATTATTGTTAATCTAAATCTTATTATTAATGCTAATTTAACATTATTTCTGATGTTAATTTTCGATGTTAATGTTATTGTTGATATTAATTTTAATTTTAACATAAACATAAACATAAACATAAACATAAACATAAACATAAACATTAACATTAGCATTAAAAGTCTAATATTAAAATTAAAATTAAGATTAATATTAAGAATAAAATAAAATTAAAATAAGATTAAAATTAAGATTAAAATTAAAACTAAAATTAAAAATAAAACAAAATTTCAAATTAAAATTAAAATTAAAATTAAAATTAAAATTAAAATTAAAATTAAAATTCAAATTCAAATTAATATTAATATTAATATTAATATTATTAATATTTATATTTATATTTATATTTACATTTACATTTACATTTATATTTATATTTATATTTATATTAATATTAATATTAACATTAACACTAAAATTAAAATTAAACTTAAAAATTAAAAATTAAAAATATTATCATCATTAATATTAAGATTAACATTAAAATTAATATTTGAACTATAATTTTTAATTGTATATTTATTTCTAAAGATAGATTGTTTAAAAAAAAAAATCTATCTCTATTTTGAAAAATAAAAGAGATAGATAATATTAACATTAACATTAAAATTAAATTAACATTAATATGAATATGAATATGAATATGAATATTTATATTAATATTAATATTTATATTTATATTTATATTAACGTTAACATTAAAATTAAAATTAAAATATTATCATCATTAATATTAAGATTAACATTAAAATTAATATTGGAACTATAATTTTTAATTCTATATTTATTTCTAAAGATAAAATTTTTTAAAAAAAAAAATCTATCTCTATTTTGAAAAATAAAAGAGATAATTTATCTATCTTTATTTTTAAAAATAAATAAATCTCACATTCTCTCTCTCTCTGTTTAAATATAAATAGTAGATAAGCCTTATTTTTTAAGATAGAAATATTTTTGTTTTTAAAATGAGAGATTTAAATTTTTAAAGAGAAAGAAATTCTGAAGAGAAACATACATATATTTTGGCCCAATATTTTTGAGTTTTTTCTCTCTCCCTAAAAAATTGGTCTATCCCGTAAACTTTTTCCGTAAACTTATCCCGTACATATATATATATATACACACACACATACACACACTAGTTACTTTCACATGCGTTGCACGTTAAAAAAAGAAGAAAAAACAAATCTACAATATTGATTAAAATATAAAAATTTAAATTATGTTAGAATATTTTAAATATAACCTGAATATATTTTAGTTATGATTTATTATAAATATTTTTTAAACTTTTGGATATGTATTTAGTTAGATAATATCATTTAGTTGGTTTAAATTCTAAAATATTTTAATATTTATACATATTCATGCCGTTAGAAGGATTTTAGATTTTAATTTTATTTTAAATTACGTGAAAAAATAACTACGGTTACGGGACTTAAATTTTTCTCTAATTTTTAAAATGAAATAGTTGATGAAATACACACGACTTAGATAGCTCAAAATTGAGCCGTTTTGAAGCCCCTTTATAATAGTAGAGAGATATATGTATTTATTATGGTTATGGTCCCCAACTCATAGGACAGAGGGTTTTCTTTATTCTCTTTTGCATCCCCATCAACAGAGAGAGGAACAAAGATTTCATCTTTGTTATTAAGGGTCGTAGCGAGTTGGAAAATCGAACTCCATAAAAAGAAGTCTGCGTCAAGATTCATCATGCTAATCAATGGATTAATGTACGCTTCCGCATTTAATTTGTTATTCATCTCATGAATCAACGAACAATATTTCTAACAGATTAATCTTTGAAGTGAATGATGATGTTGCGGAAGAACAATAACAACAGGTAAAGCATTCCATGCACTACTTGAAGTATGACAGATGAAGTTCTAAAGTTTCGTCAAATACCTGAATGTATTTGGATTGAATGATGGAATTCTCTTGTTTATATTCACTCCACTAGTTATTGCATTTGTGATAGCTCTCCACATAAAAGCATAACACAAGGACAGATGTGTTGCAGTACTTTCCAGAGCTCTTTACACTTCGAAAAATCTTGTATGAGAGTTTGATTGAATTCTTGACGATCAATAAGTAATCTGTATAAGTGTGCAGTTTCCCATCCTTTGTATGAATCCAGATTAGGGTATCATAAGCGATGTTAGAGATGATTGGAGTTTGGAGTATGCTTGCTGCCTCATTAGGGGAGAATAAGATGAATATGAGTTGTTCATTCCAACTGTAATGATATTGATCTATAAGTTCATGAACTTTTTGTACTACAGACTGAGCACCCGTAGTTCCTGATACTTTAAAATGAGGTCCAGAATAGACCCAAGGATCATTCCATATGTCAATAACCATCTTTTACTTCCCCGTTTATATTTCCTGTTGGGTTTGTAGCCTTTTGTTTTGGTTTTTAGTCTCACATCGGCTAGAAAGGAATGTGTATCTCTACATATATGAGTCTATTCTCTTTATGGAGATGCACATGTAGTGCACATGGGTGTGTGCCATGTGGGATTAATTATTAATGGTATAAAGACTTAATCAACAATTAAGAAGCTGTAAGCTTTTTGTTCTTGGAAATTTATTTCCATGGAGCTAAGCTCCGTAGGAGCTTAGCGACTCGGACTCGGGCTCGGGCTCGGGCTCGGGCTCAAGGGCTCATGAGACGTAATGTGGCGTTTTGTTGGCGCACTTAGCACGTCAGCGTCGTCGTTAGGCGCATAGTGCGCTTAAGTTGCGCGAGCCACTTGCGCGACAACGTTGCGCGGCCCGTTATGCGAGCCCAGTTACGCTGGCCCAGTACGCCCAGTACGCGCAGTGTGCGCAGCGTACGCAGCGTGCGTAGAGTGCGCAGTGTACGCAGTGTGCGTAGGGTGCGTAAAAGGGACTGTGTGCGTATGGCTGGCTGCATATTAGAACGGGAACGGTTGCAGCGCAGTGTGCGTAGGGTGCGTAAAAGGGGCTGTGTGCGTATGGCTGGCTGCATATTAGAGCAGGAACGGTTGCAGCAGTTGCTGCACGTTCAGGAGTGGTTCTGCCACTACCCTGAAGTTCAGGCAACTGCTTGGCAACTGCCCCGTGGGCTATATATGCAGGTTCTCTCCTCTCTCAGAGGATGGTAGTAATCAGAATTCCAGGGAGAAAAACTCTAAGTGTTCTTTAACACAACAGAGTAGTGAGCGTGTTCTTTAACACAAACACTAGTACTTTTTAGTACGCGTGGGTTCTGTTACTTCAAACAGAGAAAGAAGAGTAGAGCCATTGCCAGAGGAGTTCGCCGTCTTCCGAGGAGTCAGAAGAGCAGGAGTATTCCAAGGTTTTCCGTCAACCTTGCTGGTTCCTGGAAGCTGTTCGCAGAGGGCGAATAAAGCTTTGAGCAACGGTGATAATTCACCCCAGCATTTCCATCTCTCGCCTGTCATCCTTCTGTTGCCTTTAGCATTTCTGTCAGTATCTTCTTTTTAGAAGGCACTACTGCCAGTTTGCTACGATCACGAAAATCTCTTTAGATTATTCGTGTTTTACGATATCTTTTTAGATCTCGTAATTTGCAGAATCCTTCTGGATCTCTGTTGCAAAACCTTCTTTAAAGAATTGCATTTGAAACGTTGTCTTTACAACTGTTTCAGTTTCTGTATTTTTCATCGAATAGCGTGTCCCGGTGTTTCCGGCAATAACATTTCCCAACAAAGTCTCTATGCACTTCAAAATACTGCATCAAGTATTTGAAGAATATCTCGGGGGTGGCAGCCCAAAAATTGCAATTTCTGAGATATTTTCCTCTCAATAACTTCACCCATCCTGCATTTGGATTGGTGATGAACCTCCGTGCTAATTTTGTTATCAATGAGATGTCAACAATCTCCAGGTCACTTATGCCTAGCCCTCCCTGTGCTTTGTGTTGACTGAACACTACCAATTTCTAACGTGGATATTGGTAGTATTCGTCGATCCCCCCACCATAAATGATTTTGGATAGAAGTTAATTTCCATGAGTAGATGCTCTGTTTTTGGTAGCAATGGGTAATAGCCAAGGTATTTGTCTTTGATATCCATTAATTTAACACATGAGATGTCCAAATATAACTGTCTCATGTAAATGTCCAGCCTTCGAGGGAAGAATATAGAAGATTTTTCAAAATTGATTTGTTGGCCTGACCATGATTCAAAGGAGGATAGGGTAGGTTTGATTTGAAGAATGTTTTGAATAGTGCAATGTCCAGAAAGGAATAAGTCATCAGTAAAGAGAAGGTGGGAGCATGAGATGGGTTGAATAGACAAGGTTGGGCCGACTCATACATGGAAAAAATAAAAAGAAAAAATTTGGGACGGAGCCCACCCACAACGTAGTTCCACCATTGGTGAGTAATAGTACAGATCTAGTAATTTGTGAGGTTTAGCAAGAATGTACTTGACTTAATTCTCCAACGGTGATTTACGGACGGGGGGGGGGGGGGGGGGGTTGTCGGCTCCCATTGGACCCATGATGGAGCCCGATGTTTGTAGGGGGCTAGGTCTAATGGGAACGTCATGTCAGTTTTGGACTGGCATACGGTCCTCCTCTCGATTTGATATATATTTTTGTAATAGATAATCTAATACTCCATCCAAAAAGTTTTTTAAATCTCTTCTTTAGTTTCTCCTAGCTTTTTTTATGAACGATCCGTATTCAACTTTCTGGAATGAGTGGGCGCGTAGTCCATTCAACTCTAGTATATAGTCAGAGATATGTTTTGATATCAAAAGGGAAGTACGAAAATTGAAAAACTAGTAAAAAGTTTTCATAATTTTTATTTGATATATTAGGTAAGAAATTAAGTTTCAAACTAAAAAAAGAAAAAGAGAACGTAAACATAAATAATAAAAGTTTCAAAGGGGATAAATCAATTATTCCGTGAATAAAATCTAACTTTTATAAAACAGTACTAGATACTGGTACATGAGAATGAGATAAGTTACATTCTTCAACTAGAAGATGAAAAAAATACACTCTAGGGGTGATGAAAATAAGAGCAAAATAACTATTGGCTATGGCTTGCTTAGCTAAATGATGAGCAATCCTATTTCCAGACCTTTATATGAAGGTATAAACCAATGCACAGGAGTTGGAGATATCTTCATAAATCAGAGAGACCACTTGTTGCAGTTTCCACAAAATAATTGATTTAAATCCCCTTTGAAGAACAGATTGCATCTTCAGTTTATTGTTCTGAGCAAAGGAAGCTTAGTCGATGGCCAAGACACTGCACCAATGAATTGCGCGTTGTGGTTTCTTGTCGTTGATGCTGCACCACTGTTCTAAAAGACGGTCTAGACGTCACAAGGTGTCTGTCCGATGCCTGTCTAGCAATAGGCGTCTATCTAGACCCCTGTATGCTTCACGGCGCATGTTTGATGTTTTATGGACTTTTTCTACATTTATCATTAGGGTTTTTAGAATTTTTTATTTAATTTTCAACCGCCTAGATCTAGGCGACGAGTGCCTGTTCGACTAGCGCCTAGCTCTTTTCACAATCTTGACTGCATCAATTAAAGACGTAGAAGTTGCTATGTCGACATTAATTTTAATCATTCCATGATTTGGCGGAGAGTTGTGTTAGGTTAGCTAATAGTCATCATAAAACATTGTATAATCCTATTTGTATCTCCAAATTGTCCCTCCAAGCCATTACTTCTTATGCGGTGGTTGACGTGGCATGCTACATAATATTATGTGTCATATGACATGGCAAATTTTAACCCAAAAAATTTATTAGCCAATTTTTTTTCATGTTAATGTAAATGTTAATATTAATATTAGTGTTAATATTAATGTTAATACTAATGTTATTGTTAATGTTAACATTAATATTAATTTTAATGTTAACATTAATGTTAATATTATTACTAATTTAAATATAAATTTTAATATAAATTTAATTTTAATTATAAATTTGTCATGTCAGCTGCTACATTGACATCCCATGTCAGCTATCACGTAAGGAGGAATAATTTGAAGGAACAGTTTGGAGGGACAAATTGATACAATACATATTAGACGTCCCCCACGGAAACATATTAAATGGTTCCTACCACGATGCAACAAATTAGTACTATAATTATCATAATATAATGTGATTCAAACTAAACCCAAAAATAAAATTTGGACACAACGACTTTGTTTTGGTCATAGCCGGCTCAGGGGAGGCAGGCTAGGCAGCCGCCTACGGCCTCCTCCCCCACGGGGCCTCCATTTTTTTATTTTTTAATTATTGGGAAAGTTCATGGCTGCTTGGAGAAGAATCAAATAAAACATTCAACGAAAAAGATGAAATGTTGCACCTATTTCTAAACCGCATTTTCATCTTCTCTCTCTCACTTCCCCATGAAAAATCTCTATCCTACTAAAAAAAATGAAACAGTCTCTTCCTCTCTCAACAAATGTGTAACACTTTTTTCCCTCTTTTCTAGTTTCTAACGTCTTCTTTTGTTTTGTGAAGTGTTTAATATTAATTGTTTAAAGATTGGGAAGAAGTGCATAAATGGACGAGATCGCAAAGTAAATATATCTTTGTTACATGTAAGTAAAAGAATAAAGAATATATAGAAGGATAAGGGCTCATTTTTTGGACTTTTCTAGGGCCTCCAAAATGCTGGAGCCAGCCCTGATTTTGATGGTGGTTAGCCCGCACAAAAAATAATGTTAGGCTTATAAGAAGCACGTATGTATCTTCGTAGTTTCTGCTGAAATTGTCCAATAGGTTATGATCCCATCTTTCAATAGGATGGATCCAATAGGAAACAAACAAGAATGCCCGGTGGCGACAACAATGTTATTAGTCTTCAAATACTGTTACTGTGTAGGGATGGGCACGAGAGCAACTGAAAATTTCCGACAAGACTTAAAACTTGGACAATTCTCTTCTCCTTAGGACAACTCAGCGTAACCCCACAAGAGCCGGAATCGCAGGTGACTCTCCAAAACCAACCCACAATAAAGAGTTAAGGGACAACAAAAAATTGCTCTAGATAGGGCCGGCCATGGTGGAGAAAACTTTGATACAGATGAAGATATCAAAATTTTAATACCTCCTTTGTATGACAAGTGGGCCCTCCTCTCATTTCATAAAACGTGCGGATATAAAGTTTGAGGTTGGACCCACTTGTCGTACAAAGGAGGTATCAAATTGATACCTTCTTCTCTATCAAAGTTTTACTCGGCCCTGGTAACATCTCAAGCATCCTTAGTACAGTTGACAGTCTAATTTCCATAAACTATGGAATAAGACACCGGAACCCCATTTGACAAAATTGACACAACAAACTTCTTGTTGTGCCATATGATTTCACTATCAAGGTTGATCCTCAGTATCGAAAAGTAATGATGTTCAGTATGGTTTTCAGTTATTTGGCTTATTTTTCCAGATGGTAAGCAGCTTTTTGTTCATAGATTAAACATGAAATTATTTTGAAAAAGTCTGTATTTTCATGATGTCATCATCATAAGCTTAGAGAACAGTTGATTATAGATTGCAAACGAATAGCATTCAACTTTCAATAATAATAATAAAAGAACAGCATCCAACTGACAGTTTAACATCAAATCTCAGTTGAACAAATACCCGTCCCATAGGTGCTGGACAGCTCTGAGCATGGCCCAGGCTGCACCAAAGCGGCAGAACCGCTCACGTCCGCACACTTCCATGGCACTTCCTGTGGCCCAGCACTCAGGAGCTTGACGTTGTAGAGGCAAATCCCAGTGAAAGGTGAGTTCTTAATGCCCTGAATAGACCCGGGTTGCTGCACATTCACACCCCACACGTTCTTGATAGTTAAGCCACTGACAACCGGTATGGCATCGGGATTGAACCTGTCGTCAGGGTGGTCGCCCACGTCCCCGGCTATTCTCAAACCCTTGCGAACTTTGTCCATGTTGATGTTTGAGACCGTTACGTTCCTTATATAGCCTCCCCTGCCGCCATTGGTCTTTATATGGATGCCGAAACCAGAGTTGAAGATGTGTACGTCCTCGACCAGGACATTTTCCACCCCACCAGAGGTTTCACTCCCGACTGCAATGGCAGCAAAGGGAGTGGAGCCTGTGATCCTTCGGATGGTGATGTCAGAGCTAGGGCGGCCGTAGGCAATTCCATACTCGTCCCATCCACTCTTAACAGCTACCAAATCATCTCCTGTTGAAATGTATGAATCCTCGATGCAAACATTGGTGCTGGAGTCTGCATTACACAAATGAATCAAAATAAGAGTTCTAAATCTAGGCATTATTTTTTAGGATAGCACAACTATAATGAGACTCCTTGATGGAACTCGGTGGCCCGGCCACCTCCCTTTCAGGAAAAAGAAACTAGAGATGCAGAGATGAGAGTATAATGTCCAATAGTTAACTTCCTACGAGAGTGGAGTGTACAGATATTATTCGATAAGAAAAGGAAAAAACACGCTATGAAGTCGAAATACCTGGATCAATTCCATCGGTGTTTGGAGAGTCATATGGAGCCAGCACTGTCAAATTTCTTGCTACTACATTGCTGCAAAGAGGAAGAGAACAAACTGAGAACCAAAACCACTTTTAGAATGCGTTGGCCAAAGGGTTAACTCTTCTTCTAGATACGGGTTAGAGGAGAGGATCTAGCTCTCTTAACCCTTCTAATTTAACAAGTGTGCAAATTTGCGTGTTTGGAAATGGATTAACTTAGTACTCTTTGCCAAAAATAACAAATTTCCTTAATACTTGTATCTTTCACTGGGTTAGCCAGTAATTGTTTTGGGTGGTTGGGGGGGGGGGGGGGGGGGGGGGGGGGGGGGGGGCTGTGGACAGTATTGGTGAGCCCAGGTTAAACATCATTTTAATATCTTAGATTCTCAAACATGTGGGTCCAAGTTTCCTAATACCCGTAATGCTTTCTAGTGTTTGGCAACATTACTCTGATAAAGCCTCTTAATCCTAGCTTTAACATGCAGCCAAATGGTTGCTTTAGATTCAGAGGTATATTTCAAACTTTTGAAAATGATATCATTAAAGAAGTTCTGCACAAGATTTCAATTTACTTGTTAATGGAGTAGTGGATACTAAGGTAGCTTACAAAAGCAGTATCAAAACCCAAAGTTTTGAACAAGATGTTCAATTTTTTCATGAATAGGCACAGATACATGATACTTTTAAGGGAAGAATTGACATTGAGCCATAAAAAAAAAATTAAAAATAAAAAATAATAAAAAATCACTACATATAATTTAGCATTTAAAATTGAAACTAAAGATAGTGTAACAAAGTATTCAACCAATAAAAATGCCTGTAAGAAGACAACAAAGGAGAGACCGACAAAAACATATCGAAAATTTTCTAGCGAATCAGAATGCTTGCGCATACCTGCAATAAACAGGATGAATGTTCCAAAAGGGTGAGTTCTTGAAGACCACATTAGAAATGAGGATATCTGAAGAATGCATGAACTCTAAGAGGTTTGGTCTTGTGAAGGGGAGAGTTCTTTGCCTCCACATATTCCACCAGACATCACCTTGTCCATCAATCGTCCCATTGTCACCTGTAGAAGCAAAAGTTTGCACAGACGAAACATGTTATTATTAAAACAGAATTGGCATGCATCTACAATTACAAAGTATAGCAGTTTGCATTTGAGAAATAAATAAATATTTTGTTAATGGATTCAAAAGGATTTTCTTTTCTGTGCCCTCTTGCAATATGTTTGTTATGCGCTTAAGTGCATGCTGCCCGAGCTAAGTTAGATCCAGGTTATGCAACTGTAATTCTTACCAAGTAACAAAGCACTACAAGCAAGTAGGATATGCACTCAAAGCCAAAAAAAGGACATAATATCTACCAGCTCCCACAAGTTCCTCAAGTAATCAATCTATGACCTGATATTGATGAAAATTATGCATAGTGTTGGAACAATTCTTAGCCTATTGTTGAATGTTCCTTTTTCTCTTGACGTCTTTAAATTTGGTTGCAAGTGCACTAGCATTGGAATAATACTTCACTCATATTGAATAGTTTAAATTTCTGTTTCCCTAGACTTCTTCGAATTTGGTTGCAAAAAATCGAATTTAAAGCTGAAACATCCATATTATGTTTAAGTGCTTAAGCTAACAACATCTCCAGTTTCATCGATTAAAAAGATAATGGTGTCACCAATTATGATATCTGGAAAAAATTATTCCATTGTTATAAAAGATAGTAGTACCCTAGCTTCACTGAAATCCTTGAAATGAATATTTAGCCGTAAATTACTACAATAATTGTGTGGTCTAACAGCAAAGGCGAGTTTTCTCTACCTATAATGCTATGGGAAGAAGTAGCATCATACGAACTTAATAGTTTTTCACCGTGACCATCAAAGTTCTTCAACTACAACAGTTTGACATGGCCAGCTCTCTCCATATGACTGACCAGAATTTTTATTTTGCTGCAGGTTGTTCAATAAGTTATGACACATCTTCTACTATGTCAAGTGAGTTCTAATTTAGTTAGAGGGTGTTTGGTCTGTTGTATCAGCACACACCCATTGTTATATGTGGGTATTCATATTGCCACTATTTGTATATTACTGATTCCTTCCATAAATCAATTTACATAACTGCAACACCATAATCGACAAATGCAACACAATATAACTTTCATATTAATATACAAGTTTTCTTTTTTCCTACAAGAAGAAAGATCTTACAATAATACGAGTAACATGTGCCTTATAAATGAGTTCTTTCAGCAAATACAGGTACATACGGAAAACTAGCAACCGATGTCGACGTGCGCATATCTATTTCAGCTATGATAACTATCAACACAACACCAATATGGGTACTCCATTCGTGGGGGAGTACTGGAACAACGTAAATACAAATGACTCCAATTTTGTTCACCCACCAAAATTACTGCAGATGTTCATCATTCCACTCAAGGGTTGCCACGTGTGATTTTCACCCAGTAGAATGGTGAAACATCCACACAAGTTTTGACCACTAATTTCACATGTGGCAACCCTTGAGTGTAATGGTGACCATCCATACTAGTTTTGGTGGATTAACAGAAATGGACTCAAAACAAAAACCCTCGACCAGGTAGCTGAGAGCTACATCACCCCATATTTTACCGAACGCATCTAAAGTAGCGTGTGGAAGATCCCGGTCGCTGCAGAGCACCAAAACTCTCAAGTTTTCAGCTACTATAACTATCAACACGACACCAATATGTGTACTCCATTCGTGGGGGCGTACTCGAACAACGTAAATACAAATGAGTCCATTTTTGTTCACCCACCAAAACTAGTGTCGATGTTCACCATTCCATTCAAGGGTTGTCCCGTATGATTTTCACCCAACCTAAAACCACATCCGAAATACAATGGTGAAACATCCACACAAGTTTGACCACCAGGAGTGTCGGTAGCTCCCATAGGTATACTAATGTATTTTACATAATGTATCTAAAATAGTGTGTGCAAGATCCCGGTGACTGCAGTGCACCATTATAAGCGAAAAACATTGCTAGAAGACCCCGAGAAGGCGGCCGGCATGATTTTTCACCTGTTATAATAACATCCTGGAGGCCGTTCCCGTGGAGGAGGCTCATGTACCTCCCTCCCGGCAGCTCCCTCCCCCTCCCGTACGACGGCAGCGGATCGATCAGAGGCCATTTCTGCCACTCCTGAACGAACCCAACCAACAAACATTTCCAAAAATAAATCTCAAGAAACCTAATTAATGTTAATCTAAGTTGACAGAGTGTGTTGTGGTGTGGTGTTTACTTGTGTGGCTTTGATGACGGCGCCGCGGGCGAGGAAGAGGGTCATGCGGCTGGTGAGGTTGAAGGGCCCCGTCAGCCACTCCCCGGCGGGCACGTGGAGGAGGGTGCCCCCCGGGCGGTTCAGGTGCTCGATCCGGTATATCGCCTCCCGGAACGCGTTGGTGTTGAGGAAGGCGCCGTCGCCGACGCCGCCGAAGTCGGAGATCGAGATCGTCTGGGACCGGGGCTTCATCGGCACTATGCCGGAGCACGTGGCCGCCTCCTCGGCCGACGAGCGGCGCGGCAGGAGCAGGAGCAGCAGCGGCAAGACCACCGCCAGCAGTGGGAACCGGAGCTTCATTTTTGTCGGTGGTGTTGGAAAGGAAAGGAAAGGAAGGAAGGAAAAAAAAAATGTTGCAGCGGAAAGAGGAGATTTGTCGGGAAGTGGGTGTTTTCGTGTTGTATTATAGAGAGAGGGAGAGAGAGAAGGGAGAGAATGAAGACAAGGTCTTGCCAGCTATAGTTTAATGTATAATGGTGGGGTTGGAATTAAATGGCGATTTTTTTTACTGGGGAAGAGGAATTGGGAGAGGAGGGTGGGCAGTATGGATGAGTGTGGGGAGGGAGTGGAATGATCGTGACCCGGAATCTAGGCACTTGCTCTGCTGTCTGAGCTCGGATTTAGTGCCGTTGGTCACGAGCAATGCACGTTCCGGAAAGAATATGTGGAACCAAAATTTGAAGGAAAATAATGCTAACCCTACTACCAAATTTTTACCACCTCTCTCCCACCTTTTACATATGGGTTCCACCTTATCCCACCTCCACTCTCACGCTCCTTCTATATGGGCTCCAACTCCATCACTTTTTTTCTCTTCTCTAATCGAAATCCGACATGTGACGGTTGGAAGATGATTGTATACATTTGATTGTAGACATAGCAATGCCGAATCGAATGACCCTGAGTTCTCATTTCATATGAGAAATGAAGAAGTTGGAAAAGAAAAGTGATTACTTTTTATGTTTGGATGCAGAAGGAATTGAGAAAGAAATAATAGTGATTTTCAATGGAAGAAAAATTAAGAGTAAAAAATGATTACATCTATCCAAGTAAATAAATCACTTTTCCATATTAAAATATCCACTTTTCTTTCTAAATTGTTTGGCATTTTCCAACATTAGAAAAAAAAATCAATGTAAATGGTAATTTTTCAAAGGAAAAAAAAATGTTAAGGAATTAATTTTCTTTCTCTTCCATTCCGCGAACCAAACGAGACCTAAAAACTGTCTAGATGATAGGAGATTCGAACCACTAAAGTATATTATTTTCTTATTTGCAATAGAAGATAGAGGACTAAAACAATGTAGTGTGCAAAATAGTTTAGGTCCGGTATCGTCAAAAAGAGAAGAAGGTTAATTAGTCTTTGGAATTTGAGTCCTAACATATCTAATTAAGAATTTTGGTCCTTAAATTTTTATTTTCGTTTACTTATTTCTATTATACCTTTTTTTCAACACGGACTGGTTGAACTCGTGTTGAGAATGAAATAGACAAAAAAAAAAAAAAATCAAGTTCAAAATTTCTAATTGGATATGTTAATGCTTAATATCTAAACTGATAAAAAAAACATGCAATGGATTATTATGGTAACTTTTTATGGCATAAACTGGTTGTTGCAACACTTTCATGGGTGGTCTTGGTTGAGGGTAATGTTTCAAGTTTCAACGTAATAGCACTTTTCCTGTTGGACATTACTCCAAAGAAATAATTTCTTTCCTACTGAAAATCAAATCTTTATTTTCTTTGAAAAATTACATTTTCATAAAAAATGGGAATTTGAAAAAGCCAACAAAAATTAGAGAAAAAAATGAATCTATAGGGTGGAAGAAAAAAAAACTTTGTGCGGTAGAGAAAATCACTTTTTCCTATATTTTTTGTTTTAGATATTATTTTACTTACATCTTTGGCCTCGTTTGGTTCGCGGAATGGAAGGGAAAGGAAATCAATTCCTTGTCATTTTCTTTCCTTTGGAAAACTTTAATTCCTATTGATTTTCCTTTCCTATGTTTGGCAATGCCAAGGAATTTGGAAAGGAAAGTGAATACTTCAATGTGGGAAAGTGATTCCTTCCTTGGATGGATGGAATCACTTTCTCCCCTAATTTCCCTTCCATTGGAAATCACTTTCCTTTCCTTCTCATTTCCTTGGGCACCCAAACATAGGAAAGTAATCACTTTCCTTTCCCAGCCGGAAGATTCCGAGAACCAAATGAGGCTGTTTTCTTTGCATCGGAACTTATGAAAGTAATGATTTTTCTTTTCCAAAGTCATAACTTCTCGAACCAAATGAAGTAATACTTTTTTCCTTCCAACATTTTTTTTTTCTCATTTTGAGATAATAGCATATTTATAAATAAAAACTGCAGTACCGCCATTGTCCTATAAAAAGACCATTACTTCTGGTACATAGTGTTACAATTCGCACAATAAACCGTACCCACTTTTTCCTATCCTCGAATAATTCTCAAATTATTGAATTAATTTAAGAATAGTAGTGAATAATACACAATTGAACTAGTGGTTTATTCACAAGTTCGGGAACAATTCCTGCACATTCGTAAATGATTCACATTTTTTTTGCAAAAAAAATACAATTTTCATGGAATTGGAACCTTGGAAAATGAAAGTGATTTCTTTTTTTTGTTTGGATACCAAAGGAAATGAGGAGGAATGTAATTTGATTCCCAAGGAAGGGAAGTGGTTTCTCCTACCAACACAAGTATTCATTTTCTCCTCTAAGGCCTCGTTTGGTTCGCATAATGGAAGAGAAAGAAAATCAATTCTTTGTCATTTCTTTTACTTTAAATTTTTTTTTAATTTTCATTGATTTTCCTTTTCGATGTTTGAAAATGTCAAGAAATTTGAAAAGAAAAGTGAATTCAACATGGGAAGGTGATTCATTGCTTGGATGGATGGAATCATTTTCTTTTCTAATTTTTTTTCCATTAAAAATCACTTTCATTTCTTTCTCAATTTCTTTGTCATCCAAAAATAGTAAAATAATCACTTTCTTTTTTCAACCCGGAGTATAGATTTACTTTTCTTCCCATTTTTTTTTGATTTTTTCAAACAACGAAAAATTTTAATTAAAATTAAAAATATTTAAAGAAAAAAAATATATCATAGAATAAATTTTCCTTCCTTTCCGCGCCAACCAAACGAAGCCTTAGTTTGTGCTTTATGGGGGTATCATTGATAAATGGAAATATTTTAATGGGTTTAACTTTCTTCCATTAAGTGGTCCAAACAACTTTTGATGATGTTATATATTGAAAAAGTTAAGTGATTAGGAAATACATTTAATATAAAAAATTAATGGGCTAATTTGTAATTAAAAATTGTGAGCTATCACAATTGAGTAATAATATTTGTACCTCCAAAATATTCCTCCCAACTATCCCTCTTTACGTAACATTTGAAGTGACATCTGACATATCAGTTTCTAACAAAAAAAATTTACCTAATTTTTAATGTGAATGTCGACGTTAATTATTTTAATTTTAATTTTAATTTTAATTTTAATTTTAATTTAAATGTTAATGTTAATGTTATTTTAGTATGTTAATTTTATTTTTAGTTTTAATTTAAATATAAATTTTAGTTTTAATTTTAATTTAAATGTTAATGTTAATGTTAATATTAATTTTAATGTTAATTTTAACCTTTAGTTTTAATTTTAAATACTTTTTAATTTTAATTTTAATTTTAATATTAATAGTAAATTTTAATGTTAATTTAAAATATAAAATTTATCTTGTCAGCTGTTATGTCAATGATACTTAAGTTGCCATATAAAGAGTGATGCTTTGAAGAGATTTTGAAGGCACAATTAGCATTTTTTTTTATCACAATTTTACAAGTTGATATCCTAAATTTTCATAATGAACTTGTTAATACCCTAAACTATTATTAGCCCAATTGCTAGCTGATGGCATTGACAAACAATTAAAAATGAAAAAAAAATTTATCCATGGCTTCAACTAACACCCTAACCACCTAATCCTAGCTGTCCCATCCTAGAAGAAAAATCCCATATTCTCCCTCTGTACCCTAAATTCCAAATCGCTTTCAGTACTAAGAAGAATTAGTGAATTAGTTTCTACTTTGTTCTATTCATCTTCCCATCATTCTTCAATCCAACAACGACGATGATTTTGAGGTAACTCATGAACTCCATTTAGCTTTTCCTTTTCATGTAAAATTTTATGTTAATTTATGATGACATTACGCATGGTCACTGATAAATGAAATTATTTTCGGACTAATTTAGGATTTGTTAGCTTGTTTTTATTATTTTCTTTTGGGTTATATAGGGTTTGTTGGGTTGTCCACTTCTATATTAACTAATGAATGATTTTAGGGCTTTTGATGATATGGGTTTACTAATTTATGGTAGTTTGTTTGGTACTCCATAAGAGCACAAATTCGTAAACATTAAGTATTGAGAAGAATAGGTTAGTGAAATAATTGATGGTACCTGTTTGTGAGTTATGGTTCACAATGCACATGTATGTTTCTGTTAATGTCTAGGCAGCCTAATGTCAATAACAATATCTTTTTTAACACAATTTTTTTTAGGACGCGACTATCCGTACTCCATGATCTACTGAGCACATCAAAAAAAAAAAATCTCTATCCTACGCCCCACTCCTCCTCCACCCCCCCCCCCCCCCCCCCCCCTCCCGCGCGGACCTCGGAGTCGGAGGAGGAGGGGTCGGGGCGGAGGAGGGGAGGGGAGGGAGGAGGAGGAGCAGGGGCGGGAGAGGAGAGGGGTCGAATAGAGATTTTAATTTATTTATTTATTTTTATTTTTTTTGCGGTGTGCTCAATAGGTCATCAGGTGCTGATAGCCGCGTCTTTTGTTTTTAAAATTTATGTATTTTATCAACTGGGACCGTATGCGCATGTAGTGTTTGTTTTAATGTCTAAAACACGAGATCATATTTGTTTTAATGTCTAAAACAGGGATAACTCTTGTTCGACTTAAGGCCTGTTTGGATTGCTGTATGTGAGCAAAAAGTAGAGAATTTTGTCACTTTTTGTTGCAACTCGACCAAAAAAATAAGAGTTGCACTGTTTGGTTAGTCTTAGCAACTACATTGCAAGTGTGATAGCTCTGACATAAAACAAGAGTTTGTCCCCCTCCTTTTTTCAAATTTCACCCACAAAAGGAGGGGAACTCACTGGAATGTGGTGTGATTTCATCCCACTGTTGCTGTATTGCAAGAATTTTTTCCATGAAACTGTGTAATATTTGCCCAGCTCGAGATCTGCCGCCGCCGCCGCCGAGTCGACTACGCCACCATGTCGGAATTTTCGTGCTTGACGTACCACCGGGAGACCTTGTGGCTGGCGGCGTTACACTCCTGCAGGACGTGCTCCTCGTCGTTGTCGGCGAGGAGGCTGGTATTTGTCGTGGTGGGATCGGAGGCGGACCACCTTCGCCCATTGAAAATCCTCCATTGGTTGTTGACTATATATATATATATATATATATATAGAGAGAGAGAGAGAGAGAGAGAGAGAGAGAGAGAGAGAGAGAGAGGAGGAGGAGGAGGAGGAGGAGGAGGAGGATGATGATGATGATGATGATGATGATGATGATGAGGAATAGGAATGAAATTGGGAGAGAGAGAAATTAAAAGACGAAGAAGAAGAGTTCAAACTCGTGAAGACTTCACAGAAGAAGAAGAGTCCAAACTCTTAGAAAATGTTTTAGAAAACTATTTTTATTTTCCTTTTGTATATATAAACCAAAAAAATAGCAAGTGGGATAATTAACAAAGTTGCTGTACCAACTATTTGGGTTAAATATTTAATTTTTCAAATAAAAAATACGAAAATTTACTTTATTAATATTAAGTAACTATATGGTAATTAATTTAATTAAGGGTTATTACATTTCTAATTCCGACATCCATTTTTAACAACCATTCAAATAACCGAACTTTTTTTTCCTTCCTCTTACAACAACCATCCAAACAACGAATTCATTTTTCTTCCACTTGCACGAGACAAAAAGTACTCATCCAAACACATTTTGAAAAGTATCACTTACTGCAAATGCAATGCAACTTAACATGATGTAAGTGTCACTTTTACACTTTCAAAGAATTACTTGTTGAAAAATGTGAATGTATATTTGTTATAATAATAATATTAATTTTTCTTCTATCAACAAATCTATGAAAAGGTGTACGAATCTTTTCATTGGAAAAGGTGTACAAATCTATTTATTGAAAATGCGTGCCCTTTCCATCGTGTCTTTTTATTTATATAAATACACATGTGTTTGGAGCATTCAAACATTCATTCAATTCATCCATTTTGCATTAGTTAGTCTAAGAGAGAGAGAGACAACCAACGTTGCTTCGACGAGTTCCTACGATGTGAAGTGCTGCTACCGAAGGAAAGAACCGTTGTATCCTGGGAGACTAATCGCCATTAAACCGTAAGCACCAGTGCGGAACGAATATTGTCTTAAGAACATTGAACCGAGTTCAAGTCTCGGTATCATTTTATTTATTTTACTTATATTTTAATTTCAGAGTCTACAGAATTTGAGAATTTCTGCTAACATTACTTGTATCCAAAGAGCCCCTTACCTAAGTACTTGTAATACTTGTTCAGTAAGAATGACACTCGTTTATGCTTACACCGAGTATTTCTACTGATTATTCTCTCTTTATTATGTAGAGCAGCAATGATGAGGGCCTAGAGGCTACACCTTGATGGTCACTTTACTACTGGTCGAAGAGGAGATATTGGAAATATGGAGAATAAAGTTGACTTGGGTAGAATGTATCACCCCTCCTCTCGGAATATGGCGAGCTGAAAAAATTGAACATCCCACAGACAACACGACCTACAAATACTCAGAACCAATTTCAAAAAAAAATGAATAATTATTTGAAGACGAATTTTGAGAACATAAACTTCATTCGTTCACGACTATTATCGAACCATTGAGATGGGTAAGAGAGTTAGGGTACGCTACAGAATATTTTACCAGATTAGTAGGATCAACATGGATAATGGTCTTGTATTTTTGAGACACTGGTAAAAAGTCCTAGGGATGTTTAACAATAGCAAACTAAGGTCAAATATAGTGGAATTATTTGTTGAGCATTTCGATGGTCAGCACAATGAGCTCCATGAACTGTTAGACTTAATTAAATCCTATAGGTGATGCATATGTTACCACACAAGGTTCACAACTTGAGAAGGAGTGTACAGTGTGATGCATATGTTACCACCAGGGCCGGAGCTGAGATTCGTCAAGGACGACGGAGTCCAGTGCAAAAAATAAATGGATGTCTATTCTTATATATATATATATATATATATATATATATATATATATATATATATATATATATATATATAAAATTTTCTAATTAAGAATTTCAGAAATTAAATTATCCAAACTTAATATCAATTAAGAAAAAAATCATTCAACTACAATACCTTTCAATTGAAATAATATTAGACTAAAAGAGATAAAATAAAGCTAAACAAACAAGCATCTTTTGCCATCTTCATATAAAGAACAATCTTCTAGCATTTATAGCTCTAAAATCATCAATCAATCATTCATAATCAACACCTTCCAAGAACTCGTTTCCAATAAAAATTAGAACTAGTTCATTTAATCTCCTATGATATGGCTGATTGAATGTACGATTTCAATAACTTCAACTTGAAAAAACTTCTTTTTGCATATGCAATTCACTGGAATTGTCAATAGAATTCTATAGGAAAATAATTAATTTTTTTCATAAAGTTTAGTATCTTAAGTGCTGGATGTCTTTTGATAAAAGATCTTGTAAAGTTTCTAGGTCGTCAAACAATTCATCTCATCAATATCAGAGCAGTCACCATGTCTCAAAGTACTTTATAGACGACTACAACAAACTTTCAAACTATCTTTATTTAATGAATTCAAAATTTCTGAACTGAACAAAAAAAAAAAACTTATATATAGTTTTGATATAGTTCGAACATTCACTTGAGTAACGCAATAGCATGATCTACTATATACAAGAAGGGGTCGAGAGACAGACGGTCGATAGAGTCAGAGATACATAGTATTTTATTTGAATCCTATAAGTCATCAGATTTCCTATTAAGTGTTAGGATTTTCTATTGATTTCGAATATGAGTTGAATGTAATTGAGAGAATATCTGACTTGTTTCGTTAATTGAAAATAATAGAAGCCTTAATTAATTGATTCATTAATTGGAAACAGATATAGCCTTAGTTAATTAATAGAATCTCCACATTGGTTACCTTAGTATACTTAAGGGAGGCCAATGAATTTATAAATTATCTATTCATTAGTTACTTTAGTATTATAGTATACAAAATAAATATACATATACATTTTTAAATTATTTATTCATAATTTATATTATTTATTCATAAGTTAATTTAGTATACATAATACATATAGGAATAAATTTTTTTGGAGGCCTACGAATTCAGGAGGCCTAGTACGGTCGCACCCATTACACACCCTCAAAACCGGTCCTGGTTACCACACATGAATCACAACTTGAGAGGGAGTATACACTTGAACTAACACCAACAACAAGACATGAGAACATATTTAAAGAAATTCTAGTTGGAAATCAGTACATTAATATTGGAAGAAAAAGTGTAACACCAACATAGAGAAAAAAGTCATGATAATGCAAGTACACTGTAAAACCCAACCCTTTAAAAAAAAATCTTTTTCCCCTTCACACTCGGTCAAACCCAACCCCAGTCCATCCACACATCCCCTTTCTTCTCCACGTTCACAGCATTCTTCCCACCTCCTTTTATTTCTCTTCACCACTCTTTTTCACTTGCCCCCTTCTTCTCACACGTCCAACGTCACTCCTGGAATCCGTCCTTGTAATGTCCCAAATTCGTGATACGTATTCAGTGAACGTATACGTGTTTTGGACCTATATTTTTTTATTCAGTCATGATTAGTTATCTTGGTTTATTTTGCATTGACTTGGTTTTATTGGCATTGATAGTTTAAATGGTTTTAATGGTTCATTGGTTTATTTTTGGATTAGTGAGGCTTGGTTTATTTCATGATTCAATTGGTTTAAATTGCTAGAGAGAGAGAGTTTATTGGCCTTGACTTGGTTCACCTTGGTTTATCTTGGCTTGGTTTATTCCTGGGTTGGTTTGGCTTGGTTTGGTTTGCTTGGTTCATCATGGACCAAGGGGTGAACCCCCTACCTACCACCACCATCCCCATTTATTAACCCCCACTTCTTTCTCTCTCTTTATTTATCTCTTCTTCTTCCATTTACTTCCTTATCTACCAGAGAGAGAGGGGTCTAGGCAAGTGCAACTTGCTTCATGGAGGAACTCTAATTTTATTACTTCATTCTCTTCCTTACAGCTTTTTAACTTACTTTAGTACTTGGCATTTTTACTTTCCATGGCTAGATTCTTGTAGATCTAAGTTTACTTTATTTTCAAAATTCTTGGGTTTTAATCTATTTAATCTTGTTATTTTCGAGTTTTGATGGTTCCATGTTGTAGAGAATCTCGTTCTACCCCATCTTGACCTATGAAAGTTTGGATTTGGACTCTGAATGAAAGGTTCATGGAGCTTGGGAGCCATGGCTTGAAGAGTTCTTCTCTTCGAAAGGATGGAGAAGAAGAACTGTTCACAGCCGCATGAACTTAGCCGCATAGTCTTTATGCAGCAAGTTTCCTTCCTGCCGCATAAGCCTTGCTGCACTGTTTAGTCGCATGGCCTATGGCGCTGGGACTAACTCCTCAGTCGCATGAAGGTTTAATCCTCGGCCGCATGAACTTTCAATCCAAGCCGCATGCAGACCCGCCCATTTCCAGCCGCATTGGACTGAGCCGCATGCGCCCTGTTTTGCCTGGCCGCATGGGGACTAGTCCTTACCCAGCCGCATGAGTTGATCCTGCCGTATATTGTTCCCCAGTCGCATGAGTTGATCCTGCCGCATATTGTTCCCCAGCCGCATGAGCTAGTCTCTATCCTGACCGCATGAGAAATTATTTTCTCGCCGCATAAGAGTTCACTCTTGGCCGCATGAGCCTAATCTACCTGAGCCGCATGGACCCGTGTCTTCTCGGCCGCAGGAGAACCACTCCCCCGCTGGCCGCATAAGGATCCATTCTCCCCGCCAGTCGCATAGGCTTGGTTTTCTGCCAGCCGCATGGACTCATATCTCTCCAGCCGCATGGGGTGCTCTGGCTGAGCCGCATATGCCCCTTCCTTACCACTGGCCGCATACGACTGATACCCTTCAGCCGCCTGAATCCATTCTCCTGAGCCGCATGAATTCATCCCCCTGAGCCGCATGGACTTCATGTACCTTGTCTTTGTCCTGAACTTGATTGACATGATTGAAATGATAAACTGACATGACATGATAGTGGCCCGCCGTGGCACACTCCTGACAAAGTACACTCGACATGATAACCTGACCTGATATATCTTGATCAGCTGTTGTGACGGCTACCTGACATGACCTGACCTGTATAAGTAACCTGGACACCGTGGACGATTGTGCTTGTACAAATAATCCAGTCCTGTCTTGCATCATGTTTAGGAGGGGACTCCTGAGTACCATGGTCAGGAGTACCTACTGAAATGGACTAAGGTTAATGACTAGTATAATTCACTAGACATGAAGAGATGTTTCCCAGTTACAAGCGATCCCGTTATCCCGGCCGCAAATGTTTGGACTTGTAGCCTGCCGACGAGTAGGGCACATTTCCAGCCCACTGTTATGTGGGGCACCCACCATTGTCACTTAAATGATTGAACTCTATTGTCACTCTAATGCATTGTACTCTCTAAATTGTCACTATAATGTTTGCCTGGATAACCTGGATAGCTGCAGGGCCTGTGACTACTTGGAGCATCTCATTGCATCTTGCTAGTAACTAGGATTGTGATAATCCTAGTTAGTTAATGTAGAAAGCCGTAGGCAATGATTGGCCGTGATTGATTGGATGGAGTCCGGTCCAGTATAGTATTGTCTAGAAGTGATTGATTGCAAGATTGTACCAGAATGATTGAATTATTGTCACTCTAGATTGTTACTATAATGATTGTACTCTATTGTTACCCTAGCGTATTGTACTCTTCATTTGTCACTATTATTATTGTACTGTCTCTCATTTTCACCTTAATGATTGTCACCTTTAGCAATAAATGATCAGAGACTAAGTTCTGTTCAGGCGAAGGGTTACAATCTCGGTCCTTGTTTGGTTTAAGGATTGTAACCTGGCTTCCGGAATAGTACCTTCGTTTTCTCTTCATATATTGCCCAGCTATATTTTATTTAGCATGATTCTCCAGTTATCTTACGTCAATGATGCTTCTCTTAATTATTTTCTCTGGTTGGGGCAAGTGCATTGGTAGTGCACAAACCTCAATCTGCGTTATTTATTGTTGTTTTCTTACATGTTGAATGCTAATGATTTGTTGGTTTTAGTTCTTAAGTGAAGCCTCCTTTGTGGCACTTGCTCTTTCTGGGGTCTGACCCAGCTGGTTTTGTATGGCCAGATACCGGTGCAGCACCAAAGGATCTCCCTACTTTCCAGCCCGATGGTGGTCACCAGGCGTAACCAGGGCATCGAGTGGGTTTTTTTTGTTCTCCCACTGTAATATTATAAATTATTCTTTTGAGGCGTTTAGCCGACGAGCAAGTGTTAGCTCGATTGCAGCTTTTACTTATTGTCTGCCTACGGGCTGTAACATGATTGACAAGCCCCGGGGGTTGATCATGTATGACTGAACTCTAGCTAGTCCTCACATTTTGTAACGACTAGCTTCATGATCATTCCGAATATGTAATATATGGGACGTCTTACTATTGTGTATTTGGTGGTCTGACATCTTGTAACTATTATTAGTTGGTTGAGATTGAGACAATAGGCTATTTTATGACCTTAAGAGACTGATGGATTGTAGTGAAACCCTCACATATCTAGACAGCCGTGACCGTATAGCGGTGTGGATTCCATTCCGTTATACGTAGCTGGCTATGTCTGCCCCCGCTCTCCAGTATTCTGGTTCTGGGGCGTGACATGGTTTAAGTGGTGGCCCATGCAGGTCTTGTCAATCAAGAAATGTGAGGGTTTATCAGATAGATGTCTCAATCTGTACTCTCCTTTGATCTCCACTCGTATCATCATATCTCCTTGAATTCCCGACTTGATAACATGCTTGTATCATTGATCTATCCTGGTCCTTCCTTAATATCCTTGATGTCATTTGCTCCAGTGACATCGTTCCTGTTGATCAGCCAGAAGGAGCTCAGTCCTCAGCAGCAGCCTCCCGAGCCGTGCCTCCTGGAGAACCAGTACCGCCAGTTCAGCCCGTCCATCCAGCAGGGTCAGAGGATGGAGGCTTGGTAAGACTCATCCGTGAGTTGCTTGCGTCCCAAGATCGTCGGGGAGACACTACCAAAATAAGTCAAATCAGCGACGTATTTAGCGACTCCGTGAAATTTTGTCGCTAATGTTTGGGGTTTTAGCGACGTTAATATAAGACGTCGCTGTTTGTCGCCAACAGCGACTAATAGCGACGTCTAGCGTCTATATTTTGTTAAATGGGGTAGTGCGTCGCAAGTTCGTCGGTACTCGTCGCTGATATAGCGACGTTTCGCGACGCATTTTAAGTTACGTCGCTATTTATTATATATCAGCGACGTTTAGCGACGTCCTACGCGGACATCGCTAAACGTTTCATATAGCCAGCGAGGATTTCCTTTTCGATCATTTCACAATTTTTCCCTCCAATTTTGGGCGCGCTCCTCCTCCGCGATGCTCCTCCGGCGATTTCCCTCCTCCTCCGCGGCGCTCCTCCGGCGATCTCCCTCCTCCGGCCTCCTCCTTCTCCTCCTCCTCCTTCCTCAGGTAGCTCCTCCTTCTCCTCCTCCTCCTTCCTCTGGTAGCTCCTCCCCAGTTTTTCCTCGTCTTCTAGCTCTCTCTCTCGCTTCTAGTTCATGTCCACGAGAGCGTGGACTCGCTGCGGGGGACACGACACTGACAGTGGACTCGCTGCGGGGGACACGAGAGCGTGGACTCGCTTCTAGTTCGTGTGACACCTATTTTGTTGGTTTGGACACGTCGTGTCCCACTGTGTGGACACGAGATTCACAGTGTGACACCTATATACTGAAAAATCTCGTTTTTTTGGGCATATCAACTGTCAATTTGATGTTTTGCTTGGATTCGAATTCTAATTTAGGGTTCGAGCCCTATTTACTGATACTGGGAGTTTTTTTGGGCATTTTCAGAGTTTTGAAATGATGAATAAATTGACTAATAATTATTATCGAGCCCTATAAAATTTCAGCTATGTCACGAAGGATGGATATACTAATCCTGTGAATGAGTTTTCTCCTAAGTATTCTCGACAGTTGAGTATGATTTAGCTCACTGACATTACTGAAATATGGGATAATTAGACTTTCTGTTCAGTACCCTTTGACCGAATTAAGTTGACCTGAATACCATATTTTAAATCCTAAATCTACGGCACGACATCGTGATCAGGACATAGTCCCTGCAGCCATTCGACTGGCGAGGCAGAAACTATGTAGCCGTAGATAAAGTTGACCGTCCTCCGACCCTCATCCCTCGGCAATGATGATACGACAACCTATCACTATATCTTATATATATAGTAGTAGATGACGTCTTAGTATTACATTATGTGAGTTCATCTTGATTCTGTTACATTCTTCAGATACTACATACGATAAAAACATATACTACACCATATGTACAGAACATAGATGATTCACACTAACTTATGCTAGAATGAATTTTGGGTTGTGTTCTGAGCCATCCATTCTGATCAAGCATGATCTTCCTTCTCCTCTCCTCCACCTTGGCTCTGAACCCATCTGCTCCTCCCTACTTCCCTTCTTCTTATTTGACTCTCTAAGTCGCATATGATATCCAGCTCAAGTGTAAAGTCGGGGGAGAAGAAGTGGACAGGAAGAAGAGGGGGAAGCAGCACAGCCGACGACATGACCCGGAGAAAGTACAGATGTTTTCTTCAAATCCGTAGGAGAACTATATATATCTTTTAACAATATGCCATCTTGTCAAAGACCCTTAATGTGACAACCATGTTACCGTGGTATCGGAAGACTAACATGTCATAATTTTCTAAGCCGTGTGTTTTGACATAATCCTCCCAACTCTTTCCTCCTATGTAGTAATCTTGCATTATTACATAGAACTGAAATCCGGTTGGAGGATTATGTCAAAACATACGGCTTAGAAAATTATGACATGTTAGTCTTCCGACACCGCGGTAACATGGATATCACATTAAGGGTCTTTGACAAGGTGATATGTTGTGAAAAGATATATCCTTATAGTTCTCCTACGTATGTTGAAGAAAACCTCTGTACTTCCTCTGGGTCATGTCGCTGGCTGTGCTGCTTCCCCCTCCTCTTCATGTCCACTTCTTCTCTCCCGACTCTACACTTGAGCTGGATATCATATGTGGCTAAGAGAGTCAAATAAGAAGAAGGGAAGTAGGGAGGAGCAGATGGGTTCAAAGCCATGGTGGAGGAGAGGAGAAGGAAGATGCTTGATCAGAACTTGAGGTGGAAAAGTTGTGACGTTGATAGCACGAGAGAGGGAGAGGGTGGAAAAGTTCTTCTCCCCCGACTCTACACTTCAGGTGGATATCATATTTTGGTTTCTGTATTTTGGCTCCAGCTCCATTTGCATTAATCTACGGTACGACATCGTGATCAGGACATGGTCCCTGCAGCCATTCGACTGACGAGGCAGAAACTATGTAGCCGTAGATAAAGTTGACTGTCCTCCGACCCTCATCTCTCGGCAATGATGATACGACAATCTATCACTATATCTTATATATATAGTAGTAGATGACATCTTAGTATTACATTATGTGAGTTCATCTTGATTCTGTTACATTCTTCAGATACTACATACGATAAGAACATATACTACACTATATGTACAGAACATAGATGATTCACACTAATGTATGCTAGAATAAATTTTAGGTTGTGTTCCGAGCCATTCGTTCCCATACTTGGCAATTAAGTTGTGGACCATTATGTTTGACATTGTTGTTACAAATTTTCATATATCTGTGTTGATTGATGAGATTGTGTTTCAAACGTGTTTGTGATTGTGTGTATCTGTGTTATTTGATACTGTGTTCGTGATACACACCGTTGTTGCTGTAACAAATGGTGTAGGGGATGCTGCAAATGCTGCAGGGAATGCTGCAAATGTTGTATTTTTTTATATTTTTTTTAATATTAGCGACATTCAGCGACGATTACCGACGTTCAGCGACGAAAAAAACGTCGCTATCAACGTCGCTAACTGTGAGGAATATCGTCGCTGATCGTCACTAAACGTCGGTACTGTAGCGACGTAAAGAAGTCGCAGAACGTCGCCATATGGCTCTCAAGCCAGGTCAGCATCGATGCATGTCAAGTCGCTCAACGTCGCTAGATTACGTCGGTAAATTATGACGTTTTATGTCGCTGGCAGTCGCTAAATTAGCGACGTGGACACGTCGCAATAGCGACGTATGGCGACGTTTTCTTGTTTAGCGACTAGGTTAATCCCGACTACTTGAAAACATCGCTAAATACGTCGCTAATAGAAATTAGCGACGTATTTTCCCTTTTTAGCGACGTCTTTACGCGTCGCTGAATTGACAGATTTTAGTAGTGAGATGCCCTGCACCAAGCAGTACAAGATGCTCTGAATAGAAGTGGTCCTCGAGGGAACAGTGCGATCAACAGTTTCAAGCGCCTGAACCCTCCTTTCTTCGATGGCAGTGAGGATGCCATTGCTGCCGATGCTTGGCTACATAATATAGAGGTGATTCTCGAAGTCGCGAAGATTCCAGAAGACGAGAAGGTGGCTGTGGTGCACCTACAGTTATTGGATCTAGCCCGCAGTTGGTGGGCCGCACAAGCAGTGGGATTGGCAACACCTGTCTCCTGGGCAGTGTTCAGCAAAAAGTTCTAGACCAAGTATTATAATGTAGTGGCTCGGTATGACTTGCAGACCAGGTTCAGTAATCTTAAGCAGATGGGGAGGACGGTCGACGGTTATGCGGCCGAGTTTTCCAGACTCAGTCAGTTTGCTCCCACCTTGGTGGCAACCGAGTTTGACAGAGCGCAGAGGTTCCAGCAGGGACTTCACCTGGAGATTATATTGGCAGTAGAAAAGTTCGAGCATCAGACCTATGATACGGTGTTGCGAGCAGCAAGGAGGCACGAGTATACCTCCCAGAGAATAGTGGACAGGACCGGAGGTCGGAAGCGGTCCCATAGTCAAATGAATCAGTCTTCAGCCCCAGCCTCGACAGCCAGGGCTTTGACTATTGGAGCTCCGAGGCGAGCGGCCTCAGTGACGTCAGTTCAGCACTCAACCCCGACGTACTCTCAGCAGAAACAGAAGCAAGCGCAGTCTTTCGTCGTGGGCTATTCTTATTGTGGGAAGCCTGGACACGTGGAAGCAGAGTGTCGCAAGGCGTTGGGATTGTGTTTATTGTGTGGAGCACCGGACCATAGGGTGGGGTCCTGCCCATTCAGAGTTGATTCAGCATCGATAGTATCTAGTCCCTCGGTTAGGGGACCAGCACCAGCACCAGCACCAACTCTAGTTCACCAGCAACAGCAGTTCCCATTTCCGAGGCCCTTGTCGACTCAGGCCCAGACTTTCCAGCAACAGAACCCGCGGCAGTTTGCCTTAGCTCAGGCTCAGGTTCAGAATTGGCCGAGAGGTATATGTGTCCTCTCATCTTGCTTTTCTACCGTCATTATACGGGGTGCATGACGTATTTCATGTATCCTAATTACGACGGAACATCCCGGACCCGAGCCATATCCTAGGTCATTCGAAACTGGTTATTGGTACCAAGTTTTTCGTATGAGAAGAGGCCCGTGTCCATGTTTGACCAAAGAGAGAGACCTCAAGCGCAAGACTATCAGTTCAGTCCGTGTTGCTTAGAGTCATCCCTCTTTGGGAGAGTCAAACTTGGGAGCATGCGGATGATATCTGATCAGGTCATCCCGGCTGGTTTGACTCGTAGGGTGTAATATCTTCATTATGCCTTACGCTTTGAATCATTGCTTGCATGAATGATTGTATGATTGATTGGTAGTGGTAGATTGCCTATGATAGAATAGCTCTCCTTTACATCTCTAGCCTCTTGATTAAATTCCGAGGACAGAATTTTTTTAAGGTGGGTAGGATGTAATGTCCCAAATTCGTGATACGTATTTAGTGAACGTATATGTGTTTTGGACCTATATTTTTTATTCAGTAATGATTAGTTATCTTGGTTTATTTTGCATTGACTTGGTTTTATTGGTATTGATAGTTTAAATGGTTTTAATGGTTCATTAGTTTATTTTTGGATTAGCGAGGCTTGGTTTATTTCATGATTCAATTGGTTTAAATTGCTAGAAAGAGAGAGTTTATTGGCCTTGACTTGGTTCACCTTGGTTTATCTTGGCTTGGTTTATTCCTGGATTGGTTCGGCTTGGTTTCGTTTGCTTGGTTCATCATGGACCAAGGGGTGAACCCCCTACCTACCACCACCATCCCCATTTATTAACCCCTACATCTTTCTCTTTCTTTATTTATCTCTTCTTCTTCCATTTACTTCCTTATCTACCAGAGAGAGAGGGGTCTAGGCAAGTGCAACTTGCTTCATGGAGGAACTCTAATTTTATTGCTTCATTCCCTTCCTTACAGCTTTTTAACTTACTTTAGTACTTGGCATTTTTACTTTCCATGGCTAGATTTTTGTAGATCTAAGTATACTTTATTTTTGAAATTCTTAGGTTTTGATCTATTTAATCTTGTTATTTCCGAGTTTTGATGGTTCCATGTTGTAGAGAATCTCGTTCTACCCCATCTTGACCTATGGAAGTTCAGATTTGGACTCTGGATGAAAGGTTCATGGAGCTTGGGAGCCATGGCTTGAAGAGTTCTTCTCTTCGGAAGGATGGAGAAGAAGAACTGTTCACAGCCGCATGAACTTAGTCGCATAGTCTTTATGCGGCAAGTTTCCTTCCTGCCGCATAAGCCTTGCTGTACTGTTTAGTCGTATGGCCTATGGCGCAGGGACTAACTCCTCAGTCGCATAAAGGTTTAATCCTCGACCGCATGAGCTTTCAATCCTAGCCGCATGAAGACCCGTCCATTTCCAGCCGCATTGGACTGAGCCGCATGCGCCCTGTTTTGCCTGGCCGCATGGGGACTAGTCCTTACCCAGCCGCATGAGTTGATCCTGCCGTATATTGTTCCCCAGCCGCATGAGTTGATCCTGTCGCATATTGTTCCCCAGCCGCATGAGCTAGTCTCTATCCTGACCGCATGAGAAATTATTTTCTGACCGCATAAGAGTTCACTCTTGGCCGCATGAGCCTAATCTACCTGAGCCGCATGGACCCGTGTCTTCTCGGCCGCAGGAGAACCACTCCCCCGCTGGCCGCATAAGGATCCATTCTCTCCGCCAGCCGCATAGGCTTGGTTTCCCGCCAGCCGCATGGACTCATATCTCTCCAGCCGCATGGGGTGCTCTGGCTGAGCCGCATATGCCCCTTCCTTACCACTGGCCGCATACGACTGATACCCTTCAGCCGCCTGAATCCATTCTCCTGAGCCGTATGAATTCATCCCCCTGAGCCGCATGGACTTCATGTGCCTTGTCTTGTTATATTATTATTATTATATATTTTTACGCCCCTTTTATATCCTTATGCCTTTTGTCCTGAACTTGATTGACATGATTGAAATGATAAACTGACATGACATGATAGTGGCCCGCCGTGGCGCACTCCTGACAAAGTACACTCGACATGATAACCTGACCTGATATATCTTGATCAGCTGTTGCGACGGCTACCTGACATGACCTGACCTGTATAAGTAACCTGGACACCGTGGGCGATTGTGCTTGTACAAATAATCTAGTCCTGTCTTGCATCATGTTTAGGAGGGGACTCCTGAGTACCACGGTCAGGAGTACCTACTGAAATGGACTAAGGTTAATGACTAGTATAATTCACTAGACATGAAGAGATGTTCCCCAGTTACAGGCGATCCCGTTATCCCGGCCGTAAATGTTTGGACTTGTAGCCTGCCGACGAGTAGGGCACATTTCCAGCCCACTGTTATGTGGGGCATCCACCATTGTCACTTAAATGATTGAACTCTATTGTCACTCTAATGCATTATACTCTCTAAATTGTTACTATAATGTTCGCCTGGATAACCTGGATAGCTGCAGGGCCTGTGACTACTTGGAGCATCTCATTGCATCTTGCTAGTAACTAGGATTGTGATAACCCTAGTTAGTTAATGTAGAAAGCCGTAGGCAATGATTGGCCGTGATTGATTGGATGGAGTCCGGTCCAGTATAGTATTGTCTTGAAGTGATTGATTGCAAGATTGTACCAGAATGATTGAATTATTGTCACTCCAGATTGTTACTATAATGATTGTACTCTATTGTCACCCTAGCGTATTGTATTCTTCATTTGTCACTATTATTATTGTACTCTCTCTCATTTTCACCTTAATGATTGTCACCTTTAGCAATAAATAATCAGAGACTAAGTTCTGTTCAGGCGAAGGGTTACAATCTCGGTCCTTGTTTGGTTTAAGGATTGTAACCTGGCTTCCGGAATAGTACCTTCGTTTTCTCTTCATATATTGCCCAGCTATATTTTATTTAGCATGATTCTCCAGTTATCTTTCGTCAATGATGCTTCTCTTAATTATTTTTCCTGGTTGGGGCAAGTGCATTGGTAGTGCACAAACTTCAATCTGCGTTATTTATTGTTATTTTCTTACATGATGAATGCTAATGATTTGTTGGTTTTAGTTCTTAAGTGAAGTCTCCTTTGTGGCACTTGCTCTTTCTGGGGTCTGACCCAGCTGGTTTTGTATGGCCAGATACCGGTGCAGCACCAAAGGATCTTCCTGCTTTCCAGCCCGATGGTGGTCACCAGGCGTAACCAGGGCATCGAGTGGGTTTCTTTTGTTCTTCCACTGTAATATTATAAATTATTCTTTTGAGGCGTTTAGCCGACGAGCAAGTGTTAGCTCGATTGCAGTTTTTACTTATTGTCTGCCTACGGGCTGTAACATGATTGACAAGCCCCGGGGGTTGATCATGTATGACTGAACTCTTGCTAGTCCTCACATTTTGTAACGACTAGCTTCATGATCATTCCGAATATGTAATATATGGGACGCCTTACTATTGTGTATTTGGTGGTCTGACATCTTGTAACTATTATTAGTTGGTTGAGATTGAGACAATAGGCTATTTTATGACCTTAAGAGACTGATGGATTGTAGTGAAACCCTCACATATCTAGACAGCCGTGACCGTATAGCGGTGTGGATTCCATTCCGTTATACGTAGCTGGCTATGTCTGCCCCCGCTCTCCAGTATTCTGGTTCTGGGGCGTGACACTCCTTATCACTCCATCCTCACATCTCCATTCTTTTTTCTCTCCATCCTATTCCCCCATCTAATAAACACTCCCCCATCACATCCTCCATTCCCTGACCGTCGGCAACCCCACGTCGGCCTCGGGAGCACCTTGCGACCCGCCCGCCGAGTCGATCCCGTAGCACCCGTCGGCCGACCGGCGCCCCGGTCGTCGCTCCCGCAGCCAGCTGTCGACCTCCCTGTCGGTTCCGCCACGCCGGTGCGGCCCTCCGCCGCACACCCGTAGCTCGCCCCGGCCCCGACCCGAGCCACCGCTCCCCCGTGGCCGCGTCTCCGCGAGCCCCGTCCCGCTTCCGGTGGCCCGCGGGTTTTTTGATCCGCTTCTCGGCCGTAGCCGCCGCCTCTCGGCCACCCCCGAGCTCCGTCCGTTGTTCCCGTACCCCGATCCGCTGTCCGCAGCATCTCGTGGGTCCAGATCCGCTGTTCCCGTGGCCGATCTTTGCTGTTCGTATATTTTAGAGTTTTTTCGAGTCCGCAGAATTCATTTTTCTCCTATTTACATCTGAGAGCTCTAGCCGAGCACCCGAGGTATATTTTTGTGTCCTCGTGTCCCTTTGGTTTTTTTTTTTGTCGATGATGACGCGGTCCTGACCCCGTTTCCGGGATCGAAAATGGAGTTTGTTGCGTTTAGGGGATACGCCCGACGTTTTAAGTAGCAGCGTTGTTTTTCGGTAGATCGGATTATTTACGCGGGACGCGTATGTTTTTTCGATTCGTTCTTTTCGGTTTGCGGTTCGGCTTTATCTATATGTTGGCTTTTATCAATATGTGTTGGTTGTGGATTATTACTCTGGGTTGGAATATTGTTGTGGATTAGTTTGGTGTATTCCCTGGTTTGGGACTTTCTGTTGGTGCAGGGATTTGTATCGCCTATGTGGCTAGATTGTCCAGTTACAGAGGAGGTGCTGCCTAAATTTTCAGTAAAACCCTTTTCGAAACACTGGTATTTAAATTAATTTCATAAAACAAAATCTGCTTTCGAACTCGGTCTTTGTAAAAGGATTTCCAAATTGGTTGTTGGCTGGTTTGCGGCTTTTCGAGATTTTACGTATCCCCTGTTAGGCGACGACCGTATCGGTCGAATGAGCCTGGGCGAAACGCAAACGCTACAGGACCTTTCTGTACGTTGAGGTGTTAGCCAACAACGTGATACTTAATGACCAAGTCTGAGACTTACCTATATTTTATATTCTATAAATTTATTTAGAACTCGTTAATGGGTATTTTTCATATTTCGAGTGCAGGGCCTCGGCCTTCTGAATAGACCGCTTTCCGGCATTCAGAGCTCGCCAGCATCTTTTAATATTGAATTAATTTATGTAAATAGTGGGGGGGGGGGGGTGATGGTCTTGGCCGGCCATGTGGGGGGGGGGGGGAAATGGGTTTGGGTGTGATCCAATAAGCCCCAAACCCATTAGACTTAGTTTGGGTTCGGTTTGTTTCGGGTTGGTTCGGTTTGAATTCTAAATACTAATCAAGCTCTAAAATGACTAATTAAGCCATGGAAATAGGGTTTATGGTTTCTGGCCTAATTATGATGGCATGTGGGCCAAGCCCAGCTAGTATGTGGGTCCCACTAGGGTCCAGGCTACCCGGATCTCCAACTTAAGTCCAAATTGGATAAAATTCAAACCAACTCAAACAAATCCCTAAAAATCATATAAAATCAAATAAAATTCCTAAAAAATTATAAAACTTGAAAATGACGAAAATACCCCTAATTCGAAAACTGGGGGTGACAAATCTACCCTCCTTAAAAAATTTTGTCCTCGAAATTCAAACAGTCGTACTCTTCTCTAAGTCAAGCACCCAACAATCAAGGTCTACTAAATTTATCCTAAGTTATATAACATGTAATCCAGGAAATTAGAACACATGCATGGTTTTAAATCTCTACAGTATCATGTTATTACAGTCTTCATTGGGGTTTTCTATTTAATCTAGCATGATCATCACATATGCAAACTAAAGGTACTAAGAAAGCAATCATCAATCAATGGACGAAAAGAACAGGTAAAAGAAAGAGCAAGTGTCACGCCCCAGAACCAGAATACTGGCAAGTAGGGACGGACCAGGCCAGCTACGTATACCAAAGTACTCCAGTACTCCGAAATAACGTATAAGCTGTATAGATGGGGGTTACTACTACAAGCCAACAGTCGATCCTAGGTCAAGCAATCCTAGGTATCTCAATCACAGGCAGTAAACAATATACAAGAAGTAAGATCAACTGGAATATAAAATAGTAAAGCGTCCCAAACTATCATATATCGATGATCATGAAGCTAGTAATACAGAGTGAAGACTAGCAAGAGTAATAGTCATACATGATAAGCTCTAGCTATAGTCTAGAATACGCAAATCATGTTCTGGCCCGTAGGCTAAATGTCAAGTCCAAAACACGAGCTAAACACGTGCTCGGAGGCTAAACGCCATAAAAGAATAATGTACATAACTAGTGGGAGAATGAAATAGAAAACCCAATAAGGTACTCTGGTGCTCTGGGCAATCACCAACGAGTGGAAGGTACGGAAGATCCTCCGGGCTCCTCTATCAGATCTGGTCAATGCAAAACCAGTGGGGTCAGACCCCCAATAGCAAGTACCACAAAGGAAGCCAAACTATGAACTAAAACCAGCATGCAAATCATAGCAATGGATAGAGAGAAAGAGATGAGTAAAAGCAAATCGAGACTCGTGCGCTACCAATGCACTTATCCCGAGAATAGAAGGACAATAAGTAAAGCAACATGTAGCATAAAGTAAAGGACATGTGACGTAATATAAACTGTGTACATGTGAAGAAGAGGAAGCATGTGAACATGAAAGATAAACTAGACATGTGAGTATGTTAAGTAACTGGAGCATGTGAGCATGTAAGATAACTGGGACATGTGAGCATATGGTGAAGTCGAGCATGTAGTAGGAAGAATAGCATGTAAGGAATGACAGAAAATCTAAGTACTGCAATAAGATAAACATGAGCAAGACTAGACTAGACAAGAATGGACTCCATCCATCAATCACGGCCAAGCAATGATTACGGCTTGATACTTTAGCTAACTAGGGTTGTCACAATCCTAATTACTAACAAATGCAAGTCTGAGAATTCCAAGTCCAGCTCCTGCCTGCTACTACCTGAATGGTCCAAGCCAAAAAGAAAAGAAGTATAGCAGACACACTGTAGTAAGATACATGTGTCCTAAGGAGATATAGCAGACACACTGTAGTAAGATACATGTGTCCTAAGGAGGTGCCCCACTCGACGGTGAGCTGGAAGTGTGCTCATCATGACAGATAGCTCCAAATCCCAATGTATATATATATAATGCCAAGACCAAAGGGGCAACAGGTTACTGGGAAATTCTCAATGATCTAAGTAATCAAGCTAGTTGTTTAGTCCTTAACATTTTCTTGTTGGATTCTGGGTGTGGCATTCCGCAGAATCCATCCTAGACATGAGACATGCAAGACTGGACAAGACAAGCAAGATTGTGCACCATAACAAGCCACAACAAGACATGACAATATCAAGGCAAGAGTGCGCTACGACGAGCCACTATCAAGGAGCAAGACATGTACTGGAATCAAGAGTGCGCCATGACAGGCCACTATCATGTAAGCAAGAAAAAGACATGTTCAAGAGTGCACCACGACGGGTCACTATCAAGTAGGCAAGAAGGCATGGCAACAATTATCATAGCTTGTAAGAAAGAATCTATCAATAGACATATCATGGCATGTGGAGAAGAATAATTAAGGCTAAGTACATTTCATAAAATGGTTGAACATGTGCTAGTATCAAGTCTATATAGGATGTATAATCATTATCTAACTGAGCAAGATCATCTTATCATGTTAAGAAATCATTACAATCGAAGAAAATATCAGAAACGGACAAAAACGGGCAGAAACGGACAAAAACAGACTAAAACAGCATAAAACGGCATACCGGCGGTATACTGCGGCATACCGGCGGTATACCGACCTAAAGACAGAAGGTTTCTGGTACAAAAAAAACGGCATACCGGCGGTATACTGCGGTATACCGGCGGTATACCGGTTTTTCAAACAGCAACAAAATTCAGAATTTTGCCAAAACTTGTTTCGGCCATAAAAACTTCATTTTAAATCGAAATTCGGATTTTCAAAAGTCAAAATTGAATAGAATTAAATTTCCTACAACATGAAAGTATTATTTTTCACAAATCAAAATATTTGATAGATCAATACCTTAAAATACTCCCAAACAGAGGTTCTCGGGACACCGAAATGGGTTCCGATTGCCACCAAACTTAAAATCCATGATATATAAACTATGTGAGGGCCTCATATATGTATATGTGACCAAAATACATGATGGTAACACTAGTATCACTCTTGATACCAAGTTTTCTACTAAGTCCATATTGGGTTTTAACAGAAAATCAAAACCTTGTTTAAACCAATTTTGGAAACATGCATATAGATGAGAATCACAAGGAAAACATTCTTAACAAAATGAGTTTAGAACAATTCTAAGCATTTAATACCAAGGGAAACAAAAATGACAACAAAACAAAATAGTTCATGGATTTGGCAAGATGTACTTGCCTAGGTTAAGCTCCAAGCCTAATCTTCTACTCCTCCTCCTAGGGGGTTAGACACCACACCCAAGGCCTCAAGGCCAAGCTCTTGGCAAGCTCCAAGGGGGAGAGAAGGGAAGAAGAAATGAAGAGAGAGTGAAGAGAATGAAAAGAGAGAGGAGAGAGAAAGTGAAATGGTATATATAGAAAGGAGAATTAATCTTAGCCGTCGGATGGTGATCCATGTGAATATCTAAGTCAATCCTAGCCATTCAAACAAAACCAATTATCCATTGGGTAATAGGGTGCATCTACACTATTCATGAAAATATCTAAATACTATTCATCAAAATATCTAAAACACTATTCACAAAAATATCGAAAACACTATTCATGAAAATATCTTAAATCGAAAATATCTAAAATGTGGAAAATCTGTCTGGACGGTATGCCGTCGGTATACTCCGGTATACTAGCGGCATGCCGGCCAAGGAAAAATCTATAAGTTAGGAAAATTTTAAAGCATTACGAAAATCAAGAAAATACGAAATACACTACAAAATACGTATCCGTATATAAATACCGATACCGTGAGACGAGTCTCACAACTCTCCACAACTTAAAAATAAATTTCGTCCTCAAAATTTCCTAAATCTAGTCAAGCATGAAAACCAAACTAAAGAGCTGAAAAATCATATCAATCAAAACAAAGCATGGCATGTTGGTAAGATAAAGACAACAGTAATATAAGTAAATGCGTAAGCAGTAACACAACTATAATCAAGAAGGGATGGAGGCATATGAATAAATATGTCTCCTGAGTCAGTTGAGTAGGAGCAGGCCTACGCTGACTCCACAACTTAGATAAAAGTCAATTCTCAAATTAAGCCGGTACCAATGACTTAATCCAAGAAATAACTCTACCTAGGACGTATCTTCATAGTCGATACCAATGAAGTTATCACATGCCTCGACTACGGAGACAGAAGAGTTAGGGACGAGAAACTCGCCTAATATGCGTAACCCAAGAGATAAATAAGAGTGGAAGAAGAATAGGACAATACCTACCACATAACCATCCTCGGCCAAAACCTGCTCTAACATACTAAACTCTGCCTGCCCATGCCTCGGAACTGCTGCTCTAATCGGCTGCTGCTGAAATGGTACTTGAGCCATATACTGCTGGACTGCCAGGGTAGCCGGCGAAGCTGGACTCTGGTGGAATGACCCTGCTGGCCAATCAGGCTGAACTGACACATCTGCCCTCGGGTCATCTCTGAACTCTGCCCCTGAATGCTGAGACTGATCCTCCATAACTGGCCTGACAGAAGATTGCTGACCTGCCATCGGTAAAACCAAAACAATATGATCGGAAGGATGAAGAATAGTGTCCTTGAAAGTTAAAGGACACAAGGATTAAATCGAGAGAACAGGAAAGATCAACGATCAAGGCAGATATCAGGTCAAAGGATCAGAGATATAGAATAACACGAAGGATATCAATAAAGCAGAATTGTGACTGAGATATCTAAACATCAGTAACCCCCACATATCTGATAAATCAGACCTGCATGGGCCACCACTAAAACCTATGTCACGCCCCAGAACCAGAATACTGGCAAGTAGGGACGGACCAGGCCAGCTACGTATACCAAAGTACTCCAGTACTCCGAAATAACGTATAAGCTGTATAGATGGGGGTTACTACTACAAGCCAACAGTCGATCCTAGGTCAAGCAATCCTAGGTATCTCAATCACAGGCAGTAAACAATGTACAAGAAGTAAGATCAACTGGAATATAAAATAGTAAAGCGTCCCAAACTATCATATATCGATGATCATGAAGCTAGTAATACAGAGTGAAGACTAGCAAGAGTAATAGTCATACATGATAAGCTCTAGCTATAGTCTAGAATACGCAAATCATGTTCTGGCCCGTAGGCTAAATGTCAAGTCCAAAACACGAGCTAAACACGTGCTCGGAGGCTAAACGCCATAAAAGAATAATGTACATAACTAGTGGGAGAATGAAATAGAAAACCCACTAAGGTACTCTGGTGCTCTGGGTAATCACCAACGAGTGGAAGGTACGGAAGATCCTCCGGGCTCCTCTATCAGATCTGGTCAATGCAAAACCAGTGGGGTCAGACCCCCAATAGCAAGTACCACAAAGGAAGCCAAACTATGAACTAAAATCAGCATGCAAATCATAGCAATAGATAGAGAGAAAGAGATGAGTAAAAGCAAATCGAGACTCGTGCGCTACCAATGCACTTATCCCGAGAATAGAAGGACAATAAGTAAAGCAACATGTAGCATAAAGTAAAGGACATGTGACGTAATGTAAACTGTGTACATGTGAAGAAGAGGAAGCATGTGAACATAAAAGATAAACTAGACATGTGAGTATGTTAAGTAACTGGAGCATGTGAGCATGTAAGATAACTGGGACATGTGAGCATATGGTGAAGTCGAGCATGTAGTAGGAAGAATAGCATGTAAGGAATGACAAAAAATCTAAGTACTGCAATAAGATAAACAGGAGCAAGACTAGACTAGACAAGAATAGACTCCATCCATCAATCACGGCCAAGCAATGATTACGGCTTGATACTTTAGCTAACTAGGGTTGTCACAATCCTAATTACTAACAAATACAAGTCTGAGAATTCCAAGTCCAGCTCCTGCCTGCTACTACCTGAATGGTCCAAGCCAAAAAGAAAAGAAGTATAGCAGACACACTGTAGTAAGATACATGTGTCCTAAGGAGATATAGCAGACACACTGTAGTAAGATACATGTGTCCTAAGGAGATATAGCAGACACACTGTAGTAAGATACATGTGTCCTAAGGAGGTGCCCCACTCGACGGTGAGCTGGAAGTGTGCTCATCATGACAGATAGCTCCAAATCCCAATGTATATATATATATAATGCCAAGACCAAAGGGGCAACAGGTTACTGGGAAATTCTCAATTATCTAAGTAATCAAGCTAGTTGTTTAGTCCTTAACATTTTCTTGTTGGATTCTGGGTGTGGCATTCCGCAGAATCCATCCTAGACATGAGACATGCAAGACTGGACAAGACAAGCAAGATTGTGCACCATAACAAGCCACAACAAGACATAACAATATCAAGGCAAGAGTGCGCTACGACGAGCCACTATCAAGGAGCAAGACATGTACTGGAATCAAGAGTGCGCCATGACAGGCCACTTTCATGTAAGCAAGAAAAAGACATGTTCAAGAGTGCACCACGACGGGTCACTATCTAGTAGGCAAGAAGGCATGGCAACAATTATCATAGCTTGTAAGAAAGAATCTATCAATAGACATATCATGGCATGTGGAGAAGAATAATTAAGGCTAAGTACATTTCATAAAATGGTTGAACATGTGCTAGTATCAAGTTTATATAGGATGTACAATCATTATCTAACTGAGCAAGATCATCTTATCATGTTAAGAAATCATTACAATCGAAGAAAATATCAAAAACGGACAAAAACGGGCAGAAACGGGCAAAAACAGACTAAAACAGCATAAAACGGCATACCGGCGGTATACTGCGGCATACCGGCGGTATACCGGCCTAAAGACAGAAGGTTTCTGGTACAAAAAAACGGCATATCAGCGGTATACTGCGGTATACCGGCGGTATACCGGTTTTTCAAACAACAACAAAATTCAGAATTTTGCCAAAACTTGTTTCGGCCATAAAAACTTCATTTTAAATCGAAATTCGGATTTTCAAAAGTCAAAATTGAATAGAATTAAATTTCCTACAACATGGAAGTATTAGTTTTCACAAATCAAAATATTTGATAGATCAATACCTTAAAATACTCCCAAACAGAGGTTCTCGGGACACCGAAACGGGTTCCGATTGCCACCAAACTTAAAATCCATGATATATAAACTATGTGAGGGCCTCATATATGTATATGTGACCAAAATACATGATGGTAACACTAGTATCACTCTTGATACCAAGTTTTCTACTAAGTCCATATTGGGTTTTAACAGAAAATCAAAACCTTGTTTAAACCAATTTTGGAAACATGCATATAGATGAGAATCACAAGGAAAACATTCTTAACAAAATGAGTTTAGAACAATTCTAAGCATTTAATACCAAGGGAAACAAAAATGACAACAAAACAAAATAGTTCATGAATTTGGCAAGATGTACTTGCCTAGGTTAAGCTCCAAGCCTAATCTTCTACTCCTCCTCCTAGGGGGTTAGACACCACACCCAAGGCCTCAAGGCCAAGCTCTTGGCAAGCTCCAAGGGGGAGAGAAGGGAAGAAAAAATGAAGAGAGAGTGAAGAGAATGAAAAGAGAGAGGAGAGAGAAAGTGAAATGGTATATATAGAAAGGAGAATTAATCTTAGCCGTCGGATGGTGATCCATGTGAATATCTAAGTCAATCCTAGCCATTCAAACAAAACCAATTATCCATTGGGTAATAGGGTGCATCTACACTATTCATGAAAATATCTAAACACTATTCATCAAAATATCTAAAATACTATTCACAAAAATATCGAAAACACTATTCATGAAAATATCTTAAATCGAAAATATCTAAAATGTGGAAAATCTGTCTGGACGGTATGCCGTCGGTATACTCCGGTATACTAACGGCATGCCGGCCAAGGAAAAATCTATAAGTTAGGAAAATTTTAAAGCATTACGAAAATCAAAAAAATACGAAATACACTACAAAATACGTATCCGTATATAAATACCGATACCGTGAGACGAGTCTCACAGCAAGACCCTACCTCCTAGTTGTCACTCCCCATTCCCAGAATACGTATTTTTAATACATGTACTGCTTTAATATATTTATTTAAATATTTATCATGTATTGTTTTGTATTTAAATCTCTTTAAATTCATGTTAATTAATTTCCTGTAATTAATTTTTTGTATTTTACTTTCTGCTTTTATTCTCAGCTTTAGCTTACTTTAGGTTTGGCCTAGGTTGGTTTATTTTCAGGTTATGGTGGTTCATCATGAACCGAACCCACCATTACCATTTAAAGCCCCAATCCTTTCTCTCTGTCTTCATTACTTCTCCTTCTCATTTACTCTTCTTCTTCTTCATAACTTCCTCTACCTACCAACTCGTAGGCAAGTACATCTTGCTTTCACATGAAAACCCATTTTTTATGGTTCCATTCTCTTTTCCTTGTGTTTCTAAGACACATTAGAACTTGTCATTTTCCATTTTGAGGCTTTAATTTTTGTAGATCTAGAAATTAGTTATTTTCGGATTTTGGTGGTTTTGATCTATCAAACTTCTTTGTTTTCAAGTTTTGATGGTTTCATGTTGTAGAGAATTTTATTCTACCCAATTTTGACATTTGAAAAGTTGGATTTGGACTTATTTTGACCAAGTTATGGACTTTTGAAGCTTTGGATTCAAATTATGGAGTTCTTGCTGATTTGGAGAAGACAGTGAGCAGTGTACGCGAGCTTTTTAGCTTGCGCCACTGAGCTGCGCATGCTCTTTAGCGCAGCGCAGTCTGACTCATACGCTGCCTTGAAGAGGAGTCGTATGGAGTCCATACGCTGCCTTTTGGAGGCGTATGTCTTGCATACGCTGCCTTGATGAGGAGTCGTATGGAGTACATACGCTGCCTTGAAGAGGAGTCGTATGGAGTCCATACGCTGCCTCTTGGAGACGTATGTCTTGCATACGCTGACTTGAGCGTAGCCTGACTTGAGCGCAGCCTGACTTGAGCGTAGCCTGACTTGAGCGTAGCCTGACTTGAGCGCAGCCTGACTTGAGCGCAGTCTGACTCAAGCGCAACTTGATGTTTAGGCACAACTGGACCTGACCCTACTTACCCTGGATCTTCTATAGCCCTGTATATTGATATTTTAATTATTAGATATTTAACGTCCATTTTATATCCTTACGCCTTTTGGCATAAACTTGATATAATCATGATATGTTAATATTTCTGTTAAATATAGATTATTACGTGGGATGTACCATGTGTCGTGAATTGAGTTATAGATACCCCGATTGACTGGAATTAAACCCTGAGAGTTGTAGACTCGACCCCACTGAATACTAGTTGACTTTCATGCCTTGTCACCATTGATAATGATTGTGACCTTGACTAATAATTGATCATGCGTTCCTAGTTGGAACTAAGAGACTGGCTAGTCGTCTTTTTGAATTGAATGAATGAGACACATTCATATTAATTATGAACTATTGAAATCGACTGGCTAATCCCGAATATTGGCATACAGGCACATGCAGGCTTCAATTTATTTAGTATTTATTTATCTTACCAAAGAAGCATGTGTACTTTATGGTCAAGGTATGATTACTCCGTGGTTAGTTTTGATTGTTGCATTACGCTATGTAAGACCTACAACCTGATCGCACTGGTATCATTGTAGAGTTGTGCATATCGTACCCCGTACGAAAGTACTCATTCTGAATGACCATGATCCACGGCATGGTACTTCACTCAACGTAGAGACTATTAAGTTAAATAAAATAATGATTGCATGGAGAGAATGGATTTCTGAGTTCTTACATGGCACCCCTCTTGGGACTAGTAGTGTCCGACAGGCCGGTTGGTCCCCACAGATACTGCAAATCTGCCACACGGGCAGGGAGCGGTATCTGGTTATATTATCTATTAAATATTGTATATTAATGACGGGCGTCCCACTAGGACTCGTCTAATTCATAATTGGCGTAATTGATTGACTGGGTAAACTAGCCTTGCTTGCGCATAGTAAGAACTGAGAAATCCTTTATTGCATAATTCCATGATAACTTGGGACTCACAATAGCAAGCCGTAGTAGTTGCCTGGCCGTTTAAATTGATTTGTTTGTGTACTGTACCTACTCTGTTACTTAACTGGGATGATCAGAATGTCAGGACATGACGGGCCAACTTCTGTCCATGTTTGGTTGGGAGGTTGGTTCGAAGTGTCGTGATGTTGTGTGAGTCCTAGTAGATAGCAGAGATCTATTATCATATTCTCTTATTACTGGCTTCAATCCTCATATCGTGCTCCCCTGCGGTACTTGCTATTAGAGGTCTAACCTCTCTGGTTTTGCATGGCCAGATTTAGAGCCGGTCCCTGAGGATCCAGCTTACTTCTACCTCCAAGATGGTCAACACTAGAGGGATGATCGCAGGAGGACTCGAGTGGATTTCTTACTTCCGCGTCCGTTTTGTTATCTACTTTATACTTTGCCGTTTGGCACCGACATGTTAGTCGGATTGTCTTGTACCTACTTTTGCATAATTATAACTAAGTCAGGCTGCAGCTGCTAACAATTGTGTATACTTACTACATCATCTGGCTGTATTTTATAAAGCCAGATATCAAAAACATTTTGACTGAGCGTTTGGGACGCCATACTGCTTTATCTCACATGTTCTCTATTTCTGTTTCTTGTTTGAATGATTGAGACAATAGAAGTAAAGTGACCATAGGAAGACTTTCATGTAGTATGCACCCCCTCGTCTTGTAGACAGCATTGATCGTATTATACGGTATTTATCTACCCGTAATACGTAGCTGGCTGAGTCATTCCCCCGCTCTCCAGTATTCTGGTTCTGGGGCGTGACACTAGTCCAATGCGTGCAGGATCCTCAACTGCCATCGCAAAAGCCCTGTCCTGGCGGGTTATATCCCGCTGCTGGTGGAGGGTGTGATGCGGTGCCATAGGTGGCCTTCCCAGTGCTCCACGAGCTGCACGGCGATGGTTCGAAGGGCAATCCCTCGCCTGATGTCCCTCGGTGCCACAGTATAGGCACACACCCAAACGTCTCCTGTAAACCTCCCAGAGATGTTCGGACCTCTTGCAGTAGTGGCAAGTAGGTACCTGCTGCGTCGGTCCCTGCTGCTGCTGCTGGAGCACCTGCTGAACTGGTGCCCTAATCGGAGCAGGAATCTGCTGCGAGCGTTGCGGAATAGAATGATGCTGGAGTTGAGGACGCTTAGCAGCCCCTGTGCTGCTAGTAGTCCCCGAAAACAGATCTCGGTCCCTCTTGGGCTTCAGGCCCCACTCCCGCTCTACCTTGCGGGCCTCCGCATAGATCTGGGGTATAAGTCTCATAAAAGGAGGGAATGAGGATCTTGATATCCCAGATCAGCCCCTCTCTGAAACGGCTCGACCTGATCTCCGGGTCTCGAACCATGTACTCCGCGTATCGGCTCAGACGGCCGAACTCTGCGGCGTACTCCTCCACTGATAAACTGCCCTGCTGCAGATCCTGGAACTGCCGCACCAGGTTGATCTTGTCCGTGGGGGAAAAGAACTTCTCCTTGAAGAGGAGCTTGAACTCTGCCCAAGTACGGCCCTCTCCAGCTAGGGCTGGCTCATTTCTGAACCAGGTGCGCGCAATGTCTAGCAATTGCAAACCTACCGCCTCGACCTTTAGGTCGTCTGCCAGGCGGGAGGCCCTCATCTGCCGCTCGATATCCTCGAGCCAATCATCTGCATAGACCACACCCTCGGTCCCGCTAAAGTCACGGGGCCCGAGCTTCTTGAAGTCCTGGATATCTCCGTACCTAGTACGCGTCCCATGATGCGGAGCCCTCTGCTCCACGGCTGCAAGGGCCAACTGATGGGCATCCTCCATGCCCTAACGCATCGCGTCTGTCTGCCTCTGCTGAGCCTCGGCCTGGGCTCTCTGAGTCTCCAGCATCTGCTGGAGGAAAGTAAGCATCTGCCCCATATCTGTAGGCAGAGGAGGTGGAGGTGGAAGTATGTCTGTAACTAGCGGAGGAATCCGCTGCTGAGGAGGAAGAACGCCCCCGACAGCTCCCGTCGTGGCCCCCGGCACTACGGGAAGAGCACCCGCAACCCCAGGGACGGTCATCGAGAGCGCTGGAGGAGTACCCCCGAGAGCCCCAACAGAAGTCCCATCTGCAGGAGAAGTGATCGGAGCCTGTCCGCCAGAGGTAGCGGACCTCTCCGTCTTCCCGTGCTCCTCACCAGGAGAATGAGTCATAACTATCCTGGAGACAAATTGAAAAGAGGATATCAATATGGCACATGAAGGCAATATCAAAGGAGGACAGCTAGAATGCAGTAAATCAATATCAAAGACGGTAAGCAAGATAAGCAAGAAAAGATCGTACTGTGATTGAGTACTCTTAGCCTATAGCCTATCCTAGATACGTACCGCAGGCTCCTAATAGCACTCTAAGTCGAGCGCCACTACGACATCGCACTAATTACGACTTCAGGACCTGCGTGGGCCACCACTAAAACGTGTCACGACCCGCACCCGCTATAAGGGCACGTGTACGTAACAACGCCCAGTCCTCACCGTAAAAATGGCGTGGAACGCTGTAGGTTTTCTACTCTAACAACAGTTTATATATAATATCAAAACCTGTCGAGAATATGGTCAACTCCGAACGGAGGACAAACAATGATAATATATGAATACTCAATCACAACTCTAAGATAAGCAAAGACTGAAAGATAAAGACAACAAGACTATAAAATATAACCTGTCGAGTCCAAACACAAATAATATACAAGTCTAAGTCCCAGTCTCTAATACAATCCCAAAATATAATATAATAACAAGTAGTAAGCTGGAGACAAGGTCCAGTCCAAAATGTCTATTCTAACTAAACTAAGCTAGAGGCTCGTCGGGCGGAGCTAAGCCCTGCTGAACCAAGGTCTCCAAGTCTACGCCCACTACGTCAACCGGACTGTAGTAGGTAGGACAATCCTCTTTGCCACAATCTATAAAATTTTGTCAACATATCCAGTCAGGATGGAACGAGCACAAATCTCAATAACAATTCTAGTTAGACGATATTGAAAATGTAGCAGTAAATAGAGAGAATCTACGAAGTAAATAATGTGTACATGAATCATGGTAAGGCATGTCAAGGCGGTAATCTGAATGTAAGAACAGGAAAACAGTATAAATCATGTACAACAATCTGGAACTATATCTATGTGAGTTTAGTATTAGTTTCAACATGTGATCGGCTTAGAACTTGATACAATGTTTGGCCTGGCTAATCATACGTGAGTATATGATTAACACTATACAATGAGAATACTATAGTGATACAATATAATACTATGGGGTATTGATCACATATCTATGCTAACACCCCCATCCCTGACTAATATAGTAGATCCAGTCATGACACGTCATGATACGTATTCTCTAAGGAGGTCGCGAGCCTACGCAGGAATCGTATCTATTCAATGAACAATAAGCAATGAAGACTTGCCCAGTGTATACCATATATAAGAGGAATAACATCTTATGACGGGATCCAGACAAATATCAATCTGTGTGAACAATGTGTCAAGAGAACAAGGATAATCTACACTAAATACTAGAAACAAAGACGATATCATAAAATAGAAATATTATCAGAGAATGTACTTGCCTGTACTATGATGGATAAGTCGACTGAGTCCAAGATCAGTGCCTCGAGGACCTATAGATGGAATACTGTATCAATATAATGGTTTGGAAGTAAAATTAAGTCATACTGAGTCAAAATAGGTCAAGACACGTCAAACTAAGTCAATCTAGGTCAAACAAGGTCAAACTAGATGGTACAGGGTTAATCTAAGTCATATTAGGCCTAACAAAGTCATACTAGGTCAAGACAGGTCTAGTTGGGTCTACCTTGGTCATAGGAGGACATTGGAAGTCAATCCGAATCAAACTAGGTCGAAAGTTGACTTACCGTTGACTTTTGGTCATCGGGTCAACTCTGGTCAACTCTAGGTCAACTCTTGGTCAACCCTAGGTTAATGGTGACTAATAGTTGACTTTTGGTCAACTGCTCAAGTTTAACGGAATTTGGGACTAAATTGGGTAACGTGTTGACCCATAGTTGACTTTTGGTCTAAAAAGTCAACCGTGGTCAACCGAGGTCAAGACTAAGTCTAGGCGACTATTTCTAATCATTACCAAGCTCTACAACCCATATCCAAGTCCATCTTGGACTTGGAAACTCAAATCTTGGCCGTAGGCCAATATCATATTTTACCCTTAAAAAGGGTAAAATTCTAACTTAGGCAATTATCAAGTTAGCCTACCTACGCTTGATATTTTGACCCGCGCTCCCTAGGGTAGTAAGATACTAACCTATACATACGTTATCTACCAAAATACCTAGGTAAAGTGGACATCCAGTCCATGATACGGCCCATTGCCGATATCTTGAATATTTCAAGATACGCAATGGTACGGCGCGATACCGGCGCCCTACGACCCCGATTTCCACTCGGGAACCTACCCGCAAAATCTAATTCACGTATTCTAGCTCCACGCCAAGTTTCAACTCATTCCGATGCTCCGAGCTCCGTTTCACCCTCTAACTCGATCCCCTCTAAATGGATTTCCCACTTTCCCTTCCTATTCTTCTCCTTCTAATTCCTCCTCTCCAATTTCTCCTTCTCAAATTCTTATTCTCCTAATTCTTTTCATTCTATTTCTTCTTCCTAACTTCTCCCTTACTTCTTTTAATTCTAAATTCTTCTTATTCTTTCCCTTCTTCCTATTCCTTCTTTCTCCTTACTCTCCTTCCTCTCATTCTTCTTATTCTAATCCTCTTCCTCTCTAATTCTCTTCTAACCTCTTCTAATTCTTCTTCTAAAATATCTATTTAACTACCTAACTATCTAATTATTTACATATATATAAAGGGGGGTACATGGGGGTATATGGGGACTATGGGGGGCTTAAAAGGAGCTAAAAGGAGGGGGGGGGGAGGAGCTGCTACTGCAGCTGCTACAGCTGCTGGCTGCTGCTGCAGCTAGCATGCTACTGCCACTGCTATTTTTTCTTCTTCTTCTTCTCTAATTCTTCTTCCTCTTCATCTTCCACTCTCTCTATATATATATATCTATATATATATATATATATATCAATATACCTATTTATCTAACCATATATATATATATATATATATATATATATATATATATATATATATATATATATATATATATATATATATATATATATATATACATCTAGTTATCTAGAGATGTATCTACATATCCATCTACCTATCTATCTATATATATCCATATATATCCATCTATATATCCCTATACACACACACACATATAGATACATATATATACACAAACGTATATCTATATATATATAAATACATACACATATCTATATGTATATATATATACAAACACACTCACACCCTCACACAAACACACACACACACAAACACTCTCACACAAACACACACACACACAAACACTCTCACACAAACACACACCCTCACACACAACCACCACCACTCTCATGACAACACCACCACCACTCTCATTCCTCTACACACACACACAAATTCAAATATATATATATATATATATATATATAATACATACACACACACACACACACACACACACACACACACACACACACACACACACATATATATATATATATATATATATATATATATATATATATATATATATATATATATATATATATATATATATATATACCACACTAAAAAAAAAAAAAAATATACCACACTAATTAGAAAACCCCCAAATAATCCCTAACCTAGATTTCTAGGAAAAACCTACAAATTCTAGGGCAAAGTGTAGAGAATCCCATTCTCTACATTTATTGTGAAGACATCAAATGGTAAAGAGGAAATAAATGGAGAATAAAAACATACCTAAATTGGTTTTCTTGGAGGAAAGAAAGCTTGGGAAGAAGAAGGAATTTTAGAGAGAGAGAGAGAGAGAGAGAGAGTTTGACTTAATGAAGAAGAAAAGGGGGGGAGGGGGGGGTGATGGTCTTGGCCGGCCATGTGGGGGGGGGGGGGGGGGGGGGGAATGGGTTTGGGTATGATCCAATAAGCCCCAAACCCATTAGACTTAGTTTGGGTTCGGTTTGTTTCGGGTTGGTTCGGTTTGAATTCTAAATACTAATCAAGCTCTAAAATGACTAATTAAGCCATGGAATTAGGGTTTATTATTTCTGGCCTAATTATAATGGCATGTGGGCCAAGCCCAGCTAGTATGTGGGTCCCACTAGGGTCCAGGCTACCCGGGTCTCCAACTTAAGTCCAAATTGGATAAAATTCAAACCAACTCAAACAAATCCCTAAAAATCATATAAAATCAAATAAAATTCCTAAAAAATTATAAAACTTGAAAATAACGAAAATACCCCTAATTCGAAAACTGTGGGTGACAGATCCTGAGGCCGATGAGCCGACCATTTAGCTAGTTGTTTTTCAGTTAGCTAGTTTTATTGTGTTGGAATTTGCAGATTTTAATTTCAGCATTTTATTTCAGTACTTTCATTTCCAGTTGTACTTTCAATTGTTTAATAAAAAAAAGTTTTTTTTTCAATTTTCATATATTCGAGTTGTGACAAATGTATAAATGTTGTTGTGAATACCTGCAATTAGAACAGCTTACTGCCGCCGTCTCACAACGGTGCAGGCTGGGCATGATCCGGTTCGACCCAATAATTTGGGATCGGGTCGTGACATGTTTTTAGTGGTGGCCCATGCAGGTCCAATCAACAACTTAAGTGAACATACCTAGAAACAACTAGAACACTAGAATATTGATTTGTCACAACATAGGACCGAATTATTTATATATAACTATTTTTGCTTGCTTATAGAATGGTAGGTTACCTTGTTTACGCTTGTCCCTAAACTTGCCAGACTATGAAGACAACCTGACCTATGCCAATTAGTCGGTACTAGCATGATCTTGTTTTCTATGTATGATGCAAGAAAATATGACAAAAGAATCGTAGTAGTAGATTGAGCAGCGGGAGGCTGCTCGAACCAGACCAGGACCAGAAAAGCTAATGATACCTAGAATTTTTAATTTGCACTAGATGATACCCTACCGAAGCATAACATATTACCCTTGATTACATTTTTTCTGGCCAATATTTTTCCCAAAGTCATGTCTCCCCTACGATTCAATTTCTGAAAATTGTAATCTTAATGAGAATGTATGTAAGGCGGTATTTATCAAGGTTATATTGGCGATTAAGAATTGGAAGAATATAATTTTGGAATACCTAGATATTAGTTGGTACTTATAACAATTGGAAGCGATAATGACATAAGTATAAATGGTGAACAGAGAGTCTACTATATTCACCATGTTACAATATAGGGCCAAAATTATTTATTTTAAAATATTTATTTTGGCTTGCTTATAGTTTTATAGGTTACCTTGCTTATGTTTGTACCTAGACCTTATCTAGATTAGGCCGATTGTATGGTGGTATGTTTTACTGCCTATTTTATTTTCTAGATTTTTGGTATATTTTAGTGTCCCATGGCTTTCGGGATTATTTTCTTCCAAATCTTTATCAGATTCTAGCATACTGTAGGATCCATACTCTCTCGCCGTTTTGGATTAAGTTTAGATTTTTATCTCCTTATTTAGCAAACCTTTTTCAACTTCTCCATTTGTTGATCAAATCTTACTCCTCTATCTTTATTTAGAATCTAGATCCATTCGCTATTTAGAGTTTAAAATTCTTCTATAGCAAACCTAATAAACTCTTATCTACCCAAAGTATTTCTACGACTAGTGTATCCAACCATTTCTCTTTACCTTATTTCCAATTGACTTTCTCAGAACCAATTTCGAACCGAATTCTTTTGGAACCATAAAGCCCCAAGGTTAATTGTTACCAAAGAATTGTTCCAACTTAGCTGGTTCACATATCTCCCAAGGGAACTATTTTTTCGAAAAATAATTTCAATATGGATTGATATTTCCTACGTTATTCCAAGTACCGAAAATATTTTTATTTGTTGATTTCCTCCACTCAACTCGAAACCTTACTCTTCCTAGGCAACTTCTTAATCAATTCAAGGCCTAGAAAGCTTTTAAACTCAATGCTTGAGTATCAAGAAGCACGAACGGTCAGAGAATTGATTCCATCCTAATATTGAATTTTCTTTAGTCATTGAGAAACTTTTTGAATTGTTAAATTATTCCTTTGAAATTCCTATGGACAAAGTTAAGAAAATATTCAGTGACCTAATATGGCTTCGCACATATGCGTCGCAACCATCTATTTGAATTATAGAAACTGCGAGTATACTGCAGTCAGTTGCGCACTGGCGGGGCATAGACTCTAAGTTGAAGTGATTCAGGTGTTGATAGGTTTTTGGATATTATTGAGACTACATCCTAAATGCTTCAAATTTGTCTCCTATGTTGTTCAGCCAGAAAATGGATAAAGTTGATAGACTACTCGAAAATCTATTACTATTCAAGTTATGGAGCCAAAATTTTACTGCAGTCAGGTGCACTCTGGCGAGGCATGAATTTGAGGCAAAGTGACTTCAGATATATTTGGGTTTTCGAATATTATTAAGACTATATTCATAATATGGTTGTCTTTTCTGCACCATCATATTTTGGAAGTTGTAGATAGTTGTGGTTAGCTTTATATATTAAATAGTTGATATACATCTTGTGGATGACCATATGTATATAGTTAATAGCTATATGCGGGAGAAACATAGATTGTTACTTATCTCATTCCTTGTAAGGGATCCTTGGGATTAATATTAGATAGCTAAAGGGTAGAAAAGGTACAAGAATACCTTGAGTAAGCTAGCCTTGAGGGAGTGGCATACCAAGCTTATGACTTATTTGGAATAGAATCGTTAGTAGTGCTCGCTAGCGTCTAAACCTCATTAAAAAATGATGGTATTTGACGACTTTGAATTTTATAATTAAAGAAGAGTATGAAAGATAGAGAAACACATAGGTAGAATTAGTGAGGAAAGTCTAAGATTTGGTAAGATTCTTCCATGGAGGAAGTGAATTTGGATGATATATAAACATGTGAATGTAATGATCAAGTAAAGAAATACTTGACGAGGATCAACTTTTATGGTTAGATGACTATTGTACCCAGAAGGGACGAATATAACCATGGAAGAAATAACACGAGCAATGGAATGATAGGTTCTAGAGAAGGAATAGGCAGGGAGGAATTGAGATAAGACCATTGGCATACAACGATGGATGAAAAATTAATTTAGGTGATTTATGATTTCATATATATATATATTAAGTTTTAATACCTTGACTGATATCTTAGTTTTATGTAAATACCAAAAGTTCAGCTAGTTAGAGATTGGTTTTGCATGGTATTAATAAGATAGTTATCTGGTAAGTCTTTTTCCTACATATCTTATCTTCTGACCGTTGAAATGGTGAAACGATATTCTTTCTATTTCCTTTGATCATCACTTAGTTCACAATGGAAATACTTTATTCGATTACATTCCTATCACAGCTATATTGTTCTGATAACCCTCGCTTACATTCCTATCACAAACCCCTGTACTCCATTCTAATTTGATTTGGCATTTTAGTCCCTCATCTCAAAAGATTATATTACTTTCTGCCTTCTCAATAAACTGTTGACATTCGCTTCTTTCTTGCATTTTCAGTTTTACGAGATCTCATTTGATTTTCTCCTATTTTATGATCTTATTTGTACCTAAATTTTCTCATACCAAAAATAATTTTTGATCACAACAACAATCCAACCCTATCTCAGATCATATCATGATAATTCTGATCGTGCCGATATTTTATCATTGTACCTAGCGATCATGCCTAGAATTCGATCGTGCCTGATGATTTAAATTCCATGTTTGATCAAGGTTAAGTGATTTCGATTGTACCCCGGCCCTTATCTTTGAAATTTTGAGGACAAAATTTTTTAAGGATGGAAGGTTGTAAACCCAACCCTTTAAAAAAAAAATCTTTTTCACCCTCACACTCGGTCAAACCCAACCCCAGTCCATCCACACATCCCCTTTCTTCTCCACGTTCACAGCATTCTCCCCACCTCATTTTATTTCTCTTCACCACTCTTTTTTACTTGCCCCCTTCTTCTCACACGTCCAACGTCACTCTTGGAATCCCTCATTATCACTCCATCCTCACATCCCCATTCTTTTTCCTCTCCATCCTATTTCCCCATCTAATAAACACTCCCCCATCACATCCTCCATCCCCTGACCATCGACAACCCCATGCCGGCCTCGGGAGCACCTTGCGACCCACCCTCCGAGTCGATCCCATAGCACCCGCCGGCCGACCGGCGCCCCGGTCGCCGCACCCGTATCCAGCAGCCGACCTCCCTGTCGGTTCCGCCACGCCGATAGCGCCCCGCCTGCTCGGCCCCGAACAGCACCAGCTCCCAGTCCGCGCGTCCAGTACCGGCTCCGAGCCGCCGCACCAGCCCGCGTTCGCCCGGCGCTAGCCCATGCGGCCCTCCGCCACGCACCCGTAGCTCGCCTCCGGCCCCGACCCGAGCCACCGCTCCCCCGTGGCCGCGTCTCCGCGAGCCCCGTCCCGCTTCCGGTGATCCGCAGGTTTTCTGATTCGCTTCTCGGCCGTAGCCGCCGCCTCTCGGCCACCCCGAGCTCCGTCCGTTGTTCCCATTCCCCGATCCGCTGTCCGCAGCATCTCGTGGGTCCAGATCCGCTGTTTCCGTGGCCGATCTTTGCTGTTCGCGTATTTTGGAGTTTTCCCGAGTCCGCGGAATTCATTTTTCTCCTATTTACATCTGAGAGCTCTAGCCGAGCACCCGAGGTATATTTTCGTGTCCTCGTGTCCCTTTGGTTTTTTTGTGTCGATAATGACGCGGTCCCAACCTCATTTCGGGGTTCAAAAATGGAGTCCGTTGCGTTTAGGGTATACGCCCGACGTTTTACGTAGCAGCATTGTTTTTCTGGTAGATCGGATTATTTACGCGGGACGTATATGTTTTTCCGATTCGTTATTTTTGGTTTGCGGTTCGACTTTATATATATGTTGGCTTTTATCTATATGTGTTGGTTGTGGATTATTACTCTGGGTTGGAATATTATTGTGGATTGGTTTGGTGTATTCCCTGGTTTGGGACTTTCTGTTGGTGCAGGGATTTGTATCGCCTATGTGGCTGGATTGTCAGTTACAGAGGAGGTGCTGTCCAAATTTTCAATAAAACCCTTTTCGAAACACTGGTATTTAAATTAATTTTATAAAACAAAATCTGCTTTCGAACTCGGTCTTTGTAAAAGGATTTCCAAATTGGTTGTTGGTAGGTTTACGGCTTTTCGAGATTTTACGTATCCCCGGTTAGGCGACGACCGTATCGGTCGAATGAGCCTCGACGAAACGCAAACGCTACAGGGTACGGAACCCAAGATAAATAATCATGTAACCCAAATGATGGAGATAAGATAATATCTCATCAAATAAGGTGATCGACATGACCAACTATAGGATCATATCTATCAAACAAGGATTAGAGGTAGATAACACGAATAAGACATGGCCAAGCAAGATAGGTCCAAGTAGAGATGAGGACCAGTTCACAGGTTCAAGGGAGCGAAGGACAAGTGTAACAAGTGGGAATACCAAAGAATCGTGGACTGAGATCAATAATCATGTGATACCCAATAAAATCTCAAAACGAGACCTGCATGGGCCACCAATAAAACCATGTCATGTGTAATGACCCACTCCGCCCTAGCAGAACGCCGATTCAAACGGCAATTGCAACGACTCAAACGAGCCGTCGACCCAAAAAGTTGGCATCGACCTGATGAAGAATTGATACAAGGCTTACATTGGCCCATCAAAGATGAATCCAGACTTAGACTTTCAAAGGTGTGCTCGGAGTATTGCTCGGCCGATGCGAACATCGCTAAGGTGGGTGGCTCCGATGAACCCGTCTTTGCTTAGCCTAGACACATAACAATACAGACACTATCACGAGAAATCGCTAGGCGATAACCCCGCGCATGCTAATAAATGAATGACACAACGCACCTAGCTAAGGGAATAATCCCATCTTGTATGCTTGTATAGAATATGGAAAGGAACATGGAAAATAGAAACTCTCGTACCGCGTTCTACGCTCGTGCTAAGGCACAAGCTTACGTGCAAGTCCCTTGCGCGTTCAACAATGAAACAATGAATGAGTTACAACAATGAAACAGAAGACTATCGACATAGTCGTTCCGAGTAGAGTATAGCAATATTAAAAGACTTCGGGATCGATGGGTCGCCAAGGCGACTCCCGTACGGGGAGTTGCATAATGTATGAATGAAAGAATGAACGAATAAGTGAATGGATGAACCAACGAATGAATGAATGAATGTGTGAATAAATCAATGAACGAACGGACAAGTGAAAGAAAGAATGAATAAAAGATAAGAAAGGAAGAAATGGTTAGCGACAGGTATGACGGGCACGTGCAACGGGGCTCTCTACCCGTGCTGCACGGACGCCAACCTGGTCGATAACGCATTAAGGCTAAGGGTTAGCCTATGGCTCAAAGACAGCCGTTAAGTTAAAATGACAATAAAATACGAAATGGTCGTGGACGGCTCGTGCACGAGTGAAAAGGGATTCCAAGGGCAACGAACGACGTTTTCGTGGCCGGCCTAGGCGGAATCATGGCCTAAGGGCGGACAGGTGTGCGGGCTTGGGCACATAACCAAACGTAGGGCCGGTTATTCAATAGTCTATCAAGGTGTACCAGCCATCACGCTTGATAGATGAGAATGCCACAGGGGAAAATGTCCAAAATGGCTGACATGCCAGCGACCGGTACATATAGATTTAGGTGGGATTTGCTGGTGGCAATCCACGTACAAGTCCTTGCATTGAAATCAAAGTAGTCTAAAGTTAACTGAATGAAGCGCCTTATGAATAGGCTTGAAATGTAATGCACCAAATGATAAGGAGTACTTCGTGCAAATGAATTTGAAAACACGCCTACGACGTGTTAGAATCTAAGGCAGAAACACGCCCTTGGCACTGAATGTTTACGTGAATCATGTTAAGTAGAAATATATGAATTGATGACTAACTTGGTTTACATTGAACAGGGAAGGCCGGACGGTAAGTATGGGTAAGTCATGTATGTATTTCCATACGACACTTGAAATTGGCAACACGAGATAGGCTATAAAATATGCCATAAAATTGATCCTAAGGCAAGATTAGAAAGACAATGAATGATAGAGATACACAAAAGTAAATAGAATGTGTTTGGTAATGATAGCATTGTGGGCGAGCTAGCCTCCCCACCAGTGCATAACAATGTACTGATAACCCCACAGTCTGCTTGTAGGAAGCAGGAAACGTCGGCGGGTGCGGAGCTTTCCTCGAACGTGCTAAGGCGTGGAGCTATCTCTGGAGCCTTGGAGCATTACAAGGAGCTGGAGCACCATATACAGGACATAATGTATCGGAACATCGCCATGAATCATTCCATCTTGTAAGCCACTTGGCACGCCTTTTATGTTTCAGAGAGAGAGAGCTTGAGAGACTTGTAAACTCGGCCTAGCGCCGCTTGTAAACTTCTTGAATATCAATAAAGAGTTGAATTCGCTTCAATTTGTGTTCATTTACTTTCTGCTGCAAATGGGGACACTCTGTGCGACTCTGTGGCCTAGTTCAAATCGGCCGTTTCTGGACTTAGCCTTGCACGGGCGCAACCTAGGCCCGTACGGCATCACGCCTTAGCGAGGACGATCGCTCCTGCGGGAGCGGGGTGTGACATCACGTCCCAGTACCAGAATACGGGGACGGACGTAGGCTAGCTACACCGTATAAGGTACGAATACGCTATACGGCGATGACGGCTGTAAAATCTTGCTGGGTATCCTAGCATGCAATCAATCTATAGCCTAAATTCGATCTCATGTCCACAGGCAAATCACAATGAAACAACATCAAGAGAGATAATCATATGGAAAGCAGGAATACTCATATGATAATCAGAGAGCCTACAATAAGAAATAATGTAGACAAGAATACCTTCCCACACAGTTCCTTCATGATCAGAAACTGAAGCACGTCCTCCAAGTCGAGTCTGGAAGATCCACAGGGTCGGTCACAGGCAATCTAGAAACAATCCAGGGTTGGTCAGGCCAACCGTAGCAAGTACCAGAAAGGAAGGCTCAAGGACGGACGAAGAAAACCAGCAGGATATAATATATGACAGGAATAACATATATGAATAGCAGTAATGAGGGTAAAGGATCGTACGGTACCAACGCACGATTACAGAATATAAGGCAGCAATCCAACTACTAATACGTAAGTAACCAATAATCATCACAGTCATCCTAACATCCACTAATGCTTACATTGCCAACTGGAACTCGTAATCTGTCATCGAAACAGTAATCCATCCCTACATCAAACAAGAACAAGGGAATGAATTACAGAGCCGGGACAGCGTTACGTGCCAGCCAGTTTAGCAAGCAACAAGCAATACAATTTAGGTGAATAAGCGGCCACTCAAATATCTACGGTTGTCTATGTGGAGGTTGGGTTACCCCAACAATGCAATATAAGAATCCTCAGATCGTGCCTTCCCAGCAGGGCTAGCGGGGCCAAGTATATCAAGACTAGATGAGCGCCGTCCCTCGCAAGACCACCGGTCTCTGCATGTCACCACCGGTCCCTCATAAGGCCACCGTGCCGAGCATGCTATGTATATAATGTATAGTACATAAAGTAGCCGAATATTGCCATCCACTAGTATGAATGGTAACAATATCCGTGGCGGCCAGCCTGCAGGTCATGACTAATATTTGGGATAAGGCTGGTAATGCACGATCTCGGGATTCCATTCCCCACCAATGCTTCTACCAGTTTAAGTTACCTAGATTATCCATATAGTTATCCGGGATCACATGCCGTGGTCACATGATCACCCTCCTAGATGTCGTACCTCAGTACGGGAACGCTAAGTAAGAATCAACCTCGGTACCTGTAGTCCCAGTTGTGATTCATCCTTAGTGTTATGCAACAAGCAAGCAAGCAATCCTGACCACGCTAACACTAAAGGCCAACTACCAAGGTACCCGTACAGGTAATCATATAATATAGCTAGAATATCAAGATGGCATCATAATGCCATATAATCATGGAAGTAGCACCTCAAGTGCCAGTAGACAAGGGGCACCACAGTGCAAGGTCAAGGCCAGTACCTCAGAGGGTAACTGGACTTATAGTACGGGTATAAGTAGTCATGTCGAGGACAAGGACAAATTTGTCAGTCACAAGAAGTCATCTGCCCACATCGTGGCATGGATATCAGGTCAAGTACAAGATCAGAACCTCTACTATAATAACATATCAAGCATATATGGAGGCCTAGAGCTCTAATCATCCAGTCGGTCTATCCACCAGATCAATCTATCAAGAGTCACCCCTCTATGATGGAATCAATATCATGTCAGGAAGGTCAATAACCAAATACCAAGCTAATCACTATAAGCAATGCTAGGCCCTCTAGCTCAAAAGAATCCTCCAAGTCAATGATCACAAGCCACTAGAAAACGAGCCCCTCAACTACCAAGACATAACAATCAAACCAGGTTCCCCAACTACCGGACTACACAAAGGTACCAGGTTTTGGGCGTTTGGAAAGTCGAGTAAAATCATATAATAATACCCTCGATATTTTCCTCGTTCCACGAAATATTCGCACAATAATCCAACTCCAGGAATCCAATAAGTCTACCGATACATTATTCTAGATCAATCCTCAGATACTACGCAATCTAAATATTTTCAATGTCATAATTCCGATACATAAGACAATTGTCAGCCCTAACTGGCTATACTAGGACAACTCCTAGAATGAACGGTCAGGGTACAAGTATTTATTAATTAATGCCGTCGGAAAATGGCAAGGATTATATGAACCACTCTGGAGCAGACCCACAACCCTTAAACCAAACAAGGACCAGGGTTGCAGACCGTCTCCCGAGTAGAACCGCTCTCCCTACGCTATCCGATGGACAAGACAGGTCAAGACGCTAGGCGACTAATCTAGTCGGGAGTCTACCTAGCAGGCATTGGGATCAGGTAAACTATGCCAAGGTGAACATGCACGGGCCCAGTCCAGCAAACCAAAGGAATGGTTCTGCCCGATCCTTCGAACCAAATTCTCGATCGGGAATTCTGGAAAAATTTGGCAGTCTCATTTGTAATCTGGACGGGAGCACCCTACGAATTGGGGCTAAAACCACTCAGCGCAACCCGCCGCAAAATCGCAGAATCGCAGGATCGCAGGCTGAGAACACTAAGTCTCAGCTACCAGCAGCACTACGATGCGTACTGGAAACAAATCGATAGCCGAGAACACTAAGTCTCGGCCTCCAGCAGCACTATGATGCATACTGGAAACCAATTGAACCTGAAACCACTAAGTCCCGGCCTCCAGCAGCACTACAATGCGTACTGGGCGCCAAGCCAACACATATAACAAGAAGTTACCTCGTATGGCGTATCACAACACATGTCCATAGTTCTAACCCAAGCACAATCACAGCCACAAGAATAGTTAGCCAGAGCCGTTACCCGACCGCGAGTCGGACACGGGACATACGGGGACAATCCGTACAAGTGAGTCGTGCCCCTGTCCTCGGAGGTGTGGATGACCCATCCGAGTTGTCCGATACGGTCTATCCCGGTATCGGACCAAGCTATCCTAAGTTATCATGGCAGTTCTACTGCTAAGCTACACTAATCATGGTTATACATTTACAATTAATTAAATACAAATAAATCTAGGAGAGAGGACAAGAACCATCGATGAGCAAGGGATACTTGCCTAGAGGGCTCGGCTAGGTAAGCAAGTCTTCGGCAATCATGATCCAAGCTTGCACGCCAATCGAGGTCCTTAGAACACACAATAAACAATCATTAGAATTAAATAATAAAATAATAACAAGAAGCATGGAAGATGGCAGAAGGCTATACCGTGTGGGTCCCGCAAGTAGTGCAAGGATCTGGCACGAAAACCGAGACACGTGGATCGATACGGGTACGCAACCCGAGACATACACATATATCGAGACGCACACGAGAATCGAGATGAACATGAGACAACGTGCACGTAAATCAAGACGTACACATAGATCGAGGAAATCACGAATATCAAGATAGCACACAAATCAATGCGACACAAATCGAGACATGTACGCGAATCGAGACGGCACAAAGACCAATACGGTACGTAAATCGGAGCGAGCACGCAAATCGGTACATGCACGCAAACGGAGACAACACAAGATACAACATGACACGCAAATCGATACGACACACAAATCGGTGCATGTACGTATCGAGGTGGCATGGGTCACGAGGTAGGCACAAAGGCCGAGACACGAGGATCGAGACAACGCACAACCCGAGGTAGCACGTTGCCCGAGACAGCACAAAAATCGAAACTGACACGTACACCAAGATGCACGTGCCCAGATGTCACTTCCCGTTCCCAGAATACGTATTTTTAATACATGTACTGCTTTAATATATTTATTTAAATATTTATCATGTATTATTTTGTATTTAAATCTCTTTAAATTCATGTTAATTAATTTTCTGCAATTAATTTTCTGTATTTTACTTTCTGCTTTTATTCTCTGCTTTAGCTTACTTTAGGTTTGGCCTAGGTTGGTTTATTTTCGGGTTATGGTGGTTCATCATGAACCAAACCCACCATCACCATTTAAAGCCCCAATCCTTTCTTTCTCTCTCTTCATTACTTCTCCTTCTTATTTACTCTTCTTCTTCTTCATAACTCCCTCTACCTACCAACTCGTAGGCAAGTGCAGCTTGCTTCCATAAGAGAACCTATTTTTATTATTCTATTGGCTTCTCCTCATGTTTCTAAGATACATTAGAACTTGTCATTTTCTATTTTGAGGCTTTAATTTTTGTAGATCTAAAAATTAGTTATTTTGGGATTTTGGTGGTTTTGATCTATCAAACTTCTTTGTTTTCAAGTTTTGATGATTCCATGTTGGAGAGAATTTTATTCTACCCAATTTTGACCTTTGAAAAGTTGGATTTGGACTTATTTTGACCAAGTTATGGACTTTTGAAGCTTTGGGTTCAAACCATGGAGTTCTTGCTGGTTTGGAGAAGACAGTGAGCAGTGTGCGCAAGCTTTTTAGCTTGCGCCACAGAGCTGCGCACGCTCTTTAGCACAGCGCAGTCTGCCTCATACGTTGCCTTGATGAGGAGTCGTATGGAGTACATACGCTGCCTTGATGAGGAGTCGTATGGAGTACATACGCTGCCTTGATGGGGAGTCGTATGGAGTACATACGCTGCCTTGATGAGGAGTCGTATGGAGTACATACGCTGCCTTGATGAGGAGAAGTATGGAGTACATACGCTGCCTTGAAGAGGAGTCGTATGGAGTCCATACGCTGCCTCTTGGAGACGTATGTCTTGCATACGCTGACTTGAGCATAGCCTGACTTGAGCGTAGCCTGACTTGAGCGTAGCCTAACTTGAGCGTAGCCTGACTTGAGCGCAGTCTGACTCAGACGCAACCTGATGTTTAGGCACAACTGGACCTGACCCTACTTACCTTGGATCTTCTATAGCCCTGTATATGTTAATATTTCTGTTAAATATAGATTGTTACGTGGGATGTACCATGTGTCGTGAATTGAGTTATAGATACCCCGATTGACTGGAATTAAACCCTGAGAGTTGTAGACTCGACCCCACTGAATACTAGTTGACTTCCATGCCTTGTCACCATTGATAATGATTGTGACCTTGACTAATAATTGATCATGTGTTCCTAGTTGGAACTAAGAGACTGGCTAGTCGTCTTTTTGAATTGAATGAATGAGACACATTCATATTAATTATGAACTATTGAAATCGACTGGCTAATCCCGAATATTGGCATACAGGCACATGCAGGCTTCAATTTAATTAGTATTTATTTATCTTACCAAAGAAGCATGTGTACTTTATGGTCAAGGCATGATTACTCCGTAGTTAGTTTTGATTGTTGCATTACGCTATGTAAGACCTACAACCTGACCGCACTGGTATCATTGTAGAGTTGTGCATATCGTACCCCGTACGAAAGTACTCATTCTGAATGACCATGATCCACGGCATGGTACTTCACTCAACGTAGAGACTATTAAGTTAAATAAAATAATGATTGCATGGAGAGAATAGATTCCCGAGTTCTTACATGGCAGCCCTCTTGGGACTAGTAGTGCCCGACAGGCCGGTTGGTCCCCACAGATACTGCAAATCTGCCACACGGGCAGGGAGCGGTATCTGGTTATATTATCTATTGAATATTGTATATTAATGACGGGCATCCCGCTGGAACTCGTCTAATTCATGATTGGCGCAATTGATTGACTGGGTAAACTAGCCTTGCTTGCGCATAGTAAGAACTGAGAAATCCTTTATTGCATAATTCCAGGATAACTTGGGACTCACAATAGCAAGCCGTAGTAGTTGCCTGGCCGTTTAAATTGATTTGTTTGTGTACTGTACCTACTCTGTTACTTAACTGAGATGATCAGAATGTCAGGACACGACGGGCCAACTTCTGTCCTTGTTTGGTTGGGAGGTTGGTTCGAAGTGTCGTAATGTTGTGTGAGTCCTAGTAGATAGCAGAGATCTATTATCATATTCTCTTATTACTGGCTCCACTCCTCATATCGTGCTCCCTTGTGGTACTTGCTATTAGAGGTCTAACCTCTCTGGTTTTGCATGGCCAAATTTAGAGCCGGTCCCTGAGGATCCAGCTTACTTCTACCTCCAAGATGGTCAACACTAGAGGGATGATCGCAGGAGGACTCGAGTGGGTTTCTTACTTCCCCGCCCATTTTGTTATCTACTTTATACTTTGCCGTTTGGCACCGACATGTTAGTCGGATTGTCTTGTACCTACTTTTGTATAATTGTAACTAAGTCAGGCTGCAGCTGCTAACAATTGTGTATACTTACTGTAGGCCTTTAAAAAATGACAGTCACGCTGAGTTGATCAGGACAGAATCAAAAGTCACGCTCAGTTGATCAAGACAATATTTATGAATCACGCTGAGGAGACAACTCATCATTTGTCAGAGAGTAATTATGACTGACAGCACAACAGTCGAAGAATGTCTCTTCGTATGCCATATATGCACAGAATTCGAGAGATCACAGCCGTCTGTTGCGTGATTTTCGAAATCTTCTTCAGCAAGACTCAACCTTCGTCATGTTGGCGTACCAAAAGAGCTTCTTGTCATTTAATGCGACTGACAAAAGCAATCACTGTCAGAGATTTTGTGTCAGTCGAGGCACGCCAAATCAAGACAGCTGGCAGTTCTATCTCAAGTCTGCGTGTATTTGTGAGATCTTCATCTCAAACGTGCGTAAATTCTAAAGTTTTCTTCCTCAAGTCTGCGTGGATTCTGAAGTTTTCTTTACCAAATCTGCGTGGATTTTGAAGCTTCCTGCCCCAAGTTTGCGTGGATTTTGAAGCTTTCTACCCTGAGTCTGCGTGGATTTTGTCTTCAACAAGTCTGCGTGGATTTCATCAAATTGGAGTACGTGGCAGCCATGCCACTGATCTCTCGCCTGCGTGTCCTGTAACTTGCACACGACTCATGCATGATCGCCATGTGTCCAACAGTTACAGGCCACGTCCAGTAACTGCTCACAGTCTTGCGTATGTTAAATCATGCGTGATTTTTAACTAGGTATAGACTGTGAAGTCAGTTATCCTTACAGTTATTTTTGACTTTATAAATAGAGTTCTTTTCTCATTCATTGTACAGATACATAGTTATCTACTGTCAAAATTTTGAGAGCTTTTCTTCTTCGCATAGTCCAAGGGATAAAGTGATCGTCTTCTAGATTAGATTCCCACAGTTGTAATTTTCCCAGATACACAATAAATAAAGGAATTTATTTATGGAAAACAAATTGGCGACTCTGCTGGAGAAATCCATCTCCTCTTCTGAGATGGCAACAACTCAATGCGACACTTCGTCAATCGGCTCGACGAAGAAGGTGATGACGATCCAATTTGATCAACTCGCCTATGAAGAAATGCAGCGAGCTAAGAGTGGTAAGCCCACTACAGCCTCCATCATCACTGCCAAGTCGAAGGGACACTCTGTCTATGTCCCTAAGAATCAGTTGGCAGCCAATGGTGAAGTCTCTGCCACAGTGTCTACTCCTAACACTGGCAAGAACTCTACTGCAAGCACGCACACTCTTGTGCGCTCGAAGATGACAGCAATCAAAGGTCACGCTGACAGTACTGGCTCTTTAGCCAAATCTGTTCCAGTGTGCAATCTCATATCCAAAAATCACGCTGACAGTACTGGCTCTTTAGCCAAATCTGTTCCAGTGTGTGTTTCTAAAATTAAAAGTCACGCTGACAGTACTGGCTCCCTAGCCAAATCTGTTCCAGCGTACAATTTCAAACCCAACAATCGCGCTAACAGTGCTGGCTCCTTAGCCAAGTCTGTTCCAGCGTGTACTTCCAAAGTCAAAAGTCACGCTAACATCATTGGTTCTTTAACCAAGTCTGTTCCAGCGTGTACTTCCAAAGTCAAAAGTCACGCCAACAGCACTGGTTCTTTAACCAAGCCTGTTTCAGCGTGTATTTCATCTAAGAAGAATAGCTCTTTAGCTATCTCTTCTTCTTTGCCAAGTTCTACTAGAACTGGGAGTGGTCTTCCACACAAAGTCCCTTCGAAAAGGAATAACTCTTTAGTTGTTTCTTCTGTTCCTGTAGTTTTTACTTCAGGAACAGCTTTGACTGACAATTTTGTTAGTCAAAGAAAAGAAGATGGTCTTTTGACTACTCTTCCTTCTGGACATTCTAGGTCTCAAAACTTGAATGAGTCTAAGAAGAAATATTCCTTAGTGTCTTCTTTTATGACTTCTTCGAATTGGGCACAGAATCTGTCCATAAAAGAGGGTTTTTTACCAACTCCTAATCAAGGAGGTGGTTCAACTTTTCCTTCTCTGCAAATATATAGGTCAATGTTTCCAAAACTAATGTGTTACCTCTAACTGATCTAAGAACAAAAATTAACACTTCTGGTGTTAAGAAACCATACCAGTTGGAAACAAGGATAAGAGATCCAGATGCAGAGTATGCAAGAAACTATGTGGCTCATATTAATCATTCTCTATATAATCAAGAGCCATCAAGACCCAAGAACAAGAAATATACTCCTCAATATTCACAAACAGATTTACGAGAATATCTTCAACAGAAGAGAAGCAGTGATTCTGTGTCAAAGGACCATGCTGAATGTGACTTCTATCCAAGAGTCATAATTCAATGCAGATGTCAATTAATGGCTTATGACCATGTTGATCATGAATGTGACTTCCAGCCAAGAGTCACAATGCAATGCAGATGTCAAACAAAACGACAATCTGTCTTTAATCGGATTCAGTATGAACCTATGCCTGATGAAGATGAGCCTTTGTTTGCTTCTGTCAACATGACCTCTCGGGATGCTGGGGGTAGAGTTGATAGTCCAGATGGAGTATATAGAAATACCAGAGCAAGAGTCCTGGCTTCTAGTCAAAGAAATTTGATCTCTGAAGATGATTCTGAATTCCTTGGAGAATCTAACTTCCCACCTCTTCCTACTGGGGGTAGTTCTCCTATAATTGATTTTGATGCACAAAGCAATAATTCAGAACAAACAACATCCACCAGTTCATCAATAATCCCTCGTACAGTCACGACTTATATGGTTGATGGGAATACTGATGAACCTTCTTCTTCCTTGACTCCTCAAGATCAAAGAATTGCTTCTTTGGAACAGCAAATGAAGTCTCTGGCTGATACTATGAAATCAATGTATGAACTCATGACAGCTCAGTTGCAAAATCGACAGACTGTACCAGATGCCATACCAACTGACGCTGATATGAGTCCAGTACAAGTTCCTCCAGCAGTACAATCCAATACTCCTGGACCAGCTCAACCAAATCCTAGTCTCTCTGGAGCTGGGGGTAGTGCTTACAATGTTGTTCCTCCTCCCAACTATTCTCTACAAGCTACAACTTCACAATCTTTCGGAGTTGTTAATGAAGAATTGAGGAATCTCAAAACTCAATTCGAAGCATTCAAACAGAAAGATGGTTTACAAAGGTTAGGCATCAAGCAACCTTATCCGATAGAATGGAAGCAAGTATCGTATCCTCCTAAATACAAGCCTCCTACTATCTCATTCTATGATGGAACCACTTCTCCAAGTCAGTTTATTAATCACTTTGAAGTAATGACTGACCAGCTGCAACCAAGCGACACCCTCCTTATTCGGGTGTTTGTTGGATGTCTCAAGGGAACGGCTTATGAATGGTATAGAAGTCTCCCAGATGGGAGCATTACCTCATTTTCCGATTTTAAACAGATGTTTCTTGAACGGTTCTATGAAGGGCTCAATGACATGACTATGTCTGCTCTTATTAGAATCAAGCAGAAAAATAATGAAACTACAGAGGATTACATTGAACGGTTTCGAAGAGAAGCTCTGAAGATGCCTCTTGGAACTCCTGATGCTGTCACCATCGACACATGCAAATCAAACTTGTTGCCAATCATCAGCATGTGGATAGGATCCACCCAATTCCAAGATTGGCCTTCTTTCATAGTTAGTGCCAAGGCTGCAAAAATTAGTGCTGAAACCTTCAAAGGTTTAGGAGTGCAGATGACTCCCAAAGAAACAGGTTAAGGTACTAACAATAAAAACAATGCTCGCAAAGGAAAAGAAACTCTTGAAGTTAATCTTCAGAGCAAAGATGCATCAACTGTTCAAACTTCTACAACTCAACAACCAAGAACACCTCGTCCCAAAGAAGAATACTCTTTCGATGATGACGATGTCCTTGGTATCTTTGAATGTCTGCTGAAAGGTAATAAAATAAAATTACCTGAGATCAAGAAACCTGATGAAGCTGGTAAGACAGATCATCCCAAATACTACCCGTATCACAGAATGCTGGGTCACACAATTCGTACATGTTATGTACTGAAAGGAAAGATCCAAGAGATGATTAAGTCTAGAGCTATCTCTCTTACTCCGAAAGAGAAGACTGTCACCTCCAATGTCGTCTCTATGCAATTCGGAGATTTCCCTCCTTAACTCCTTGAAAGTGGGATTGTTCCTATTCCCAAGGCAACTCTTGACATAGTGAATATTCCTCCTCCGCAGTCTGATGGATTAGTGCCAATCACTTTGGAAACATGAGAAATCATGTGGATTCATCCTGATCTAGTGGCAGATTTTGAATCTTCTTTTCCTCAAAATACTACTTCTCGAAAGTCCAAGAAGGCTGGAAAGATTAAGTCATGTCATATGACATCTCTTGGGTCTACCTCTGACACAGAGCCAAAAGAGAAAGAAGAAGCACTTGTTAGTGCTACTCGAACAGGGAAACCTTATCTAAAGGATTATTCCAAGAATCTTGAGGATATTCCTGATATCCCTCCTGTTGATAAAGACGCTCCTAATGTTCCTCCTGAAGAAGAATCATCCACTGCACCTGTTCCTTCAACTACCCCAGTTGAACCTATTTCTCCTAAACCCACAGCTCTGGAGAAAGGCAAACAACAGGCTCGGTTTGATAAACCAATCAAGAAGTCCCCTCCTCTTGGACTTCAGAAGCCTTATAACTTCGACATTCTAGCTCAACTTGCTAATACTCCAGCTAGAATGTCCCTCTTTGAACTTCTACGTCTTTCTAAAGAAACTCGGAAGACGTTAAGTGAAGCACTTCTTCAAGCAGACTCTTGTCTTGCACAATTGAAGAAGCCAGATGCAGAACCTGCCACTTGCTTACATTGCAACAGTGTATTGGAGATTATCCCAAATATCACCTTTACACAAGATGACATGCTACTGGAGGATAATCGACATGATTGGCCTCTCTACTACACCGGTTATATCGATACGATGAAGATAGATCGTATCCTTATTGATCCAGGGTCTGCTATAAGCATAATGCCAAAGAGCCTATTGGATGAACTAAAAATCTCTCTTCACAAACTCTCTAAGACGGTTACTACTATCTTGGGATTCAATCAAAGCCGAAGCGAGCCTTTGGGAAAGATTCATCTGAAGCTTCAGATAAGCGATTTCAGATCCAAAGTCACTTTCTATGTGATTGAGATCGTGGGATCCTACAATCTTCTTCTTGGGAGGCCCTTTCTTCATAAAAATAATGTGGTGCCTTCTACTCTTCATCAGTGTTTTAAATACATTAATAGCAATGGAAGAGTACAAAAAAAAGTTGCTGACATAAATCCCTTCCATGGGGTTGAAGCTTATTTCAATGATTCCCGAATGTACAAAGAAGAGTATACAAGGGTCATACAAGCTATGGAGAAAGAGGATTCACAAAGTGAGACTTTAATAATTCCTGTTAAAGGTCGAATTACTCAGCAACAATCTTCAAAATTCTCTGGAGAAGGTTCTTTCATCATTCCGGTGAGTGGACGGATCTCTCCGTTACCTCAGTCGTCTGCTCAGGACACAATGATTATTCCTGTCAGTGGGCGTACTGCAGTTCCTGCATCTCCACATGTAAAACAGGATACTCTGCTAATTCCAGTTGGAGGGCAGATTATTCTTCCATCTCAAGTTTCAAGGGAGCTCACCTCTTCTGAGCCATTTGTTATCGATCTTAATCGAAACAACACTTCTTCTCGTTCTTCTTCTCCCCCTTTAGTCATTGACTTGGCTAAAATCTCTAAGGCTCAGCCTTCTCCCAATGTAAATATTGCTGCTTTTACATTTAATAAAAAGTCTCCATCTTTGCAGTACGTTGATGTGTGTAATTATGTTCATAGTTATTTACATTTGTTAGATGACTTGAACACAATAACCATAGGAGTTGTACAGACTGTTCATACAGATGTATCTCTAGAACCTGTACAATCTTCATACTTTCTAGTTCCCAGCAGAAAGCCAGGAGACATTCCAATATTTTTCTATAAAGGGCCCCAAAGACCTTCTGATTTAGAAGATGATGACAAAAATTATGATACTGGAAGATTACAACTACGTCGTTATAGTCAGCAATCTAAAGACATCATCAAAAATATGGGCTATGACTTCAGGACTGGCCTCAATAGTGGAAAAGGAAGAAAAATGCATGTTCGTATTCCTCCTCTGAAATATGGAAGGACGAAATGCGGATTGGGCTATATAGCTCCTACTCCTTTTATCAATATTATCCATGAAGATCCCGAGTCTGACGAAGATAAGAGATCTGATTCTTCTAGTACTACCTCTTGGGATTCCGATACGAGTATCGGCGATTTCTACTGCAACATTCTGTCTTCCAACATGGTTTCCATTGACCATTCCGAAGAAAGTGATGAAGACGAAGAAGAGTTTAAAATCTCACCTGAATCAGAACAATGGGCCCAAAGATTAGATAATCAATGGGAGTTCCGTTTCGAGCAAAAAGAACCTCCAACTGAAGACAAACTTGTTCAAATAGATGTTGGTGAAGAGGGATCTCCCAAACCAATATTCATCAGTGAAAGTCTTTCTGAAACTGATAAGCAAGACATGATCAAACTCATTCGTGACTACATCGATGTCTTCGCTTGGAGTTATAAAGATATGCCAGGACTTGATCCACAAATTGTAACTCACAAGCTTAATATCTTGCCGAATGCTAAACCGGTCAAACAACAACAGCGACAATTTCGTCCAGACATTATGGATGCAATTGAAGCTGAAGTCAATAAACTCATAACCTCAGGGTTTATTAGAGAAGAACAACATCCCGATTGGGTGGCTAACATAGTTCCTGTCCTTAAAAAGACTGGCAAGATCAGAGTATGCATAGACTTCCGCGATCTCAATGCGGCATGCCCTAAAGACGAATTCCCTCTACCAATCACTGATGTCATGATTGATAATACCTGTGGATTTGAACGAATGTCATTCATGGACGGGTATTCTGGGTACAATCAGATTAAAATGTTTCCAGACGACGAGAAGCACACTTCTTTCAGAACGCCGATCGGTACATACTGTTATACAGTTATGCCATTCGGTCTCAAGAATGCAGGAGCAACTTATCAACGAACTATGAGCACTATATTCCGTGAACATTTGCAGAAAATAGTCGAATGCTATGTTGATGATATTGCAGTCAAAAGTCGACAAAAGGAGGATCATATCCAAGATTTGAAGACTATATTTGATCTAATGCGTAAGCATCAATTAAAGATGAACCCTACTAAGTCCTTCTTAGGCGTCTCTAGTGGTAAATTTCTCGGCTTCGTCATTACCTCTAAAGGTATACACGTGAATCCCGAGAAGATCAAAGCCATCCAAGAGATGCGTCCTCCACACACCTTAAAAGAGCTACGAGGATTTCAAGGAAGGATCGCTTATATCAGGAGATTCATCTCTAATTTATCAGGACGCTGCAGACCATTCAACAAACTTATGAAGAAAGGTGTTTCTTTTTTCTGGAATGATGAATGTCAGAAAGCATTCGATGATATAAAACAATATCTGATGAGCCATCCAGTATTGGTACCTCCCGTTTCAGGAATTCTATTTCTCCTATATACTCGAGCAATGAGTCATTCATTGGGTGCATTACTCGCTCAAAAGAATCAAAATGGTCATGAACAAGCCATCTACTATCTCAGTCGTACTATGACCGGAGCTGAACCTCGATATTCATCGGTCGAAAAAGAATGTCTAGCATTGATGTTCGCTGTTCAAAAGATACGACATTATATCATTGGCCAGACTATTCATGTCATCTCCAGGATCAATCCTATACGGATCATGATGAAGAAACCCAGTATTTTGAATTCTCGATTAGCTAACTGGGGAATCCTACTTGCTCAGTATGACATGCATTATATTCCTCAGAAGTCAGTCAAAGGACAAGCTTTAGCTTATTTTCTAGCTGCTCATTCAATTCCAGAAGATTCAAAACTCTATGACGAAATTCCAGATGAAGTCCTAGATTCAAACCAAATTGCTGAAGAAGATCCTACTTGGCGTCTATTCTTTGATGGAGCTTCAAGGATAGGTCCTAATGGTGATATTGTCGCTGGAGTTGGAATCGTTCTTGTATCGCCAGAAGGTCTTGCTATCCAAAGAGCTTATTCTCTCGATCAGCCATGTTCAAACAACGTAGCTGAGTGCAATGCATTACTCATTGGTCTTCAACTCGCTAAACATCTAAATATTCAACATTTGGAGGCGTACGGAGACTCTAAACTCATTGTTAATCAGATAAGGGGTACTTATGAAGTTCGCCATCAAGATCTGGTACCTTATCATAGATCAGCTATATCTATGGCTTCTTCGTTTGAAGAATTCTTCATTGAACATGTTAGGCGAGCATGTAACACAGAAGCTGATGCTCTAGCTAATCTTGCAGCAGTGTTGGCTATCCCGATTAGACGATAACAAATAATTATTGTTCGCAATCGAGAATTATTTCATCTTGAAAATAACCTGACCCTAGGACTTCCAGTTGACATTGAAGAATCAACATCTCATGACGTCAACACAACAAGAGGATTTGGATTTAGTCGTAAATCTTTATCATCTTCATCTGATTCCAGCATAGAATTCATCTTCAGTAACTCAGCCGAGAATCAAAATACGGATACGGATTGGAGACTTCCTTTCTTAGATTTCGTATTGTATGATATTCTTTCGGATGATCCGAGTGAGGCAGCATCTATCAGACGACGATCACTCCGATTCTATTACAATCATACAACAAAGACCTTATATCGTCGAGCTTATGATGGTTTACTTCTTCGATGTGTTGTCGGTGACGAGGCTCAACAAATTATTCGCGAAACACATGATGGAATTTGTGGAGCACATCAGCCTGGACCAAAACTTCAAGACCGTATTCGACGTATGGGTTATTATTGGCCCACTATGGTATCAGACGCCATCGAATATGCAAAGAAGTGTAAAGCATGTCAAATCCATGCGGATTTTATTCATCAACCTTCGGAATTTCTACATCCGACGACAGCATCATGGCCCTTCGAAGCTTAGGGCATGGACATTATCGGCCCGATCAATCCACCATCATCCAAGGGTCATCGGTTTATTCTTGCAATAACCGATTACTTCTCCAAATGGGCCGAAGCTATTCCTTTATCTGAAGTTAAGACGTCTAATGTCATCAGCTTTATTAAGCACCACGTCATCTACAGATTTGGTGTTCCTCGACGCATTATTCATGATAACGGACCACAGTTCATTAGTCAGAAGTTTACTCGATTCTGTGACGATCATCGGATCAACAATGTGGCTTCTACCGCATATAATCCGGCAGCTAACGGATTAGCAGAAACTTTCAATAAGACCATCATCAAACTCCTAAAGAAGTTTGTCTCTACTAACAAACGTAATTGGAGTGAGAAGCTCGGTGAATGTTTGTGGGCTTATCGCACTACAGTTCGTAATGCTACTAAATGTACACCCTTCTCTCTGGTGTATGGTTGCGAAGCTGTTCTTCCATTAGAGATTCAAATTCCTTCTTTAAGGATAGCAATCGCTAATGAACTCACTGCAAAAAATAATGATCGTCTTCGACTTCAAGAATTAGAAGCTCTGGATGAAAAGCGATTATCTGCTCAACAGAATATTGAATTCTATCAAGCTAGAATCTCAAGAGCTTTTAATAAGAAAGTCAGAGTTCGATCGTATCAAAAAGGAGAACTTGTTCTAACAGTCAGACGTCCTATGACTATGACTCATATGAGCAAGGGCAAATTTGACGCAAAGTGGGAAGGACCCTATATTGTGAGCAGAGTTTTCTCAAATGGAGCTTATCAACTCTCAGAATTGGATGGTCAAAAAGTTTTGATGCCTATTAATGGCAAAATCCTTAAAAAGTACCATGTATAAATGTAAATGCTTATAATCATCAGACAGTTTCATGTTTAGAAATAAAATTTTTATTTTATTTTAATCATGAATGATGATACATGATATTAAGGAAGATCACTATCATCCTTTTCTACATTTGGACGTGGGCCACTGTCATCCTTCTCGAAGACGTGATCAGCAAAAGAACCGAGGACCTCCTTGCTGGAACCCACGAGGAACTTGCAAGCGGCCATTCTCATGGCTTCTTCTTCTTCAGTCTTTCCTGGTTCGAACAGGAAGTCCAGAATGTCCCTTGGTGGCTTGGGTGCAGATGAACCTTCACCTGCTTCCGCCTTCTTGGATTGAACTGGATCTACAGAGTGTTCTTCAGTGCCTTTCTGAACCTTCATGGCGATTTCAGCCTTCTTGGATGCTTCTTCAGATGACATTTTTATGTTTGAAAGAAGAAGCGTTCGTTCTTGTCAGATTTCTGCTATATTTATAGGCAGAAGTTCCTCAAATAATGAAGCGTCATATTCATCCGATGATTCATTCATTCATTAATACTTGACGGTTCATCCGTTCATTTATTACATTCATTCGACGGTTCATCCGTTCATCATTTCTTAAACGGTTCGTCCGTTCATAATCTTCTATCAATTTATTAAGTAGGGATTCGTTATTGATCACGTTTTCATAACCTCTGAATCAATTCCGAATCTACTTGCTCATTTGTCATTTTTTGACCTCTGTATAGAAATCAATCTATTTTCTTTTGAGTTCCTACATATTATCACGTCCATAATACCTCTGATAATATCATATACTCTAAAACAGAAAAGAAGATTTTATTATCTATCATGTCCACAATTCATCCACAAATACAAATCTTTGAGCATAGAAGAATTATCATTTCTATTCTCATTTTACCACAAAAAGTCTATTACATTTTCTTAGACTTTCTTACAAATCATAATGGAAATCTATTACAAATCTTGGATTTTCATTCTACACCACAACAACCTAATAGAGATCTATCTTCTTTTTTGGATCTTCTCCGTCGGACCTTCTCCGTCAGGTTCGTTGTTGGTGGCAATTCCTGATTGTCTGGGTCCCAATCACGACCAGATCAGCAGGAATCAAACTCTGGTCTTCTCTCTCAGACGAGAGGAGAACCACAGAGTATGGCAGCCCGAAGTCGTGGTGCTGCCAATACAATTGGTGGATTGGGGGTAACCTCTCAAGGAAGACAGGAATGTATCCAAACCTTGGAATACAATTTCTAGTTCTGCCTTGAAAGGAACTCTACTACCCGATTTCTCGGGGTAGAGCCGACTCCACCATCCAACTCTCGTGTATAAAGGCTCTTCCTACCATCTGAGGAAGACCCTTCTATCCCACGAAGAGTTCTGAGTTATCTGATGTACGCGTCAAAAGCGTATGAGCTCCCTGATGTAGGTGTCAGCAGGATATTCTCCACAGCATCTATATCACCAATGCCAGTTCTGAAGAAAATTTTCAACCGAGCTTCTGCAGAGAACAGCAAGGAAGAAGAGAATTAATCAACAGAAATGTCATTTAGCACACACTGGCTAGTCAAGCGTGCATTTTTCAACAGCAACAAAAATGGTACGCGGACTTACCATCAAGTTTGGTGCTAAGGATTGGCAAACCCATGTTTGATACAGTGTACAGAAATCGAACATTAGAAAACATTGCTTTCCTATTTGAGAATGAAATCTCCCAAAAATTTCAGAGAAGAAGAAGAAGAATGGGAGATGAGTATCTGTGAAACTCATCTATCTATTTAAAGGACAAAGTACAAACCTATTCTTGGAAAAGATCCACGTAAATAGCGCTCATAAATTATGGAATGAGTGTCACGTGTGCTTTGGAAGACAACGCAGCATTGGAAACAGTCAAAGAATGCCACTTAATATTCTTCATTAATGCACGCTGTTCAAACACAAAAGTTGTACTACATTCTTCAAGACAGGCACTGATGGCCTTACAAAAGACAAAACAAAAAGAGTACAACATTTTCAAAAGCATAAAAGACACGCTCTATTTTGCAGAGCGGCTGAGCTTGGCGCCTAGTTCTTCTACGCTCTTGACCCCTATACGGTGTAACAGAGCCTTCAACATTTCACGCTGCTCTGCAAGGCTACGTCCATCAGAAGAAGACGAGCCATCCAAGCCAAAATAGCTCAAGAAATTCTTGGCTAATTGCATGGATCGTCTTTGAACTCAAAAACCAGAGGCTCCGATTCTTTACCCTCAAAAGTGGGATCACCATGGGAACGAAAGCCCAACTTGCGTGCTTCTTCCTCAGCTTTCTCCTTTGGTGTCATGTTGACGTAAGATGAAGATTAAATGAATCCTCTCCCTGTTTATATAACAGAGCTCGCCGGCGGTTCATATTCCACCATAAACTGGATGCAATCAGTCTCGGAAAATGAAGAGTCATCATGACATTTAATAAGTTCATTTGGATGTTTTCAAAGAACTTCGAAGTCTTTCCGACTTTCAAAAAATTTGAAGTCATCTCAGCGTGACTAAGTTCATTTTTATCTTATTTTCAAAGTATTTCGAAATTTTTTGAAGTCTTTTCAATTTTCGAAAACTTTGAAGGGGGTTTTGTAGGCCTTTAAAAAATGACAGTCACGCTGAGTTGATCAGGACAGAGTCAAAAGTCACGCTCAGTTGATCAAGACAATATTTACGAATCACGCTGAGGAGACAACTCATCATTTGTCAGAGAGTAATTATGACTGACAGCACAACAGTCGAAGAATGTCTCTTCGTATGCCACGTATGCACAGAATTCGAGAGATCACAGCCGTCTATTGCGTGATTTTCGAAATCTTCTTCAGCAAGACTCAACCTTCGTCATGTTGGCGTACCAAAAGAGCTTCTTGTCATTTAATGCGACTGACAAAAGCAATCACTGTCAGAGATTTTGTGTCAGTCGAGGCACGCTAAATCAAGACAGCTGGCAGTTCTATCTCAAGTCTGTGTGTATTTGTGAGATCTTTATCTCAAACGTGCGTGGATTCTGAAGTTTTCTTCCTCAAGTCTGCGTGGATTCTGAAGTTTTTTTCACCAAATCTGCGTGGATTCTGAAGCTTCCTGTCCCAAGTTTGCGTGGATTTTGAAGCTTTCTACCCTGAGTCTGCGTGGATTTCGTCTTCAACAAGTCTGCATAGATTTTATCAAATTGGAGTACGTGGCAGCCATGCCACTGATCTCTCGCCTGCGTGTCCTGTAACTTGCACACGACTCATGCATGATCGCCATGTGTCCAACAGTTACAGGCCACGTCCAGTAACTGCTCACAGTCTTGCGTATGTTAAATCCTGCGTAATTTTTAACTAGGTATAGACTGTGAAGTCAGTTATCCTTACAGTTATTTTTGACTCTATAAATAGAGTTCTTTTCTCATTCATTGTACAGATACATAGTTATCTACTGTCAAAATTTTGAGAGCTTTTCTTCTTCGCATAGTCCAAGGGATAAAGTGATCGTCTTCTAGATCAGATTCCCATAGTTGTAATTTTCCCAGATACACAATAAATAAAGGAATTTATTTATGGAAAACACTTACTACATCATCTAGCTGTATTTTGTAAAGCCAGATATTAAGAACATTTTGACTGAGCGTTTGGGACGCCTTACTGCTTTATTTCACATGTTCTCTATTTCTGTTTCTTATTTGAATGATTGAGACAATAGAAGTAAAGTGACCATAGGGAGACTTTTATGTAGTATGCACCCCCTCGTCTTGTAGACATCATTGATCGTATTATACGATATTCATCTACCCGTAATACGTAGCTGGCTGAGTCATTTCCCCGCTCTCCAGTATTCTGGTTTTGGGGCGTGACAAGGTTTTAGTGGTGACCCATGCAGGTCTGGTTCTAGACTTGTGGGGTATTTTAATTTATAGGATGTCTCAAATCACACATGTTCCCCCTTGATCTCATGATTCGTTGGTTCTTAACTCCATCTTGACATTCCAGTATCCTTTGACTTTATTGATCCTTCCTGTCCGGTCGTTTGATTTTTCTCTTGTCCCTTTTCTTAGGGGCACCTCGTTCGCACCTGTCAGAGCTGGACAACAACAACATGGACAGCAATATGGACAACCTGACCATGTTGGTCAGCAACAAGGGCCGGTACTAACTCAAGAGACTACCCAGGAAGAAGTGATAGTGGAAGCAGCAGCTGGATCGCAGTATCCGGATGTTCCACCACCACCAACAGTTCCACCTACCCCTGCGAGAATGGACACATCGGCTCTTCTGGAAATCATGAGAGGGATGATGGCTACTCAACAACATCAGATGTTAGCCCAACAGCGCATGCACGCTCAGTTACAAGAGCAGAACGTACTACTCAACCAAGGGTTACAGACAGCTTTAGAAAGAGGGGCAAGGCCAGATTCTGGAGCATCAACCAGATTTTGTAAGTTCAACCCCCGTCGTTTTGAAAGAACGGAGGATGCCATCTCAGCAGATGCATGGCTTAAGGATATTGAGGCTATTTTGACGGCGACTAAGGTACCGGCAGAAGAACGTGTGGATCAGGTGAAGTTGTTACTTCAGGATCTCGTACGTGATTGGTGGGAATCAGAGGAGATAGGCATCAGACGTCCTGTGGCTTGGAACGATTTTACAGCAAGATTCAAGACAAAGTACTATGGAGTTGTGGCACAGTTTGAGCTACAACAGAAGTTTATCAACCTCAAGCAGGCCGGCAAGATGGTAGATGCTTATGCAGCGGAGTTCTGCAGATTGAGTAGGTTTGCCCCAGAGATGGTAGCGACGGAGCGCCAGAGGGCTATAAGGTTTCAGCAAGGGTTTCATCTTGAGCTCTTGCAATTGTTAGAGGGGCACAATTACCAGACTTTTGATAAGATATTGACGGCAACCCGAAGGCATGAGATCACCATTCAGAGGATCATAGTAAGAACTGGAGGTCAGAAGAGATCTCACAGTCAGATTGAAGGAGGAGGGAGAACAGTGCCCCGAACAACAGCACCATCCCTTGGCATTCGCATTCACGATGTGGCAATGCGAGGGCCAGTACCACCACCCAGGCAGCAGCAAAAGACAGAAGAAGAACCAGCAACCCCCAGCGGGCTGTACTTATTGTGGGAAGATGGGGCACACTAGAGATGTGTGTCGGGCATTAAAAGGACTGTGTTTGATATGTGGAAATTCAGATCATCGGGTTACTATATGTCCCATGAATTCGAGGTCAGGAGGACCAGTGCAACAGTTTCCTGCTCTGCCAGCACCAGGGGCAGGGCAGTATCGAGGACCAGCGATAGCAGTGAGACCATTGGCCCAGCGTCTGTTAATGCCACAGGCTCAGATGTTTCGACAGCAGGGACCGCCGATGCAGCAACACCAGCATAGACCACCCCAGCTTCATCAAGGCAGGGGCCAGCAGCAGCACCAGACTAGGCCACCGCATGGAAACCAGCAAGGAGGTCGAGGGCAGGCATTCACACTGTCTTTGGAGGAGGCATTAACATCGAAAGATATTGTGGCAGGTAACATTCTCGTCGGCTCATATCCCGCAGTAGCATTGTTTGATTCAGGAGCATCACACTCATTTATATCTGCATAATTTGCGACACGGCTAGGAATGGAGTTCGAGGCATTGCCAGGAAGGTTGAATATACTCACTGGCAATGGGCTCGTAGGAGTTAGTAGAGTTATTCTAGCGTGTAGTATTGTAGTTTGCGGGCATTCCTTACCCGCCCAGTTGATAGAATTTCCTGTTGGAAATTTCGACGTTATCTTAGGCATGGACTGGCTGAAAGACAGTCATGCAACAATAGATTGTCATAATGGGAGTGTATCTTTTGATATTCCAGGCATGAAGAAATTCATCTTAGTCAGATCAGAGGCAACTCAGCAAGAGCAGGGAGTAATAACGGCAATGGAAGAAGTTCAAGTTTCGAAGGTAGTTGAAGAATTTCTAGACGTGTTTCTCGAAGAACTTCCAGGTCTACCACCGGTTAGAGATATTGAGTTCAGCATAGAATTGGCACCTGGAACTAAACCAATATCAGATCGGGTTTACAGAATGGCGGATTCGGAGCAGGCCAAGGTGTATCAGCACATAGAGGAATTGAAGGAGAAGAAGTTTATCCAAGCTAGCATATCACCATGGACAGCACCAGTGGTACTTGTGGGGAAGAAGGATGGATCATCCAGATTATGCATCGATTACAGGAAGCTTAATGCGGCGACAGTAAAGAACAAGTACCCACTGCCCAGGATCGACGACTTGTTTGACCAGTTGAGCACAGCTAGAGTTTTCTCCAAGATAGATCTTTATTCAGGGTACCATCAAGTGAGGGTTCGAAAGGAAGACATTCCCAAGACAGCATTCAGGTCAAAGTATGGATATTATGAATTCTTAGTAATGCCGTTTGGTTTGACCAATGCTCCAGCTATATTCATGGATTTGATGAACCACATCTTTATGCCATATTTAGATCAGTTTGTCGTGGTGTTTCTCGACGACATTCTCGTATACTCTGCCAGTGAAGAGGAGCAAGAAGTCCACCTTAGGAAAGTGTTGCAGCTACTGAGAGAGAACCAGTTGTATGCCAAGCTCAGCAAGTGCGAGTTCTGGATGGACCATATTTTATTTCTGGGTCACATCATATCAAGAGCTGGAGTAGCAGTGGATCCCAAGAAGATAGAAGCAGTAGAGAGTTGGCCAGTACCCAAGACCGTAGCTGATGTACGGAGTTTCTTGGGATTGGCAGGATATTACAGAAGGTTTGTATCAGGTTTTGCAAGACTTTCAGCACCCATGACCCGCTTGACACGAAAGGATGTACCATTCGTCTGGTCGGCAGAATGCCAGGCATCATTTGAGAATCTGAAGCAGAAGTTGATATCAGCACCCATCCTTACATTGCCAATTGGGCCCGGAGGTTTTACTGTATATTATGATGCGTCAGGTAAAGGACTTGGATGTGTCCTTATGCAACATGGGAAGGTGATAGCGTATGCATCTAGGCAACTTCGAGACCACGAGAAAAATTATCCAACTCATGATTTGGAGTTGGCGGCAGTAGTATTTGCTTTGAAGCTATGGAGGCATTACTTATATGGTGACCGAGTGGACATGTACACAGACCACAAAAGTCTGAAGTACATCTTTACTCAGAAGGAGCTGAACATGAGGCAGAGAAGATGGTTAGAGCTGATCAAGGATTATGACGTGGAGCTTTAGTATCATCCAGGCAAGGCTAATATGGTAGCAGACGCTCTCAGCAGAAGAGACGGCACATTTATGTTGACAACGCAGAAGCACATCTTATAAGACCTTCAGGAGATGGGCATCGAAGTTATACTTCCTAATGATATAGGAATTCTGGCGAGTCTACAAGTTCAATCCGACCTGATAGGCAGGATCAAGGCAGCCCAGGCACAGGACCCAAGGATTCAGAAGCATAGGGCATAATGTGAGTCAGGGCTCAGAAAAGAGATGCAAATCCACGAAGATGGTATGCTTAGGTTTGGATCACGTCTATGTGTACCTAGTAGAGATATCAGATAGGAAGTTATGACAGAAGCTCACAGTTCTCAGTATTCTATACATCCTGGAGGGACCAAGATGTACCAAGATATCAAGCAGCACTTCTGGTGGAACGGGATAAAGAGGGAGATAGCTAGGTTTGTTTTCCGTTGCTTGATATGTCAGCAAGTAAAGGCAGAACAGCAGAGGCCAGCTAGATTATTACAACCGCTTCCTATCCCGGAATGGAAGTGGGAGCACATCACAATGGACTTTGTGACCGGTTTACCGAGATCACCAAGTGGTAAAGATGCTATTTGGGTGATAGTAGATCGGCTTACAAAGGTAGCACACTTTCTTCCTTTCAGAGTAGGACAATCTACAGAAAAGTTGGCGGAGTTGTACATGCAGCAGATAGTCAGGCAGCATGGAGTCCCTGTCAGTATTGTGTCAGACAGAGATACCCGTTTTACGTCACATTTCTGGAAGAGCTTACATCGTAGTTTGGGCACCAAGTTAAAATTTAGTATGGCTTACCATCCACAGACGGACGACTAATCAGAAAGGATAATTCAGACTTTGGAAGATATGTTGCGAGCTTGCACCCTAGATTTTGGAGGATCTTGGGAAAGCCACCTGCACTTAGTTGAGTTTTCATATAACAACAGTTATCAAGCCAGTGTCCAGATGGCGCCATTTGAGGCACTATATGGTAAGAAGTGTAGGTCACCACTAGCATGGGATGATATCGAGGACAGAAAGATGTTAGGCCCGAAAATGATTGTTCAGACAGTTGAATTGCTTAAAGGAATTAGAGAGCGACTTCGAGTTGCACAGGATCGACATCGTCATTGGGCGGACCAGTATCGTAGGCCACTAGAGTTTTCTATTGGAGACCACGTATTCTTACGGATCTCACCTACCCGTGGGGTCATTAGATTTGGCGTTCGCGGGAAGTTGAGTCCGCGGTACGTGGACCCATTTATTATCCTTGATAGGGTGGGCGATGTTGCTTATCGTTTATCCCTTCCATCTTCATTATGAGAGGTACATGACGTGTTTCATGTATCTCAGCTGCGAAGGTATGTATTGGACCCAAGCCATATCCTTGATCATTCTGAGCTGGTTATTGGTACCAACCTGTCTTATGAGGAACAACCTGTGTCTATTTTGGACCGAAGAGAAAAGATACTCAAGAACCGAACAATTAGTCTTGTCCGGGTTGCTTGGGGTCATCACTCATTAGGAGAGTCAATGTGGGAACGTGAGGATGATATCCGATCACGGTATCCACATCTGTTTGACTCACAAGGTATATTTCTTCCCGTGTACCTTGATTGTCTTAACTCCGCATGCTAGTCGCCCTATGAGTAGAAATTAATTGATATCGTAGATTGTTAAATATAGATATGTTACTTGCTATGGACATTGTAAAATAATTGCTTGCTTAAATTGCTTGTACTAGTTTGGCCTTGATATTCCTATCCTGCTTGGATTTGAAATTTCGAGGACGAAATTTTTCTAAGGAGGGTAGAGATGTCACTCCCCGTTCCCAGAATACGTATTTTTAATACATGTACTGCTTTAATATATTTATTTAAATATTTATCATGTATTGTTTTGTATTTAAATCTCTTTAAATTCATGTTAATTAATTTTTTGTATTTTACTTTCTGCTTTTATTCTCTGCTTTAGCTTACTTTAGGTTTGGCCTAGGTTAGTTTATTTTCGGGTTATGGTGGTTCATCATGAACCGAACCCACCATCACCATTTAAAGCCCCAATCCTTTCTCTCTCTCTCTCTCTTCATTACTTCTCCTTCTCATTTACTCTTCTTCTTCTTCATAACTCCCTCTACCTACCAACTCGTAGGCAAGTGCAACTTGCTTCCACAAGAGAGCCCATTTTTATTGTTCTATTGGCTTCTTCTCATGTTTCTAAGATACATTAGAACTTGTCATTTTCCATTTTGAGGCTTTAATTTTTGTAGATCTAGAAATTAGTTATTTTTGGATTTTGGTGGTTTTGATCTATCAAACTTCTTTGTTTTCAAGTTTTGATGGTTCCATTTTGTAGAGAATTTTATTCTACCCAATTTTGACCTTTAAAAGTTGGATTTGGACTTATTTTGACCAAGTTATGGACTTTTGAAGCTTTGGGTTCAAACCATGGAGTTCTTGCTGGTTTGGAGAAGACAGTGAGCAGTGTGCGCGAGCTTTTTAGCTTGTGCCACAGAGCTGCGTGCGCTCTTTAGCGCAGCGCAGTCTGCCTCATACGCTGCCTTGATGAGGAGTCGTATGGAGTACATACGCTGCCTTGATGAGGAGTCGTATGGAGTACATACGCTGCCTTGATGAGGAGTCGTATGGAGTACATACGCTGCCTTGATAAGGAGTCGTATGGAGTACATACGCTGCTTTGAAGAGGAGTCGTATGGAGTCCATATGCTGCCTCTTGAAGACGTATGTCTTGCATACGCTGACTTGAGCGTAGCCGGACTTGAGCGTAGCCTGACTTGAGCGTAGCTTAACTTGAGCGCAGTCTGACTCAGGCGCAACCTGATGTTTAGGCACAATTGGACCTGACCCTACTTACCCTGGATCTTCTATAGCCCTGTATATTGATATTTTATTAGATATTTAACGTCCATTTTATATCCTTACGCCTTTTGGCATAAACTTGATATAATCATGATATGTTAATATTTCTGTTAAATATAGATTGTTACGTGGGATGTACCATGTGTCATGAATTGAGTTATAGATACCCCGATTGACTGGAATTAAACCCTGAGAGTTGTAGACTCGACCCCACTGAATACTAGTTGACTTTCATGCCTTGTCACCATTGATAATGATTGTGACCTTGACTAATAATTGATCATGCGTTCCTAGTTGGAACTAAGAGACTGGCTAGTCGTCTTTTTGAATTGAATGAATGAGACACATTCATATTAATTATGAACTATTGAAATCGACTGGCTAATCCCGAATATTGGCATACAGGCACATGCAGGCTTCAATTTATTTAGTATTTATTTATCTTACCAAAGAAGTATGTGTACTTTATGGTCAAGGCATGATTACTCCGTGGTTAGTTTTGATTGTTGCATTACGCTATGTAAGACCTACAACCTGACCGTACTGGTATCATTGTAGAGTTGTGCATATCGTACCCCGTACGAAAGTACTCATTCTGAATGACCATGATCCACGGCATGGTACTTCACTCAACGTAGAGACTATTAAGTTAAATAAAATAATGATTGCATGGAGAGAATGGATTCCCGAGTTCTTACATGGCAGCCCTCTTGGGACTAGTAGTGCCCGACAGGCCGGTTGGTCCCTACAGATACTGTAAATCTGCCACACGGGCAGGGAGCGGTATCTGGTTATATTATCTATTGAATATTGTATATTAATGACGGGCGTCCCGCTGGGACTCGTCTAATTCATGATTGGCGCAATTGATTGACTGGGTAAACTAGCCTTGCTTGCGCATAGTAAGAACTGAGAAATCCTTTATTGCATAATTCTAGAATAACTTGGGACTCACAATAGCAAGCCGTAGTAGTTGCCTAGCCATTTAAATTGATTTGTTTGTGTACTGTACCTACTCTGTTACTTAACTGAGATGATCAGAATGTCAGGACACGACGGGCCAACTTCTGTCCTTGTTTGGTTGGGAGGTTGGTTCGAAGTGTCGTGATGTTGTGTGAGTCCTAGTAGATAGCAGAGATCTATTATCATATTCTCTTATTACTGGCTCCACTCCTCATATCGTGCTCCCTTGCGGTACTTGCTATTAGAGGTCTAACCTCTCTGGTTTTGTATGGCCAGATTTAGAGCCGGTCCCTGAGGATCCAGCTTACTTCTACCTCCAAGATGGTCAACACTAGAGGGATGATCGCAGGAGGACTCGAGTGGGTTTCTTACTTCCCCGCCCGTTTTGTTATCTACTTTATACTTTGCCGTTTGGCACCGACATGTTAGTCGGATTGTCTTGTACCTACTTTTGCATAATTTTAACTAAGTCAGGCTGCAGCTGCTAACAATTGTATATACTTACTACATCATCTGGCTGTATTTTGTAAAGCCAGATATCAAGAACATTTTGACTGAGCGTTTGGGATGCCTTACTGCTTTATCTCACATGTTCTCTATTTCTGTTTCTTGTTTGAATGATTGAGACAATAGAAGTAAAGTGACAATAGGGAGACTTTCATGTAGTATGTATCCCCTCGTCTTGTAGACAGCATTGATCGTATTATACGGTATTCATCTACCCGTAATACGTAGCTGGCTGAGTCATTCCTCCGCTCTCCAATATTCTGGTTCTGGGGCGTGACAAGGTTTTAGTGGTGGCCCATGCAGGTCTGGTTCTAGACTTGTGGGGTGTTTTAATTTATAGGATGTCTCAAATCACACATGTTCCCCCTTGATCTCATGATTCGTTGGTTCTTAACTCCATCTTGACATTCCAGTATCCTTTGACTTCATTGATCCTTCCTGTCCGGTCGTTTGATTTTTCTCTTGTCCCTTTTCTTAGGGGCACCTCGTCCGCACCTGTCAGAGCTGGACAGCAACAACATGGACAGCAACATAGACAACCTGACCATGTTGGTCAACAACAAGGGCCGGTACTAACTCAAAAGACTACCCAGAAAGAAGTGATAGTGGAAGCAGCAGCTGGATCGCAGTATCCGGATGTTCCACCACCACCAACAGTTCCACCTACCCCTGCGGGAATGGACACACCGGCTCTTCTGGAAATCATGAGAGGGATGATGGCTACTCAACAATATCAGATGTTAGCCCAACAGCACATGCACGCTCAGTTGCAAGAGCAGAACGTACTACTCAACCAAGGGTTGCAGACAGCTTTAGAAAGAGGGGCAAGGCCGGATTCTGGAGCATCAACCAGATTTTGCAAGTTCAACCCCCGTCGTTTTGAAGGAACGGAGGATACAATCTCAGCAGATACATGGCTTAAGGATATTGAGGCTATTTTGACGGCGGCTAAGGTACCGGCAGAAGAACGTGTGGATCAGGTGAAGTTGTTACTTCAGGATCTCGCACGTGATTGGTGGGAATCAGAGGAGATAGGCATCAGACGTCCTGTGGCTTGGAACGATTTTACAGCAAGATTCAAGACAAAGTACTATGGAGTTGTGGCGCAGTTTGAGCTACAACAGAAGATTATCACCTCAAGCAGGCCGGCAAGACGGTAGATGCTTATGCAGCGGAGTTCTGCAGATTGAGTAGGTTTGCCCCAGAGATGGTAGCGACGGAGCGCCAGAGGGCTATGAGGTTTCAGCAAGGGTTTCATCTTGAGCTCTTGCAATTGATAGAGGGGCACAATTACCAGACTTTTGATGAGATATTGACGGCAACCCGAAGGCATGAGATCACCATTCAGAGGATCACAGTAAGGACTGGAGGTCAGAAGAGATCTCACAGTCAGATTGAAGGAGGAGGGGGAGCAGCGCCCCGAACAACAGCACCATCCCTTAGCATTCGCATTCACGATGTGGCAATGCGAGGGCCAGCACCACCACCCAGGCAGCAGCAGAAGACAGAGAAGGAGAGAGACGAGGGCGGTGGTGCTCGGTCATGGCGACGGCTGTGCCGGTGGCTGCCATAGGGGCTCGGCCAGACGGAGGAGAAAGGAAGAAGGGGAAGTGGTGGTGGCGCTGAAGATGACGATGATGGTGGCAGAAGTGGTCGTGGCAGCGATGATGGCAGCCGTCAAAGGAGGAGGGGGTGACGCCGGTGGTGAGGGTGGTTGCAGCCACGGTGGAGTGATGGCGGTGGCGCCGGAGATGGAGGCGGTGGTAGTGAAGGAGGCGACGGTGACGATGGGGGTGGTCGCCATGACGATGGTGGCTGAAGTGGTGGCGGCGGAGGCCGAGTGAGAGGGAGAGAGTGCACGAGAAGTAAATGTGAGCTGAGTGAAGAGAGAGAGGAAAGGGAATTTGAGGAAGGGTGTGCTGTTCGTGGGAGAGAGAGAGAGAGGGGATTGTGATGTGAGGGGTGAGGGGGAGTGATGTGAGGGGTTAGGTAGGAGATTTAGATATTTTGGAGGGGTAGATTTAGGATCAAGAAAATAATAGTAGCAATAATAAAAATGGGAAAAATTCACCTCCAATAATTAATAATAAAATTTTAACAATACCTAATTTCAAAAATCCTCCAAATACAGTCAAATACTATTTTCAAAAATAGGGATTTGATAAAACCCAAACGCTACAGGACCTTTCTGTACGTTGAGGTGTTAGCCAACAACGTAATACTTAATGACCAAGTCTGAGACTTACCTATATTTTATATTCTATAAATTTATTTAGAACTCGTTACTGGGTATTTTTCATATTTCGAGTGCAGGACCTCGGCCTCCTGAATAGACCGCTTTTCGACATTCAAAGCTCGCCAGCAACTTTTAATATTGAATTAATTTATGTAAATAGTTGTAAGGGCATAAGCCCAGTTTTCTATTTATTTTCTGTGACCATGTATTGTGTAGTGTAGATTTTACTTTCTTTCTGAGTTGGAATCGCGTACCTAAACGAGTAACTATAAATCGGATATTAATTATTTTTGTATAAAATTAATAAGGATTTCTCACACTTAATTTTAAATGAATAAAATATTGGTAAGTTAACAAGTTCATGTTTTATCACTAGAAACAATATAGTTATATATATATATATATATATATATATATATATATTATAAAAATACAAAGATTTGCCAATCAACCTATAAATGCTATCTTCTCCAATTAAATCAAGTAACCGGTTTATTCAATTAAACGATAACCAACGTAGCTTGCGACGTTAGGCATGTTTCGCTGGTTAATTAAATAAACTTAAAACCTGACTAGGGTCTGCTTCTAGAGATTGTAACTAGCACACCTAGAATAGTTTTATTATGGTTCTAAGTCAAGGTTCTCAACTGTAGGATCTCGGAGACGTATTTGACTTCAATCCCGGTACCGACATCCTATTCCAGTCATTAAACAAAGGCAAGTTACGATTATATTTTCTTGCATTTTATTTATTAATTGTCATGTTGCATGCTTAAACCACATTGCTACACGGAACCCTCTCCTAGGGTTCAAATATTGATAGATATTGATTGTGGGGATATTGGGAGAATAGTGTAGCATTTATGACCAATACCCCTCATATTGCATATTGTTATTGTGCGAGCTTACCCCTCTTACACACGGAGATAAACCGTATCACGTCGCAATGATGCTATTGTACAACCCAAGCCGGTCATAGACGTTACATATTCAAATCACAATGTTTCAAATACTGAATTGCTGAAAATTATTGGAAAACCTTGTTCAAAGTATTTTAACTGTTTAAAATTACATCTTTCCATTATTATTTAGAATGTCGGATTATGTACTCGTACTTGCTCCCTCCTGACTGGAGACCAACATTTTTAGGTGACATTGAGGATACTGAGCTATTGTACAATAGCTACTATGACCCGGTGCTTTACCCTGCCGTGTTACCAGAGTCCCAATTGGAGGATGCAGATCCTGAGGCCGATGAGCCGACCATTTAGCTAGTTATTTTCCAGTTAGCTAGTTTTATTGTGTTGGAATTTGCAGATTTTGATTTCAGCATTTTATTTCTTTACTTTTATTTCCAGTTGTACTTTCAATTGTTTAATAAAAAAAGTTTTTTTTAAATTTTGGTATATTCGAGTTGTGACAAATGTATAAATGTTGTTGTGAATACCTGCAATTGGAACAACTTACTGCCGCCGTCTCACCACAGTACAGGCTGGGCATGATCCGGTTCGACCCAATAATTTGGAATCGGGTCGTGACATACACAATATGGTATACATACACATTTCTTTGCTTTTTTACATATATTAGTTAAGGGTAATTGCGTATGCAATGTATTGTGGTGATGAAGAAGATCAATGAAACATATTGCATATTATTTTTTACCGTTACCAATTCAACTAGTTGCTGTCTTAGGGAACAATGAAAAGAATATAGCTAATTAATGCTAGTTGTGACAAAGAAAGAAAGATTGAAAATGTTGATAACAGTGGTAGTGACATTGGATATAAAAAAGCAAAGGGGAACTAATTGTTGGCCCAATGATTGTATCATATTTTTGAATATGGCTAATCTATTAAGTTTAGCATTTCATTATCACTAATCTTCATACTATCACTATAGCATTTCTACTTATACTTATATCTTTGGTGATATGTGTCCATTGGTTTACATCTTAGTGATATGAGCTTATCTATCTTAAATTTAATTGGGTTGCCAAAATCAAAACTATATTTTTTATTGTGGTCATTCAATTAAGTTTAATCATTATGATATCACTAACATTTATGCCATCACCTTAGCACTTATACTTAAACTTTGCATAGTCCTAATGTGCTTTAATTTATCATACTTGCTACTATGTATATTGCTTTATTCGTCTAACATGTACATGCAGAAAAGCAATAAGCAAGATCAATGTGGACATATGCAATAAAGAAATCATGGTGGGCCAAAGACGACGGATCCCACAAGATTTTTCTGAACCACCCGACGAAATCATGGTAGAAATAAGCCTAGGATCGTTTTCTGCTGAAAAACGGCATACCGACGGTATACCGGTATATACCGACGGTATACCGGTTTTTGTTCACAGAAAGTTTCTGTCTACAAAACCGGCATACCGACGGCATGCCGGTCCATACCGACGGTATACCGATTCAGTAATGTTCAAATTCCAACGGTCGAATTCTGAGCAATAAATGATCCCAACGGCTATATTTCTAGCCGTTGTAATCCCAGACCGGTATACCGCCGGTATGCCGGATCATACCGGCGGTATGCCGGTTCGTGACTGAAAAGTTGCCTTTGGCTTCTTTTCAAGCTTTGGTTATAAATAGCCTTGAACCCCTTCATTCAAGGTTGATACTTTGAGCCTAAAAATTTCCAAACCACCAAAGCTTATCCACATACAACTCTACAAAGCCTTCATTTGCCATCTACAAATTGTGTTAGAGTTATTGAGTTGAAAAGTGAGATCTTCATCCTATTGTATAAGGAGATCAAAACCTATTGTGAAAGGTTGAAGTTGGAGAGTCTTCGTATCCAAACTCTCGGTTGAAGTTGGGGAGTCTTCGTATCCAAACTCTCGGTTGAAGTCGGAGAGCCCTTCGGATTAAAGCTCTTGTGTAAGAAGTTGGCGAGTTCTTCGGATCCAAACTCGTGTGTAACTATTTGCTCGAATAGTGGATTAAAGCCGGAGAGAGTTCCGGGACTGGACTGCCTCTTAGAAGGATACCAGGATACATCGGGTGTCGGTATTGTGTTTGCTTCTTCTCTTGCACTTATATTTTTAAATTGCCTATTAGCTTGTGCTAAGTGCTTGATTAGTTAGCTTGACCCTATTCACCCCCCCTCTAGGGTTCCTACACTAATGTTGAAGAAACATGTCAAATATGATGGCGAAGATGAAGCAGACATTAGAGTTAATTTAGAGAATGATAAATAGTCGGAGCTTGTCGAAAGTGAGCATGATGACAATGATGATAACAAAAGCATTCATAAAGCAGAAAATTTTTACTGTAGCGATAAAAAGTTATAGAAAATTTGCCATAGGATAAAAAGTTTAGAGAAATTTGTGATGGCGATAGATATCGACATACGGTTTTGCAAAAAAATGAGCTAAGTTCAATTTCCGCCAAACCGTCTGGCGGAAATTGGATAAGTCCATGACAGTATGGCAAAAATTGGATGATCGGCCGACGGTTCGGTTGGAGAAAGGCGGTTCGGTTGAATTGTTTAAATAACCGTTGGAATTAAATGAGAGTTGGTTTGAATGAGGTGGTTGGGGTTTGGAGGTTGAGGGTGGGGGGTTGGGAGCTTGCAGTTAATATCTTCTCTATATAAGAAGAGGAGTGAAGGAGAAGGAGTAATACCGCCCCCGGCGAATACTATGGGAAGGAGAGCCCGACTCAATCTTAGAGAAGCTGACCATCCAGACTATTGGCAACTAGATAGACAGGGAAGATAGATAGTATCTTCATTAAACTTTCTTTTGTACTAGTGTATTAGAAATGAAATTTTATATAAAAGTCAACTTTCTTCAACTAAACTTTCTTTCACTACAACTTTATTTTATAATATATCACACAATGTCTTCATTCTCTTGGTTGATTTGTACATCTTTTTCTATTGTGTCCTAAACCATTACAATTACTGCAACGGAGATCTCTTGAAGATTGATCTTTCGCCATAATACGGTTCTTCTTTGGTCTTTCCGCTTTGCGTCGTACATCTTGTACTCCAATGTGGCCTCTAACCAATATATTTTGAAGGTTGTAAGGGACTGAAATTGGTTTCAGGTGCGGCTCATAGACACTTCTTAGTACTACTTTAGAAAATCTAGCTGGATAAAACCTCTCAATGCTAATATTGCAAGAATTAGCAACATAACATGCATGTATACATGGAAGACAAGTATGATACCACTTTAAGCACAAATAATGGTTCTCATTTAAGCGAACAACATATGTTCGATTTGTTTTACGATCTAATATTTCAAATAAATAACTAACTATGCGTAACATTTCAAGCTGATGGCTTTCTTTCGTGATAAGAGCCATAGTTTTTAACATCTTCGGACAATAATTTGTTTCAAGATTTTCAGCTTTTTGTCTATTCTTGTCATGAAGTGTTATAATATTGGATCGAATACCATCAAGTAGTGTTGTTATTGGTTTATCACGTAGGTTTTTAATCCAGTTATTGAAACATTCAACAAAATTTGACGTGTTAATGTCTAATCTAGGACAATAAGAATAAGATGTAATCCAGTGTGAGAAAATACGAGTTTCATCATTTACTCCAATGAGCCAATTGTAAACATCTATATTTTTAGTTTAATTATTTTCAAGCAATTGTCCGCATGTGTTTCATTATAACATCTTGCAAGATAGTCCAAACTACGTTAAAAATGATTCAATCTACATACTGATTTTAAATTTTGTTTAAAATGTTGAATACAAAAAAATGAGACGAATCTGGAAAAACAGCATGTATGGCATTTATTAATTATTTTTGTTTATTTGATATAAAAAAATTGTATTTCACGCATCAAAATACCTTTCAAAAGATGTTCTAAAACCGTTTAAATACCACAGGCAAACATCCTCGTAATAAATAAAATATCTTTATATCTAGAGGAAAGAAAAGTAGTATCAGTACTAATCACAGGCAAACATCTTCGTAAAAATCCATCAATGCATGCCTTGAAACAAATAAAAATTCTTTCAAAGCTATTGTTTTATGTAGTCTTTATAAAACATTGGCTACCTGGATTAGTCTCAATAATTCTAAAACCATACTCTTCAAGGTTACTATATACATCAATATAACTACCATTTATTTCAAATAAAACAAGTTCTCTAGCTTTCCAAGTCTTACAATATTTAATATGTATTCGGTGTTTCCTAAATATATCATTTACAACATACGATGGACTATACGACTGATTATCTCGAATTTTATCAATAATCTTATTTTTAACCCATACAGTAGTAGCTAATGGATGACAACTGGTTGTAAGCCCACCAAAACAAGAATGTATATTTTCTAACGTAGTAATGCAAAATCTTTCGCCTTTACCAATGACTTTAGCGTATACTCTCCAATGACAAGTTGAAGCGTTACATTTATATACAATCCCACTAGCATTATTCAAAGAAGTCGAACAAGTAAAATTATGTTTAATTGCTATATCACTAATAAAATTTCTAAATTTAGAACGATTCTCAATTTTTTTCCAATAAATAATTCAGGAGTGCTAACATTATCAACATAATCATCAAATTCATCATCTAAATTTTTTAATTAAATTATCACTATTTTCATCATCGTTATTACCATCATCTACTACATTTTCTTCTTGAGTAAATGGAATAACTTGGGAAGAAGAACTAGCAGCAATATTCATATCTATATTAGAAGCATGTATACTACTTACACTATTAATTCTTGGTGGCGGTGGAGTGACATAAGTACTAATATATGGTGATTGTACATTAACTTCAAGAATAAATTTTTATGCTTGTTCACTATCTATATTTATAAAATTTGATGTGAAAATATGTACTAATATAAATTCATAATCAATAGAATATTGTTCAATAATTAGATTACGTAAAGTAAGAAAAGAAAATTTTCTATCAATTAAAAAAACTTGAGTTAAACCTTTTCATAAGCTAACACATCTAGTACACCTTCAAGCGAGCATAGTATTGTTAGATTTTCATCCATGTTGACTAGAAAATGAGCTTCCCAGTGAAGTAGGATGAGATGAGCTTCTTCTTAATGGTTGTTTATATTACGAAGAGAATGAAAAATTGAAAATTTTTGACTTTCATCCCACTTGTTAATATGAATTTGTAGTTACATCCCTTATTTTAATTTTATTAGACTTTCATCGCACTTTTTGTCACAAAAAATATTTTTCGTGACAAAGCGAATATTTTTCGCGACAAAATGAATGCTTTTCGTGACAAAAAATGGGATAAACATCTAATAAAATAAATATGTGGGATGTAAGTACAAATTCATATTAACAAGTGGAATGAAAGTCAAAAAATTTCTGAAAAATTTTGAGAGAGAAAGAGATTGTTTCATTTGATACTTTCATGCCTCCATTTATAGATGATATGAAATAGCCGTTGAAAATGAACGTTGGAATTGGAATTGGAACGTTGGACTAGCCGTTAGACTCAACAAAAAAATCAACCTAAACCAAATAACTAAAAAACCAAACCTAATAAAACAAACCATATTAGTTACTATGAAACAAACCAAAATAAAATAAATCAAACCAAACAAACAAAATAAAAAAACCAAACCGCATGAACCAAAACCAACCCAAAATGCTCAAATTTCGATATACAATTTGGCAAAAATTGGACATGTCCAATTTCTGCCAAACCATTTGGCGGAAGCTTTCTTTGTAGACAATTTTTTGAAACTTTTATTGTTTTATCCAATTTACTATAAGTTTTTATCGCTAGAGTAAATTTTCAGATTCATAAAGAGGATGAAATGGACATTTTAGGAATTTTTTTTGCAAAATTTAATGAAATAAAGACTTAAAATAATCATAATCTAGTATGAATATGGAGAATTTTTGTAAGAGTTTCTACATATAGAAATTTTCATAGAAACTATCTATACTACGTCACAACCACATAGTATAGAAATTTAAATAGAAATCACCATTATAAGAAGTATGGGAGATAGAAAACCCCATAGGAGATGGCCTTAGGTAAGAAATATGCAGTGAAAGCTTGCTTGATTCGAGTCTCAAGTTGCAATTACCTTTTCTTACCTATTAGCCCATCTTAATGATAATTTTTAAAATTGGATTTCTATCCTACTTGTTATTGTACTTAAAAGAAAATTCTATTCTAGTTGGTAGAGTTTCTACAAAAAAATTACAAATAAAAAAATACTCTATAATAGTTCTTCATTTCTATTCTATGTGGCAAAAAATAAAAGAATTTTAATGATGTCAGCCACAATATTAATTGCTACGAGAGCTCATATAAAATTTTCATCCTACATCACCATCACATAAGATGGAAATTGAGGTAGAAATCATGGTTGGAGAAGTTTTTTTTTTCTAAGAGAGGTTTCTACCGTAGAAATAGGGGAGATTGAAACCCGCAGGCTCCCTCTCATGGGAAATTCTAAAATTGAGTTTCTATTCTAACTTGTCATTATATTTTACACAAATTTCTATCCTAATTGGTAGAGTTTCTATATAAAAATTGCACACACATACACACACACACACACACACACACACACACACACACAAATACTCTCCATTGGTAATCCTTTTATATCATATGTGGCAAAAAAATAAAAGGATTAATTTAATGATGCAGATTCCAATATTAATTGTTATGAGAGATGGAGAATTTTTATGAGAATTTCTATATGTAGAAATCCTCATAGAAATTCTCCATTCTACCTCACCGCCACATAGCCACATAGGATATGTTATAGAAATCTCCATTTGAATGTTTTTTTTTTTGAGAACTTCTACCATAGTAACAGAGGAGATAAAAAAAAAACCATTTGAGATGGCCTTAACTACCATCCACCTCAATCATTGGCGCCACATTTCTCTACCTCAACTACCAACTCTTCCCTAGTCATAAAAAAAAATTCTACCAAGCATTTGGGATAAAATAAAATCGAATCGGGCCGGTCGGTTCAACCGGTTGACCTGTGAACCAATAGTTTTCTCGGATCGGATAAGTGTTGATCTACTAATTTTTTTATAAAATCGGTTGTAAATAAATTATTTTGTAAAAATTATTGTCTATAAGGAAATGAACTCGGACCACTTAGACTAATCCAGTGTTTGATTCGACCCAGTTTGATCCGACCCAGTTTCTTGTCCGAATCGATCTCTGATCCAATTTTTAATATACTGATTATGTTTATAATTCCAGTGTTGGATTCTCGACAAAGTTAGAGTCTGTTTGGATCGCTGCAAGTGGAATAAAACTGCCACTTTTGCTGAAAGTGATATCAGTTTTGTTGTTTGGTTTGCATTGCAACTGTAATGCAAGTGAAGGTTTTCTGACAACATTGAGTTACTGTCCCCTCCTTTTTTCCCACGATCTTTTGCATCCCAAAAGTGCTGCAACTCCGTTGCAAGTGAGAAGATAGAGAAAGAGAGAAATGGAAATGGGTTATGTGAACCTCGGCCGCGACCCATCGCCTCCACCGTCGGCCTCCGTACCTGAGATCGAGGTCAGCAGGATGGAGCCGACGTTGGAGGACGCCGACCGCCATGAAGGTGTTTGGAATCAGATACGTCCTTTTGCGCTCCGATACCGTGTCTGAGACGTTGCCGCAGCAAAAACTTAGGCCAACCCACCTGAAATAACCAACTCCCGTCTAACGGACACTAAGCACAGATAAAGACAAGTATATGGCGGTGACTACGTCACCTAGACAAATTCCAATCTCTACAACTCAGATGAAATTACAAGATTGACAAAATTAATGTTGAACCCTTTGCCCTAATAATGTCACGCCCCAGAACCAGAATACTGGAGAGCGGGGGCGTACATAGCCAGCTACGTATATTGAAGTGCAACCCACCTCGCTATACGGTCACGGCTGTCTAGATACATGAGGGTTTAACTACAAGCCAACAGTCTCCTATGGTCGTGAACAAGCCTATTGTCTCAATCACAAGCAAGTAATAGTAGTTACAATATGTCAGAGCACCAAATATATAATAGCAAGGCATCCCATACATTACATATTGGATGATCATGAAGCTAGTCGTACAAAATGTCAGGACTAGCAAGAGTTCAGTCATACATGATCAACCCTAGGATCTGTCAATCATGTTACAGCCCGTAGGCAGACAGTAAATAAAGGTGCAATACGAGCTAACACGTGCTCGCCGGCTAAACGCCTCAAAAGAATAATTTTACAAATAGAGTGGGAGGACAAAAGAAACCCACTCGTTGCCCTGGTTACGCCTGGTGGTCACCATCTGGCTGGATAGTTGGTAGATCCTCTGGTGCTGCTCCGATATCTGGCCACACAAAACCAGCTGGGTCAGACCCCAGAAAGAGCAAGTGCCACAAAGGAGGCTTCACTTAGGAACTAAAACCAGCATATCACAAATAAGTAGTAAAGGTAATTAAAAGATAGTGATAATAGCTGAGATAACAATAATATATTGAACACGGAGAAACCATTCAAGTAGCCAGACTACAACCCTTAAACCAAACAAGGACCGGGGTTATAATCCTTCGCCTGAATAGAAACCCGCCTCAATTACTATTGATAAGGTAACAAGACAATAAACGAAGAGAGGACACAGAACTACTCCGGGAGCCAGGTTACAACCCTTAAACCAAACAAGGACCGGGGTTGTAACCCTTCGCCTGAACGGAACTGGACCCCTGATCTTTATTGTTAAGGCCAGTATAAATAATCATGGTATTGAAGTAAAGGTAAAACATGACGAGCATGACAGGGGGTTGCAATAAGACAATAAACGAAGAGAGGACACAGAACTGCTCCGGGAGCCAGGTTACAACCCTTAAACCAAACAAGGACCGGGGTTGTAACCCTTCGCCTGAACAGAACTGGACCCCTGATCTTTATTGTTAAGGCGGGCACAATAAGCAGGACGATATATGATAAGATAACCATGGAACTATTCAGATAGCCAAGTTACAACCCTTAAACCAAACAAGGACCGGGGTTGTAACCCTTCATCTGAACAGAACTTGGTATCCCATCATTTATCGATACAAGAAATCATATCATGATACAATCTTGTACAGGATCAAGATAAGACTAAGCTGGAATAAACTTCATCCAATCAATCACGGCCAATCAAGAGTATGGCTTGATACTTTTAACTAACTAGGGTTATCACAGGCCTAGTTACTAGCAAGATGCAATGAGATTATCCCAACAGCCACAAGCCCTACAGACCATCCGGTTATCCGGGTCGAATGTCCGTTATGAAGAATGCAACACGTGACTGTGTGCTGAAAATGTGCCCTACTCGTCGGTAGACTACAAGTCCACTTAATGTGTCCAGATAACGGGATTGCCTGTAGCTGGGAATCTCTTCATGACTACTGAATCATTCTAGTTAATTAGCCTTAGTCAATTTCAGTAGGTACCCCTGACCGTGGTACTCAGGGATCTCCATCCTAGACATGATACAAGACAGTACTGGTTTATTTATACAAACGCAATCGCCCACGGTGTCCAGACCTTTCATACTTGTCATATCAGTTTACTTGTCAAGAGTGCGCCACTGCGGGCCACTATCGTGTTCTATTCTTACATTATCATGAATGAGAAAGATTGTATAAAATAACTAATAACATATTCTTGAAGCCAAGGAAAAGATCTACAACTTTCATGTTTTGAGTTTTTCAAGATTCTAGCTACAAAACAACTTAAACAGGCAAAAACAGTAAATTCCTGCACAATCGGCGCATAGGATTCCTGCACGAATCGGCGCATGGGATTCCTGCACAAATTGGCGCATGGGATTCCTGCACAAATCGGCGCATGGGATTCCTACACAAATCGGCGCATGAGATTCCTGCACGAATCGGCGCATAAAATTCCTGCACAAATCAGCGCATGAGATTCCTGCACAATTCGGCGCATGAGATTCCTGCATAAATCGGCGCATGAGATTCCTGCACGAATCGGCGCATGAGATTCCTGCACGAATCGGTACATGGGATTCCTGCACAAATCGGCGCATGAGATTCCTGCACGAATCGGCGCATAGAATTCCTGCACCAATCGGCGCATGAGATTCCTGCACGAATCGGCGCATGGGATTCCTGCGCAATCGGCGCATAGAATTCCTGCACCAATCAGCACATGAGATTCCTGCACGAATCGGCACATGGGATTCCTGCGCAATCGGCGCATAGAATTCCTGCACCAATCGGCGCATGAGATTCCTGTACGAATCGGCGCATGAGAAACTCACGTTGCGTCTTCAATACATGCGCGTAAGAAACCTACGCGCATGACACGCTCGGAGTTAAGGAATGCGTTGCCAGAACTTCACGGCGCATGGCCTCCCGGCACATGGCCTCCCGGGCGCATGAGGTTCCCGGCGCATGGGATTCATCGTCCCCAAACAGCAAGTTCAGCCATGAAAGTTCAGAAAACTTGTAATGGCCATAACTTACTCATCCGGAGTCGAAATCAAGCGAAACAAAAGCCAAAACTGAACGAAATTGAATTCTCTACAACATAGAACCATTAGTTTTCAAAAATAACCAAGTTTTAGAAATCAAAACCAAGAAAACTAAACAAGAAGGAACTTAAAACTTAGATCTACAAAAATATAACCATCAAAACCGAAAACTTCTAGTTCTAAAGAGGCTTAGAATCTAGTAAGGAAGAGAATAGAACAATAAAGCATGAGATCCATCATGAAGCAAGTTTGCACTTGCCTAAGCTCTCCCTCTCTCTCCCTCCTGGTGGTTGAAGAAGAAGAATAATGAAGAGAGAGAATGAAGGAATGGGTTAATAAAGGAGGGTGGTGGTAGGTAGGAGGGTTCACCTTTTGGTTCATGATGAACCAAGGCAACCCAAGCCTAGCCGAACCAACCCAAAATAAACCGAGCCAAGCCAAGAGATATGCAATACAAAATAAAATACGTACACGTATTCCAAGATACGTAATACGAACTACAGGCATTACAACTCTACCCACCTTAAAAGAATTCCGTCCTCGGAATTTAATTAAGAGGCTAGAGGGACAAGAACAAGCTATACTAATCACCGACAAGCTATATCAATCAAGCAACTTATTCATGTAAGCAAGGAATCGAAGGTGTAGGGCATAAGAAGGATGTTATACCTTACGAGTCAAACAGGTCGGGATATCGCGATCGGATATCATCCTCACGCTCCCACGTCGACTCACCCAAAGAGTGATGACCCCAAGCAACTCGGACTAACTTGATAGTCTTGTTCTTGAGTGTCTTCTCTCTTCGGTCCAATATAGACACGGGCCTCTCCTCATACGAAAGGCTGGTACCAACAACCAATTCCGAATGATCCAGGATGTGGCTTGGGTCTGGGATATACCGTCGTAGTTGAGATACATGGAACACGTCATGCACCTCACGTAGCGATGGTGGAAGAGCGAGACGATAGGATACATCTCCTACTCGTTCCAGAATATCGAATGGCCCTATATACCTAGGACTAAGCTTTCCTCGTACGCCGAAACGAATGACGCCACGGTTAGGCGAAATCCTCAGGAATACATGGTCGCCGACCGAGAATTCAAGGGGTCGTCGATGGGAATCGGCCCAATGACGCTGGCGATCTTGGGCAACTCGAAGATGATCTCTGACTTTTCTGACCACTTCAACGGTCTGAGCAATCATTTCTGGACCGAGCATCTGCCTCTCTCCGACATCATCCCATGCTAGCGGAGATCGGCACTTTCTGCCATACAATGCCTCGAACGGGGCCATCTGGATACTGGCTTGGAAACTATTGTTGTACGAGAACTCTACCAGGTGCAGGTGATCTTCCCACGATCCACCGAAGTCGAGCGTACAAGATCTCAACATGTCTTCAAGAGTCTGGATCGTGCGTTCCGACTGGCCATCAGTCTGCGGATGATAAGCTGAACTGAACTGGAGGTGAGTTCCCAAACTTTCTTGCAAGCTACGCCAAAAGTGCGACGTAAATCTTGAATCACTGTCTGAAGTGATACTGACTGGTACACCGTACAATCTGACAATCTGCCGGAGATACATCTCCGCTAGCTGAGCCGTCGACTGACCAACTCTGAACGGGAGAAAGTGAGCCACCTTCGTGAGCCTGTCTATGACAACCCAAATAGCGTCTCTGCCAGCCGGGGTTCTAGGCAATCCAGTCACAAAGTCCATGGTTACATGCTCCCATTTCCACTCGGGAATCGGCAATGGTTGAAGTAGTCCAGCTGGTCTCTGATGTTCAGCCTTAACTTGCTGGCAGACTAAACAACGAGAGACAAACCGGGCTATCTCCCTCTTCATGCCATTCCACCAAAAGTGCTGACGAATATCACGGTACATCTTCGTACCACCGGGATGAATGGAATACTGCGAACTGTGGGCCTCTGCCATGATCTCCTGTCTGATATCTCCACTCGGTACACAAAGACGCTCACCATGTCGAAGTGTACCGTCTTCATGAATGCATAACTCTGGTCTTTGTCTTGCCTCACACTCTGCTCTGAGATGCTGAAGCTTGGAATCTGCTGACTGCGCCATCCGGATCCTCTCGACTATAGTGGACTGGACTTGCATGCTGGCCATCAATGCCACACTGGAAGGAAGGACAACTTCTATACCCATCTTTTGAAGATCGGCCAATAGCTCTGGTTGCGCTGTCAGAAAATAAACTCCGGCTCTCCTGCTCAATGCATCCGCAACAACATTGGCCTTCCCAGGATGATACTGCAAGTGGACATCATAATCCACAAGCAGCTCTAGCCATCTCCTCTGACGCATGTTGAGATCCTTCTGGGTGAAAACATACTTCAGACTCTTGTGGTCGGTGAAAATCTCTACCCTATCTCCATACAGGTAATGTCTCCACAACTTAAGTGCAAACACTACAGCTGCCAGCTCTAAGTCATGGGTTGGGTAATTCTTCTCATGATCACGAAGTTGTCGTGACGCATAAGCTATTACCTTCCCATGCTGCATCAGAACACATCCTAAACCTCTGCCTGAAGCATCACAGTATACTGAAAATCCTCCGGTCCCATCTGGAAGCGTGAGAATAGGAGCCGTCATCAAGCCTCGCTTCAACTTCTCAAAAGAATCCTGACATTCTGCTGTCCAAGCAAACTGTACATCCTTGCGGGTCAACTGGGTCAATGGAGCTGAAATCCGAGCAAAGTCTGAAATAAATCGCCGGTAGTAGCCGGCCAATCCAAGAAAACTGCGAACTTCCGCAACTGTGCTGGGCACTGGCCACGACTCAATAGCCACGATCTTCTGGGGATCCACTTCTACTCCTCCTCGGGTGATGATATGGCTCAAGTACGAAATGCGATCGAGCCAGAACTCGCATTTACTAAACTTGGCATACAACTGGTGCTCTCTGAGAATCTGGAGGACAATTCTGAGATGATGCTCATGCTCCGCCTCACTCTTACTGTAGACCAAGATGTCGTCTAGAAACACAATCACGAACTGACCCAAATAAGGCATGAAGATACGATTCATGAGGTCCATGAATACTGCCGGCGCATTGGTTGCTCCAAATGGCATCATAAGGAACTCCCAATGCCCATATCTCGATCTGAACGCTGTCTTCTGGATGTCCTGCTCTCTGACTCTGATCTGATGGTATCCTGACCGTAAGTCGATCTTCGAGAATACTGCTGCCCCCTTGAGTTGATCAAACAAGTCATCTATCCTCGGGAGAGGGTATCTGTTCTTGATTGTCACTGAGTTCAAGGTACGATAATCTACACATAATCTGGACATACCATCCTTCTTTTTCACAAGAAGCATCGGGGCTCCCCGAGGTGATCCACTAGCACGAATGAATCCCTTGGTTCTGAGTTCTTCAATCATCTTGTACAATATCTCTAGCTCTGACGGCGCCATCCTGTAGACTCTCTCTGACACTGGGGCTGTCCCGGGAATCAAGTCGATGGTAAACTCGATCTCTCGCTCTGGCGGCATCCCTGGAAGCTCTTCTGGGAAAATATCTGGAAACTCTTCGACTATCCGAGGTAACTGCACTGCTGCTACTGCCATCCGCAATACTGGAGGAGAAGGTTCAACTTCGTCTCGGGAGAAAGAAAACTCTGGCTCGCCTGGAATGCTAAAAATAACCCTGCCAATGTGACAGTCTATCCTAGCATACTGGTCCCTCAACCAATCCATCCCTAAGACCACATCATAATCGGCCATCGGAAACTCTATCAATCTAGCGGAGAATTCTCTACCGCTAACTACGATCCGACACGAGGAAAATACTCTATCTACTCCCACAAGTCCGTTACCAGTAAGTATATTGAGCCTTACTGATAATGACTCGGGCTCCAGTCCTACCCGTGTCGCAAATCGTGCAGACATAAATGAATGCGAGGCACCAGAATCAAATAATACTGAAGCTGGAAAGGTGTTGACGAGAATAGTACCTGCCACTACCTCACCTGGTGCTATTCCTTCTTCTTCCATGGTCAAAGCCAGCACTTGACCATGTCCTCTGGGTGCGGGTCCCCTCTGCTGAAAATTCCTTTGCCTGCTCTGGATCAGGGCTTGGGCTTGGACATACTGCTGCGGTCTCTGCTGCTGGAATGCCTGGACCTGTATCGGCAATGGCCTCGGGAACGGGTACTGCAGCTGCTGCTGCTGGACTGGTGCTGGTCCTCTAACTGAAGGACTAGAGAAGGCCGACGAACTCCCACTGTTCGGGCAGTTCCCAACCCTGTGGTCCGGAGCACCACAAACCAAGCACAAACCCTGTGCTCTGCGACATTCTGATACCACATGTCCTGGCTTCCCGCAGTGTGAACATCCCACTGCGGAAGACTGCTTCTGCTTCTGCTGCTGAGGGTGCGTCGGGGTGGAATGCTGAACCGACGTCACTGAGGTCGCCCGCCTCGGAGCTCCAATGGTCAAAGTCCTGGCTGCCGGGGCTGGTGCTGAAGACTGATTCATCTGGCCGTGAGATCGCTTCCGACCTCCGGTCCTATCCACGATCCTCTGGGAGGTATACTCATGCCTCCGGGCTGCCCGTAGTACTGCATCAAAGGTCTGATGCTCAAACTGCTCCACTGCCAATAGAATCTCCAGATGAAGCCCCTGCTGGAACTGCTGGACTCTATCGAACTCGGTCGCCACCAAGGTGGGAGCAAACCGACTAAGCCTGGAAAACTCGGTCGCATATCCATCGACCGTCCTGCCCATCTGCTTCAGATTAGTGAACCTCGTCTGTAGATCATACTGAGCTACAGCATCAAAATACTTGGTCTGGAATCTCTCCCTGAATACTGCCCATGAAATAGGGGCCACTAATCCATCGGCCTGCGCTGCCCACCAGCTGCGGGCAAGATCTAGTAACTGCAGGCGTACTACGGCCACCTTCTCGTTCACTGGAGTCCTGGCTGCTTCTAGAATTACCTCTGTGTCCTCAAGCCATGCATCTGCAGCGATAGCATCTTCACTGCCGTCGAAGAAGGGAGGGTTCAAGCGCTTGAAGCTGTTGGCCGCGCTATTACCCTGATGACCTCCTCTGGTCAAAGCATCTGCCACCGCCTGGTGCAAGGCATCTCTGCGACGATCCTGGGAAGCTAATAAGGACCTGATGAGACCCACCAAAGTGCCATCCTCAGGCTCTGCAGGCTGGACGGGCTGAATTGGTGGTTCTCCTTCGGTGGGCACGACTCTGGAGGCTACTCCTGAATGCTGGGCTTGATCTCCAGGTTGCTGCTGGTCCGCGGGAGGTGCTCCGCCTGGCTGATCGGCAGGTCCAGGAACAATGCCGCTGAAGAAGACGACATAGGGAACAATAAGGAAGGACCAGGACAGATCAACGATACAATCATGTGATCAGGTCAAGATTTTTAGGGATCAAGAGGATACGAGTAGAGATCAAGGGCGAGTACTGATTGAGACATCTATTCGATAAACCCTCACATATCTTGATTTACAAGACCTGCATAGGCCACCACTTAAACCATGTCACGCCCCAGAACCAGAATACTGGAGAGCGGGGGCGTACATAGCCAGCTACATATATTGAAGTGCAACCCACCTCGCTATACGGTCACGGCTGTCTAGATACATGAGGGTTTAACTACAAGCCAACAGTCTCCTATGGTCGTGAACAAGCCTATTGTCTCAATCACAAGCAAGTAATAGTAGTTACAATATGTCAGAGCACCAAATATATAATAGCAAGGCGTCCCATACATTATATATTGGATGATCATGAAGCTAGTCGTGCAAAATGTCAGGACTAGCAAGAGTTCAGTCATACATGATCAACCCTAGGATCTGTCAATCATGTTACAGTCCGTAGGCAGACAGTAAATAAAGGTACAATACGAGCTAACACGTGCTCGTCGGCTAAACGCCTCAAAAGAATAATTTTACAAATAGAGTGGGAGGACAAAAGAAACCCACTCGTTGCCCTTAAACCAAACAAGGATCGGGGTTGTAACCCTTCGCCTGAACAGAACTGGACCCCTGATCTTTATTGTTAAGGCCAGTATAAATAATCATGGTATTGAAGTAAAGGTAAAACATGACGAGCATGACAGGGGGTTGCAATAAGACAATAAACGAAGAGAGGACACAGAACTGCTCCGGGAGCCAGGTTACAACCCTTAAACCAAACAAGGACCGGGGTTGTAACCCTTCGCCTGAACAGAACTGGACCCCTGATCTTTATTGTTAAGGCGGGCACAATAAGCAGGACGATATATGATAAGATAACCATAGAACTATTCAGATAGCCAAGTTACAACCCTTAAACCAAACAAGGACCGGGGTTGTAACCCTTCATCTGAACAGAACTTGGTATCCCATCATTTATCGATACAAGAAATCATGTCATGATACAATCTTGTACAGGATCAGGATAAGACTAAGCTGGAATAAACTTCATCCAATCAATCACGGCCAATCAAGAGTACGGCTTGATACTTTTAACTAACTAGGGTTATCACAGGCCTAGTTACTAGCAAGATGCAATGAGATTATCCCAACAGCCACAAGCCCTGCAGACCATCCGGTTATCCGGGTCGAATGTCCGTTATGAAGAATGCAACACGTGACTGTGTGCTGAAAATGTGCCCTACTCGTCGGTAGGCTACAAGTCCACTTAATGCGCCCAGATAACGGGATTGTCTGTAGCTGGGAATCTCTTCATGACTACTGAATCATTCTAGTTAATTAGCCTTAGTCAATTTCAGTAGGTACCCCTGACCGTGGTACTCAGGGATCCCCATCCTAGACATGATGCAAGACAGTACTGGTTTATTTGTACAAACGCAATCGCCTACGGTGTCCAGACCTTTCATACTTGTCATATCAGTTTACTTGTCAAGAGTGCGCCACCGCGGGCCACTATCGTGTTCTATTCTTATATTATCATGAATGAGAAAGATTGTATAAAATAACTAATAACATATTCTTGAAGCCAAGAAAAAGATCTACAACTTTCATGTTTTGAGTTTTTCAAGATTCTAGCTACAAAACAACTTAAACAGGCAAAAACAGTAAATTCCTGCACAATCGGCGCATGGGATTCCTGCACGAATCGGCGCATGGGATTCCTGCACAAATCGGCGCATGGGATTCCGGCACAAATCAGCGCATGGGATTCCTACACAAATCGGCGCATGAGATTCCTGCACGAATCGGCGCATGGAATTCCTGCACAAATCAGCGCATGGGATTCCTGCACAATTCGGCGCATGAGATTCCTGCATAAATCGGTGCATGAGATTCCTGCACGAATCGGCGCATGAGATTCCTGCTCGAATCGGCGCATGGGATTCCTGCACAAATCGGCGCATGAGATTCCTGCACGAATCGGCGCATAGAATTCCTGCACCAATCGGCGCATGAGATTCCTGCACGAATCGGCGCATGGGATTCCTGCGCAATCGGCGCATAGAATTCTTGCACCAATCGGCGCATGAGATTCTTGCACGAATCGGCGCATGGGATTCCTGCGCAATCGGCGCATAGAATTCCTGCACCAATCGGCGCATGAGATTCCTGCACGAATCGGCGCATGAGAAACTCACGTTGCGTCTTCAATACATGCGCGTAAGAAACCTACGCGCATGACACGCTCGGAGTTAAGGAATGCGTTGCCGGAACTTCACGGCGCATGGCCTCCCGGCACATGGCCTCCCGGGCGCATGAGGTTCCCGGCGCATGGGATTCATCGTCCCCAAACAGCAAGTTCAGCCATGAAAGTTCCGAAAACTTGTAATGGCCATAACTTACTCATCCGGAGTCGAAATCAAGCGAAACAAAAGCCAAAACTGAATGAAATTGAATTCTCTACAACATAGAACCATTAGTTTTCAAAAATAACCAAGTTTTAGAGATCAAAACCAAGAAAACTAAACAAGAAGGAACTTAAAACTTAGATCTACAAAAATATAACCATCAAAACCGAAAACTTCCAGTTCTAAAGAGGCTTAGAATCTAGTAAGGAAGAGAATGGAACAATAAAGCATGAGATCCATCATGAAGCAAGTTTGCACTTGCCTAAGCTCTTCCTCTCTCTCCCTCCTGGTGGTTGAAGAAGAAGAATAATGAAGAGAGAATGAAGGAATGGGTTAATAAAGGAGGGTGGTGGTAGGTAGGAGGGTTCACCTTTTGGTTCATGATGAACCAAGGCAACCCAAGCCTAGCCGAACCAACCAAAAATAAACTGAGCCAAGCCAAGAGATATGCAATACAAAATAAAATACGTACACGTATTCCAAGATACGTAATACGAACTACAGGCATTACAAATAGGTTCAACCCCCTCACCACACTCAAGAAGAAAAGAAAGAGATTACAATTGAAATCGTTCACCAACCCGTAGCAATCTCCCAAACCGAAGTTGACGACCCCTCGATTAAATCTATTCTTCCTTCTGTCTTGGATGACGAAGTCCTAAGAATAAAGTGCGAAACCTTCTCTTAGATTTCCTGTGAACGAGCACCGCGAATCTCCACTTTTGTGTTGTGCTTTGTGCCTCCACCCTCACCCCATATATATAGGATAAAAAAAACCTATTTTAGGTCATAATATGATTTCTTAAATTGGAAGCCTTCAAATAAGAATCCTACTACACCTAAAATAGCCCATCAATATCATATTTTAGATTATAATAGGATCCCTTAAATAGGAAACCCTCAAATAAAAATCCTATTATATCTAAAATAGCCTAGCACTAATTATGGACATCCAAATCAAATTAAATCAAATATTTAATCAGATTTGGATTCCATAAATATGCTATTACCAAATCCAGACTGGACTCCAACAGAAGGTTCGTCGACGATGCCGACCGCCGTGAAGCTCCATCGACGACGACGACGACGGCGAGCACCGCCGCCACGAAGGTTCGTCGACGACGCTGTCACGCCCCAGAACCAGAATACTGGAGAGCGGGGGCAGACATAGCCAGCTACGTATAACGGAATGGAATCCACACCGCTATACGGTCACGGCTGTCTAGATATGTGGGGGTTTCACTACAATCCATCAGTCTCTTAAGGTCATAAAATAGCCTATTGTCTCAATCTCAACCAACTAATAATAATCACAAGATATCAGATCTCCAAATATACAATTGTAAGGCGTCCCAAACATTACATATCCAGATGATCATGAAGCTAGTCGTTACAAAATGTGAGGACTAGCAAGAGTTCAGTCATACATGATCAACCCCCGGGGCTTGTCAATCATGTTACAGCCCGTAGGCAGACAGTAAGTAAGTACAATCGAGCTAACACTTGCTCGTCGGCTAAACGCCTCAAAAGAATAATTTACAATATTACAGTGGGAGAACGAAAGAAACCTACTCGATGCCCTGGTTACGCCTGGTGACCACCATCGAGCTGGAAGACAGGTAGATCCTTTGCTGCTGCTCCGGTATCTGGCCATACAAAACCAGCTGGGTCAGACCCCAGGAAGAGCAAGTGCCACAAAGGAGGCCACAAAATAAGAACCAAAGCCAGCAAATTAGCACAATAATATAATTACATAATAAGAGACAGTAATTTAAGAAAAAGCATGATGGGTAATTATAAAAGACAATCTTGCATAGAATCACTAAAAGACATGACATATGGAAAAGCATGACAGGATGATATACGATGAGATAACCATGGGACTATTCAGATAGCTAGGTTACAACCCGTAAACCAAACAAGGACCGGGGTTGTAACCCTTCGTCTGAACGGAACTTGGTTTCTCTCACCATTTATCGGCAAGATAAATATAAAAAATCAGGTCAAGTAACAATCTGGAGCAATCTGGAGTGACAATCATTCAATCATTCTGGTACAATCTTACAATCAATCAATTCTAGACAATACTATACTGGACTAGACTCCATCCAAGCAATCACGGCCAATCATTGCCTACGGCTTTCAACATTAACAAACTAGGGTTATCACAATCCTAGTTACTAGCAAGATGCAATGAGATGCTCCAAGTAGTCACAGGCCCTGCAGCTATCCAGGTTATCCAGGCAATCATTATAGTGACAATCTAGAGAGTACAATGCATTATAGTGACAATAGAGTTCAATCGTTTAAGTGACAATGGTGGGTGCCCCACATAACAGTGGACTGGAAATGTGCCCTACTCGTCGGCAGGCTACAAGTCCAATCATTTGCGGCCGGGATAACGGGATCGCCTGTAACTGGGAAACATCTTTTTATGACTAGTAAATTGTACTAATTATTAACCTTAGTCCAATTCAGTAGGTACTCCTGATCGTGGTACTCAGGAGTCCCCTCCTAGACATAATGCAAGACATGACTGGATTATTTGTACAAGCACAATCGCCCACGGTGTCAGGATTAATTATACAGGTCATGTCATGTCAGGTAGCCGTCGCAACAGCTATTCAAGATGTATCAGGTCAGGTTATCATATCAAGTGTACTAGTCAGGAGTGCGCCACGACGGGCCACTTATCAGGTCAGGCTCAATTATCAATTCCAAACATATCCAGTAAATTCGTGATTATCAAGTTCAGGACAAAAGGGCTATAGAAGAGCCAAGCTTAAAGAATTAAGACCAAAACTCCAAGAGCCAATGGGTTAAGCAAGGGGTCAGGGGGCAGCGTACACAAAAGTCACGCACGCAGGGGGAGTTGCGTACGCGAAAAGTCACGCACGCTCAAGGGGAGCAGCGTACGCGAAAAGTCACGCACGCTCAAGGGAGCAGCGTACATGAAAAGTCACGCACGCTCAAGGGAGCAGCGTACATGAAAAGTCACGCACGCTCAAGGGAGCAGCGTACATAAAAAGTCACGCACGCTCAAGGGAGCAGCGTACATGAAAAGTCACGCACGCTCAAGGGAGCAGCGTACATGAAAAGTCACGCACGCTCAAGTCTGCGTACGCACAAAAGCACGCACGCAGGAGACACGCTTCCAACAGGAAGCGTATCCAAGGCTCAGTGGCATAAGCTAAGAAGCTCTGCACACTGCTCACTGTCTTCTCCAAACAGCAAGAACACCATGATGAACCCAAAGCTTCAAAGCATCACAACTTAGCCATCCGAACTCCAAATCCGGATTTCCAAGGTTCCAACTTGGGTGAAACTGAATGCTCTTCCACATGGAAACATCAAAACCTATAAACATCCAACTAAAATAGATCAAACCATGCAAAATCCAAAAATAGAAAAACTTAGATCTAGAGCAATGGAGACACCAAATCACAAAAAGCCAAGAACTAATGTTGATCACCATGTCCTAATCTAGCAAATGGACAAATAAAAGAGGGTTCTCATGTAGTGGCAAGATGCACTTGCCTATGGGTGGAGAGTTGTGGAGGAAGGAGAAGAAGAAGAAAATAAATGGTGGTGGTAATGAAGAGAGAGAGAGTGGTAGGTGGGGATTATAAAGAGGGGGGGATGTGGTGTATTGAGGGTGGAGCATAGGCTAAGGTGTTCCAACCATAAAGAACCAAACCAAACCAACTCAAACCAATTAAACCGAACCAAGTTTAAAACCCAAAATACGAGAAATACCAAAATTCCACAAGTTGAGAAAAATAAAAATACATGCCAAAATTCAGATACGAGTATAAATACGAAATACGGGAAATACGAGAAATGAGGGTTACAGACGCCGACCACCATGAAGCTCTGTCGACGACGACTCGTCGAACCCCTCATCTGATCGGATCTGAAATGGAGATAGAGGATGTGGTCGTAGAAGCCGTGGAGGAGCTCCTCCGGGTCTCCTGCGGTGGAGGGAGCGGTTGGCGAGTGGTGGTGGTGGTGGAGTGAAAAGAGAATGAGATGTGAAGAAAAGAATGAGATGTGAAGAAGAGAATATGAAAGAAGAATGATCTGAAGAGTAAATACTCTCTGGATAGAAGTCTATGGAGAGAGATACTCTCTCCAGAAAATGATAAATATTTTATTATGATATATAATTATCATAAGTTGTTTAATTATATTCTGGAGAGTAGTTAAATTATGCTAATTAATAATAATAATAATAATAATAATAATAATAATAATAATAATAATAATAATAATAATAATAAATAGTAATTATAAACTATATTAATAATAATTTATATTACAATATTTAGGTTTAAATTAGAATTATTTATCACTTTTTAATTAATATTTAGTAATTTTTATCACTTTCAATATCCACTCTCAACAACCATTCAAACAATCAATTAATTTTTCTTTCACTTGCAGGAGACAAAATATTCTATCCAAACACATTTTAGAAAGTGTCACTTTTACACTTCTATCCAAAAATATTCTATCCACTGAAATTCAACATATTACAAGTGTCACTTTTACACTTTTAAATAATTACTTCTATCTAGACCGCCCCTTAATGAAAAGTGTTTATATTGAAATGGACAAAGAACTAAAGGGCGTCCTCCCAAAATAATTGACATTGAAGGTATAGTAGAATACAGAAGATTTGAGGGTCTTATGTTGAAAAAACCTAAGAAAATACCGTACCAAAGACCGCATAATCATTGTGATTCAACAAGACATGCAATGACAACAAACAAGCACAGGTGAAGAGAAGAGATAAAGGGAAGGGTCATTTGACTCATTTCTTCTCTTAGGTTGTCACATTAGAAAGGGAAGGGTCATTTGACTCATTTCTTCTCTTAGGTTGTCACATTAGAAAGGGAAGGGTCATTTGACTCATTTCTTCTCTTGGGTTGTCACATTAGAAAGTAACGATAGCCGGAAATGTAGTATGATGACACAAATATGAGAACAAAATATACAAACCACATGAATGATTTTATTTTATTTTTTAGATATCCAACGATACGTACGAAATTTTGTGTATGCTGTATTGTATGTCTGTTGGGTCCACTGTTTCCAACTCTCATCAAATAACTGGAAGAAAAAAATATTTTTGTAACTTAATCGACTGATTTTCTGTCACATAATCGAAATCTTATATCTTTTTTCAGCAACCACAAAAATCACTCGAGTACATGAATGATGTTGAAGAGGGCCAGAATAGACGAACTCTTCATAGGATAGGCCTTGTGGGCCCAACGACGTGAGTTTCATGCAAGCCTTGGAAAATAAAATAAAAATTAATAATGAGCCGTTTTATTTGTTGGTATGACATTTTAGAATTATCCTGATTATTTTTCTCGAATCGATTATGAGTGAGCTGTGCTGTGTGGACCTCATGATTTTGTGGCGTTTGAATATTCCAGTTTCCACATGGATACATGCAGGAAGAATTAATATCCGTGGCCCCCTAGCCAGCGAGTTATCTGTCCACTTACACAACCCACCTTACATCATTCATCAAACTTTAAAAAAATCAAGGAAAAAAATACAATTTTTTATTTTTATTTTTTATAGATGCAAGTGTTGAAGAAAAATCAAATTCTTACGTATACAGTATACTGACTTTAGTAGCCACCATTAATAAATCACCCATCAATACGTCTCAACCAGGCGGTAGGGGTGAGCATATAACGGTTGAAAACCGAAAATCGAACCGAACCGAACCAAACCGAAATATGTCAAACGGTTCGACTTTTCGGTTATCGGTTCGGTTTTCGGTTTGAAAATTTAAAATTATAAAATAACGGTTCGGTTTTCGGTTCTTGATCCGGATAACCGAACCGAACCGAAAACCGATTTAGATTTAATAATTTATCAAACTATTCTCAATCTACATATACTAATATTTTGTAACCCTTAGCCGATGACACTCTCCTCTTATTCTCTGTCGGTACTTTTTTGAGCACTCTCTCTCTACCCTCAATCTATATATATATTGATATTTTTCACACTATGTAATATATAATTCATTAATACAATAATACCATATTTTTAAAATAAATTGTTATTTAAATAGGCATATTTTGCTAAAAAATTGAAGGTCCAACACATTGGCCCATGAAACCGAACCGACCGAAAATCGAACCGAATTAATTCGGTTCGGTTTTGTTCGGTTTTTATAAAAACGGTTCGGTTTTCGGTTTTGAGAAGTACGGTTTACGGTTATTTCGGTTTTCATATATACGGTTCGGTTTGAACCGAACCGAACCGTTGCTCACCCCTACCAGGTGGTGTTGCCACTTGCAACAACAGGCCCTATGTATGCAGGTACGGATTCAAAAATTAAAACTGGAATAGACTACAGCAGATTCGGATGAATTAGAGGTGAACTGATCTATATAAAAAAAATTAAAAATTTAAAAAATATAAGGAAAAAAGAGAGTAAAAAAAAATTTGTCACCACCCGAGGTTTTGAATGAAAAAGTGTACTTGGTAAATTTTGAAAATGTTGATATCCAACATTGATTTGAGGAGGATGGACTGTCTAGAATATCGTGAAGTTATCGACGAACATAGTGGCGAACACGATGGTGCAAACAGAGGTCAAGTGAGGGTTGTTTCAGCAAAAAAGCAATTAAACGTCTATGTATGCTGCCAACATACACGTGAATGATAACCAAAATATCTGTTTGTAATCAGGTTATTTCTGAGAGCAGACGGATACGGATTTGGAATATCGGCTTGCACAAGGGAGAAGAAAGTTTTTGGTCAGAGATTCGTCTGCTCCATCATTTTGAGATAATTATCGTTGGACGGTGGACAAAGTTCTAGTTAGAATTGGATTTTTTTTTACAATTTCTCTTTTATATACATCTCTTATGTCTTTTTCTTAAGAAGTTTTATACTCAATAGTACGCTTATATATAAACAAAGACACACCAAAACGCATTACGATAATCCATAGTCCGTGCATCGTCAGTGTTGTCTGTTTCGTATCGTATTGTAATCATGTTTATACAATATTAGCGATAATAAAATTGTAGACTTTATAAATCAAATAGCCTAAAATAAAACGAAGACTACTTTCTCTGCGATAAATTTCTAGATCTCCAAAACTAAAATCATAACAAAGACTCATTTTTTTTTCGCGATAAAGTTGTAGATCTCCAAAATTAATCTCACATATGGATTATGAGTGATCTGGAAGCACCGGTTCTTTGTGTCTAGTCCGCTCTCGCCGTAGTCAACCTCTGCCACGCAAAATCGTAGATTGAAATAAATTTCAAAACCAAATAACTATAGCGAGGAGGAATACCTTTGAATTTATCCATCAGAGTTGCTTCCAATGCTTGGATTTCCATCTCTGCTCCTGCACGTAATTTGTGGAAAATTTTCAAATAAAATCAATCGATTGGGAGAAAAATGTTGGAGTGGGTGGGGTTCCCAACCTATGTGGAGAAGATCCCGAAATGCGACGAGCGCCGTTCGATGTCGAAGAAGCTCGGGAAGTAGGCAACGAGGAGTTGCTGCTGCTGCTGCTAACAAGAAGGAGGTTCTGGAACTGGGCCACCGAGTTCGGGCCGAACTCGGTCCCAGGCCGAGTTCTGGCCGAACTCGGTCTGGCCATTCCAGAATGTTGCTGGTAGGTTCTGTTTGCCCGACACAGAGTTCTGGCCGAACTCTGTGTCGTCGGGGCTGAGGCGGAAATCTGGATTATTTTTCACCATTGGATCTAATCAAACGGTCCAGATTTGTTGCGGGATTAGGGAGTTAAGTTGGGATTTCCAAACCCTAATCTAGAGTAACACAATTGTAGCACACAACAAGAGGAGAGAGAGGAAGGAGGCAAGAGTGCCATTACAACTTTGGAAGAGAAGACGGAGGATTGAAGGTGTTTTTCGAAGGAGAATCGGATTCGGATAATCTCTACTCGTCGTTCTCGTTCTTCGTAGCCTTGTAATCATTGTTCTTACTTCTGAGTGTTGTGGGGATCCGATTTGGATCGGGAGGAGTTTGTAGAGGGTGTAATTCTTCTATTCCATTAGTGGAGGCTTCTCAGGGTTGGACTCCGATCGTCCCGTGGTTTTTTCCCGCAAGGATTTTCCACGTCAAAAATTCTCTGTGTCTGCGTGATTGTGTTTGGTGTTTTGGTTCGTGCGTTGTATCGTTCGGTCCTCTCGCAGGTACTCTCCGGTTTGGGAAAAGGTTTTCGCGTTTCTTTCCCAACAGAGTGGTATCAAAGCCAGGTTCTGAAATTCAGAAGGGTGTCAGGAGTTGACAGAAACCAGAGAGGAGAGATGGACGCGAAGCCGGTGCGCATGGTGAATCTTAATGGCACAAACTATCATTATTGGCGGAGCAAGATGAAGGATTTGCTGTTTGTCAAGAAGCTGCATCTGCCCGTGTTTGCATCCGAGAAGCCCAATGATAAATCCGAGGAGGACTGGACATTCGAGCATATACAAGTGTGTGGGTACATACGGCAGTTTGTGGACGAGAACGTGTACAACCACGTTGCCAATATTGAGCACGCGAAGACGTTGTGGGATAAGCTGGAATCCTTGTATGCGAAGAAGACCGGGGTAAACAAGTTGTTCCTGATCCGGACGATGATGGGTCTGTGGTACAAAGATGGGGCGTCTATTACGGATCACTTAAGTGATTTCCAGGACATGGTTGACCAGCTGTCTTCAATGGAAGTCAAGTTCGACGACGAAGTTCAGGGACTGTGGCTGCTGTGTACTTTGCCAGACTCGTGGAAGACCGTACGAGTAGCTATGATCGCTTCTGCTCCAGAGGGCGTGGTCAGTCTGGAGTTTGCCAAGAGCGGGGTGTTGAATGAAGAGATGCGGAGACGTTCTCAGGGCACTTCATCCACATCCCACCACTCAGAGGCACTTATTTCAGAGAGCCGCGGAAGGGGCAAAAGCAGGGGTCCAGGTGGTGGCAGAGACAAGAGCAGGGGGAAGTCCAAGGGTCGTTACGAGGACTCAGAGTGTTACCATTGTGGTAAGAAGGGCCACATCAAGCGGAACTGTTTCGCTTGGAAGAGAGAGAAGAAGGGCGACAAGGGGAAGCAAGAAGAGAACACTATAGCGGCGGCCTCGATGCATGGAGGCGATGTGATCGTCGTAGGTGATGAGGTCATTACTATCCTCGCCTGCGATGACAATTCTTGGCTGGTGGACTCAGGGGCTTCAGCACATGTATCTCACAACAGGACACTATTTGCCACTTACACAACAGGCGACTGTGGAGTGTTGAAGATGGGCAATGGAGATGTGTCGAAGGCGGTTGCCGTTGGAGATGTATATTTGAGAACGAAGATGGGTGCGGTTCTTGTTCTCAAAGATGTTCGTCATGTCCCTGATATCCGTTTCAACCTGGTGTCGGTTGGAAGGTTGGATGACGAGGGATTCTTCAGTCTCTTCGGGAACAGTCAGTGGAAGCTTTCCAGAGGTTCGATGGTGATTGCCAGAGGAACCAAGAAGTTCGGTCTCTACTATATGGAGGGGAGCGCATAGGGGACACATGAGTTGAACGCAGTCAGTGATGCGTCTACCGAGTTGTGGCACAGGCGGCTCGGCCATATCAGCGAGAAGGGGATGAGCTACTTGGTGAACAGGAAGGTGATTTCGGGGATCAAGTCTACAAAGTTGGAGAAGTGCACGCACTGTTTAGCTGTGAAGCAAAATAGGGTGTCTTTCCAAAGTCACCCAAGTTCGAGGAAGCCGACGTTGCTCGAGTTGATTCACTCGGATGTCTGTGGTCCTATGAAGGTAAAATCTCTTGGTGGTGCTTCTTACTTTGTATCCTTTATTGATGACTGTTCCAGGAAGGTTTGGGTCTATGCCTTAAAGACCAAGGATCAGGTGCTGCCTACTTTCAAGGAGTTTCAGGCCTCTGTTGAAAGGGAGACGGGCAAGAAGTTGTTGTGTGTTCGGTCCGACAATGGCAGCGAATACATCGGTCCCTTTGATGCGTATTGCAGAGAGCAAGGGATACGACACCAGAAGACTCCGTCAAAGACACCTCTGCTCAATAGTGTAGCGGAGCGTATGAACAGGACACTGATGGAGAGGGTACGATGTTTGCTGTCAGAAGCAAACTTGCCGTGCCGTTACTGGGGTGAGGCTCTTCTCACAGCTGCTTATGTTATTAATTTGTCTCCTAGTGCTCCTTTGCAGGGTGATGTGCCTGACAAAGTATGGTACGACAAAGAGCCGTCATACAATCACCTGCGAGTGTTTTGCTGTAAGGCCTTCGTGCATGTACCGAAGGACGAGAGGACCAAACTTGAGCCGAAGACGAGGCGATGCGTCTTTGTCGGCTACGGTCGGGATGAGTTTGGCTATAGACTCTACGACCCAGTGGAAGGAAAGCTCTACAGAAGCAGGGACGTGATGTTCGTCGAGGATCAGACCATGACCAACACTCAGGATTCCGAGACGCCTTCTGAGGCTGAGGAATTGCCTGAGTTAGAGTCATTTTGCTTCGAGCAGTTTCCAGAGGACATCGCAGAGGATCCAATTATGGGGGAGCCGGTACATGGAGTTGCTCCCAACCTTGATCGTCAGCCTGCTGATGGTGGTCAGGGCGTTCTTCAGGAGGATGAGCATGTCGAAGAGGTAGTTCCTGAGGAAGAGGAGGCTGTCGGTATACAGCCAGCACCAGTGGTTCCTTTGAGAAGGAGTGACAGGGATCGTCGACCATCTACGAGATACTCACCAGATGAGTATGTACTATTGACTGACGGGGGAGAGCCCGAAAGTTTTGCAGAGGCTATGGAAGACGAACACAGGCAGGAGTGGATGGAGGCTATGCAGGAGGAGATGAGTTCCTTGCACACCAATTCTACTTATGATCTGGTGCGGTTGCCAAAGGGCAAGAAGGCTTTGAAGAATCGATGGGTGTTCAGAGTAAAGCAGACGGATGATGCTACTCGCCCTCGATACAAAGCGAGGTTGGTAGTTAAAGGCTACGGTCAGCGGAAAGGCGTGGATTATGATGAGATCTTTTCGCCTGTCGTCAAGCATTCGTCTATTCGGGTGGTGCTAGCATTAGCAGCCAGTCTCGACTTGGAGGTCGAGCAGATGGACGTGAAGACGGCATTCCTCCACGGTGATCTTGAGGAGGAGTTATACATGGAGCAGCCAGAGGGATTCTGTGAGAAGGGCAAGTCACATTTGGTCTGCCGGTTGAGGAAGAGCTTGTATGGTCTGAAGCAGGCTCCGAGGCAGTGGTACAGGAAGTTCGAGTCGTTTATGGGGGAGCATGGTTATGCACGGCGACATCGGATTACTGTGTATTTGTGAGATATTTTGCCGAGGATGATTTCATCATTTTGTTGCTCTATGTTGATGATATGCTATTAGTGGGTCGGAATGCCACTAGGATAGCGGAGCTGAAGCGCCAACTGGGCGCAGCCTTCTCTATGAAGGATTTGGGCACAGCGAAGACTATTCTTGGGATGGAGATCAGCCAAGAGAGAGAGTCCAAGCTGCTACACTTGTCCCAAAAGAAGTACATTCACCGGGTACTTCAGCGTTTCGGTATGGACGGGTCGAAGAAAGTGAGTTGCCCCCTTGCGGCTCACTTTAAGCTCACTGAGGAGCAGTGTCCATCTACCGAGGACAAAAAGGAAGATATGGAACGGGTTCCATATGCCTCAGCTGTGGGAAGCCTTATGTATGCCATGGTGTGTACGAGGCCAGATATTGCTCATGCAGTTGGTACGGTTAGCAGGTATCTTTCAAATCCTGGAAGGGTACATTGGAGTGCGGTCAAGTGGATTCTACGATATCTTCAGGGCACTGCTGGTTGGAGAATTTTCTTTGGTGGTGACGAACCGAAGCTGGTCGGGTATACCGACGCTGATATGGCTGGAGATGTAGACACGAGGCGATCGACTTCGGGCTACGTGATGATGTTTGCAGGAGGAGCGGTGTCGTGGCAGTCGCGATTGCAGAAGTGTGTTGCCTTGTCGACGACAGAAGCAGAGTATATTGCGATGACGGAGGCTTGCAAGGAGCTGCTATAGATAAAGAAGCTGCTACAGGAAATGGGACTGAAGCAAGAGCAGTATACTTTGCTTTGCGACAGTCAGAGTGCTATTCACCTTGTGAAGAATCAGACGTTTCATAGCCGGTCCAAACACATCGAGACTCGGTATCATTGGATACGGATGTGGTTGAGAAGAAGGACGCGGAGCTTGAGAAGGTTCATACAGATGACAACGAAGCTGATATGTTCACGAAGATTCTACCAAGGGGGAAGTTTGAGTACTGCAGGCAGATCGTCGGGATGACGATATCCTCCCCATAGTTGTGAAGGGGAAGATTTGTTGGAGTGGGTGGGGTTCCCAACCTATGTGGAGAAGATCCCGGAGTGCGACGAGCGCCGTTCGATGTCGAAGAAGCTCGGAAAGTAGGCAACGAGGAGTTGTTGCTGCTGCTGCTAACAAGAAGGAGGTTCTGGAACTGGGCCACCGAGTTCGGGCCGAACTCGGTCCCAGGCCGAGTTCTTGTCGAACTCGGTCTGGCCATTCCAGAATGTTGCTGGTAGGTTCTGTTTGCCCGACACAGAGTTCTGGCCGAACTCTGTGTCGTCGGAGCTGAGGCAGAAATCTGGGTGATTTTTCACCATTGGATCTAATCAAACGGTCCAGGTTTGTTGCGGGATTAGGGAGTTAAGTTGGGATTTTCAAACCCTAATCTAGAGTAACACAATTGTAGCACACAACAAGAGGAGAGAGAGGAAGGAGGCAAGCGTGCCATTACTACTTTGGAAGAGAAGACGGAGGATTGAAGGTATTTTTCGAAGGAGAATCGGATTCGGGTAATCTCTACTCGTCGTTCTCGTTCTTCGTAGCCTTGTAATCATTGTTCTTACTTCTGAGTGTTGTTGGGATCCGATTTGGATCGGGAGGAGTTTGTAGAGGGTGTAATTCTTCTATTCCATTAGTGGAGGCTTCTCAGGGTTGGACTCCGATCGTCCCGTGGTTTTTTCCCGCAAGGATTTTCCACGTCAAAAATTTTCTGTGTCTGCGTGATTGTGTTTGGTGTTTTGGTTCGTGCGTTGTATCGTTCGGTCCTCTCGCAGGTACTCTCCGGTTTGGGGAAAGGTTTCCGCGTTTCTTTCCCAACAAAAAATATTAGAACGTTATGGTTAGAAGAAAGAAAAAAAATATTGAAAAATAGCAGTCAAAGAGAGAAAGAGAGACATGGAGTAATGACGAACAAAGACTCATTTTTTTTGCGAAAAAGTGCTAGATTTTCAAAATTAATCTTACATGTGGATTAAGAGTGATATGGAAGCACTAGTTCTTCATGTCTAGTCTACTCTCACTATAGTCAATCTCTGCCACGCAAAAATTAAAGCAAACTAAAATAAGTTTCTCAACCAAATAACGATAGCGAGAAGAAATATCTTTGAATTCATCTATCGGAATTGATTCAAATGCTTCGATATCCATATCCTGCTATTGCGCGTAATCTGTGAATTTTTTTTCCAATTCCAAAATAAAATAAATTGATAGGAAGAACAAAAATATTGGATAAAATCGATTGATAGGGAGAAAAAAATATTGGAATGTTAGGTTAGAAGAAAGAAGAAGAAAAAAGAAATATTGAAAAATAGCATACAAATAGAAAAGAGAGATGTGGAGTAATGGGAGTTGGTTTTGTCGGTTTTCTAAAAATATGGCATTAATGTAATGACATGACCTTGAATTAAATAACTACTGATCCTAATATACTTGAATTTTAAATTAGTGAGAGAAAATGACTCTTTTTTCATATATAAATTTATTCTTATCTAACAATCTATATCATACCATTTATGAAATTATGCAATCCAAATAACCATGGTATTTGGATTTTGTAATAGTATAGATAAAACGAGTGCAATCCAAATTAGTTCTAAGTGTATGATTTACCATATTACTCTATCACATCCCTCCATAATTAACTACTTCGCAGAGGAGGCAACAAAAAGATACCATTTGGGACGAACCAAAATTTAGTAGATTTCTTCGTTTTTTTTTTAAAAAATTTATGATTATAGTTCATACACACCAATACATCATTGCGGGTGGGGGCTCGAACTCTACCGACTCCGCATATTATCCGTGCTGTTTTTCACATGATTTACAAGTACTGGACCTCCCTATTATATGTTTGTGTTTCGAGTGGAGTTTGTTATAATATTTTGTATTTGGATTTAAGGTAAAATCTTCTTTAATGAACCTCCCTATTATTTCTTAGAGTTCTATTACAGAAAATCAAATAAGAATTCAAAATTAAAACTTACAATATAGATGTGACATGTAAATTTTATTAAGAATAAAAGTATACTTATTTTTCTCTTTAGTCCTTCAAAAAAATCAATGGATAAAAAATATATATATAATCAAATGATTTTTTGTGGTCGAATTTTAAAAAATTAAGAACAAACGAGTTCCTCTAGGATTTTTTTTATTATTTCTTAATTAATAGAAGAAAAGAAAAACAAACAATAATAGGGAGTGTGAAGACAAGCAAGCAATGAACTAAACGACAATAACAACAGTTTGGCACCACCAATATGCCAATAACTTAATCATTAATTCTTTTAATATACTACATTTTTATATACATGTGGTGTATATATAAAACTAACTTTGAGCAAGTGTGAAGACAAATGCTACATATATTGTTTTGCTTTTCTTCTTTCTTATTCCTTTGGTATGTATTGAAAGGAAAGAAAGATCAACAGTGTCGGAGTAAATATAGTTTCGAAAATCTTGTTGATCCCGACGTAAAAAATGCGAAATAGTGGCAAATAGCTTTGTTGTGTTACCTGTCAATCACTTGAATTTGAACCGAGACAGTTATATCTCTATGTAAAATGACTCATTAAGACTAATAGTTAGTCTCCTAACTGTCCTAAGAAATCTCCACTCAGCTCGGTTGTATCATTGATCCACCCCCTATGGGTCTTATTAATTGTAGGGATATTTTAGGAAAGGGCTTTGCTATGCCTACAACCAAGTGTGTACAACCATCTTACAACTGCCACATATCAGACTTCTATTAGAGGAGAGAAGGAAGCGGTGGGTCGGGTGGAGTCCGTGTACATGGGGGTGAGAGGGGAGGTGGGACCCAGTGAAGGAAGCGGTGGGATCAGATGGAGCCCATGTACATGGGGGTGAGAGGGGAGGTGTCACGACCCGATCCCAAATAATTGGGTCGAACCGGATCATGCCCAGCCTGCACCGTTGTTGAGACGGCGGCAGTAAGCTGTTCCATTAGCAGGTAACCACAACAACATCTATTTTGTCACAACTCAATATTCGGAAATTAAAAACTTTATAAAATATTGAAATAAATACAACTGGAATTAAAAGTACTGAAATAATTACCGAATTCAAATAACAGAAATTTTCCAAAGAAACAACAAAACTGGAAAAGAAAATCTAGCTAAACATTCGGCTCATCGGCCTCAGGTCCTGCGTCCTCCAAAAGGGGACTCTGGCAATACCACAGGGTACAGAACCGGGTCATAGTAGCTGTTGTTTAACAGCTCAGCATCCTCAATATCCCCTAAAAATGTTATCTCCAGTCAGGAGGAAGCAAAGTATAATTCATGCTAATTTGACAATTAAAATAATAATAGAATCATGCACTTTTAAACAATTTGGAATAAATTCCAGCAGTTACAGTATTGTGATGTGAATAGGCAATGAATATGACCGGCTTGGGTTGTACAGTTGTATCCTATTGATACGATACGGCTTATCCCCGTGTGTATGAGGGATAAGCTAATACAGTTCTAAGTTACTTTGGATGTGGTCATACTCATTACACTACTCCTCCAGTCCCCAAACAGTTACAGTAGTTACAGTAGTTACAGTAGTGCTCTCAGAGAGAGTTCCGTGTTGCATCGTGGTTTAAACTTGCAATAAAACGATTATTAAATAATTATAAACTAACACAAAATGTACTTGCCTCAAAATAGACTGGACTTGAAGGGATGAAGACTTCGAAATGGAATTTAGACTCGTCCTCGAAATTCTACATTCGAGAAGTTGACTCAGAATTCAGGGTTACCAAGCTAACTATGCTAGTTGAAATCTCTAATTGTGTCCTAATCAATTTTAATCTTTATTTATTAAACACGAACAAAACACGATTATTGGTGTGTTGTAATTAATAACGAGGGAAGGATCAATTTAACTTGTATTTTGGAAAAACTCGTAGTTACCAATTTAATTGATTAAAACTTTGTATTTTCGTAATTATACGTATAAAACTATATTTCTTGTTTTAATGAGAAAACATGATCGTTGTTAAAATATTAAAAGCTTGTAAATTTTAATGTGAGAAAACTTCATTAATTTTCTATATCAAAATAATATTTATTTTAGATGTACGCGTACGCTAAAACTCGCAAAACCAGAGAATGACAGAAAACCTATGCTACAAAATTACAGGCCACAGAGAAAAATAGAAAAGCTGGACTTATGCCCATTACAATTTATTTTACATAAATTGAAATAAGAAGAAACGGTTGTTAGTTCTAAAATCTTCCTACAATTTAATTATGAATAAATTAAATAATAAAAATAAGTTAAATATTAATGAGTCTCAGATATTGGTCCAATCGTCATATAGGCTAATGCCTCAACGTCCGGGCGAAGCCGGTTTCGTTTGCACTTAGTCGGACCCATTGACCAATACGGTCGTCGCCCAAAATCCAAAATATTAATATTTTTCGAAAACCATTTGAAAATCATTTTAAAATTATAATTAAATTTTATGGAAAATCCGACAGCATTTTCTCTATTTTCGGTCAACCCAAAAACTGGAAAAGTGTGCCATTATTTTTCTGCAAATATCCCAAATCAAGGAATTCCAAAATATGTATATAAAACTAACCACAATCATTCCCAATATTAATTTGGAACGAACCGAAACGAATTCGGGAATCCGAAACCAACCCAAAAACATCACAGCACAAATCGGAAAACCAAATATCCAGAAATTCATTTCTGAAAGTTTCGAAAAAGCAAAACAAACCAACAGAAGCTTTCCTGCAGGTTTCACGGAAAATTCCGGAAACAAACGTAACCCAAAAATCGAATTTCCCGAAGGAGATTCGTGGACCAATTCTCATCATTGACACGGGAGGGACGAACTACTGTGATTAACCAGAAATTATCCAAAACGACGGAATCCGAAGGGTTGCCTCGGACTCGGGACGCGCGAAATCACAGAACGAACTCGATTTCCGCGGACAGCGCTGGGTAGGGGCTGTCCAGAACAGCAGAGCACAGCTCGGGGTGTGCCGGAGAGAACAGCGCGCGGGGGACGGGGCTAGGGCGCGGCCGGGTCGGCAGCGCTGCGGGCGGCCGGGAAACGTCTGGGCGGCGGTCGGGAGGTACGCGCGGGGGCGGCTGGAAGGTCGTCGGGGCGCGGGCGGCCGAGCGCGGTCCGGCGGGCGCGGCGATGGGCGCCGGGGATGCGCACGGGACGGCCGGGAGGGGGTCGGGACGTGAGGCTCGCGGTTGGCGGAGAGGCCGAGGGCGCTGGAGTTCGGGAGAGGGTCGAGCGGGAAGGGTTTGCTTCTGGAGGGATTAGGAGGAAGTAGAGAGAGGAGTGAGGAATGGGAGGAGAACATGGGTGTGTGATTAAAAAGAAGTGGGTTGAGAAGTATGTGGTTGTGCTACTGAGAGAAGAAGTAGGGAGGGAAATAAGGGTGAGGGGAGAACGTGTGTGGGGGTGTGCTGGTCCAACGTGGACCAGTTCAAGAATACATTTTTTTTTAATTTATAGAAATCTGAATTCAAAAGAAGGGAGGGGGTTTAGGTCGGGTCTGGGTTTCGAGAGGCTGGTCCGGGCACGGGTCAGGTCAGCAAGCAAAAGTCACATTTTAATTTTTGAAATAAAATTTTAAACTCATAAATAACACTAATAATAATAGTAATAATATTATAATATTAATAATGATTCACATTACAAAACTGGGTTTCACAATCTTCCCTCCTTAAAAAATTTCGTTCCCGAAATTAAAGGCAGGGTACTAATAGGGGAATGATCAATATCTCTATATGCAGTCCAAAGCTTCCTTTACTGTCTCTAGTAATGTTGACCACCTCTAGATAGTCTAATTTGATCAATTCATGCACTTCCTTCGAATCATCAGTCTTCCCTCCTTAGAAACACAGTCATAGTACATAATTAAAATTTTGCTTCTATTTTGGAATTGTCAGCCACTGGAATGGTTGTGCGAGCTTACTCTTGCATCCGTATCTATAATCTTCGGGTAGGATCTAAACTTCTTCATCTTGATAGCTACTAAGCGGTGCAATTCCATATTGCTTGCAACGTATGCTCCTTCAATTACTTGTACGTCATAATTACTAGCTCTCACCATCATCACCCTTTTCCCAAATCATAAAATTCAAAAATCATCACCTTCTTTCATTCACCAAATCCAATACCCAAGTACTAATATGCTCCACTAATGATTCATTCCTAAATGAACCACAATTTATAATTCTCTCTAGACTAACTTGCTTTTGTGCCTTGCCATGCTACCCTTTGGTACCCTTTACTATCTAATCTCATAGAATAAAATCGATCCCCTAAGTGTGCTTTTATCAGATTAATGCAATAAGGTTGCTAGGTGACTATCTAGGTTTTCTCCACATATAACTATCAACCAACTTTATATAGCTGCAAAAAAATATATAACTACCCACAAAAATATGCATCACTCTAAAAATGGAACCTTGAAAGGAATTGAGCCAATGGAGATTGATATGGTCCTAATAAGTTCTAGAAAAAAATCAAGTAGAATTTTATGGAGAATCTTTTCTTTCTGGTTGTGACAAGAGATTTCTGGAAATGGAGACAACCGCTAGAAATGTAAATCCTCTAATCAGGCAAAAGTCAGAATGATTTGATGGTGCAAAAGACAACCATGGTATGAATATGGTCTGAATAATATTCGAAAACCAAATATGTTTGAAGTCACTTTGTCTCAAATTCTTGCCTCGCCAGAGTGCACCTGATTGCAGTAAATTTTTGACCCAATAACTTGAATATTTTTAGGTTACCGAGTACTCTTTCAACCTTATCCATTTCATGGCTAAGCAAAATAGAAGATCAACATGGTGCATTTAGGACAGTCACAATAATATCTGGAAATCTATGAACACCCAAAATTACTTCAACTTTAGAGTCTTTTGCCTCGCCAGTGCGCAACTGGCTGTAGTAAACTCGCAGTTTCCATAATTCAGACAACGCAATGTGCGAAATCATATTAGGTCACGGAATATTTTCCCAAACTTTGTCCATAAGAATTTCAAAGGAGTTTCCGAAAAATTCAAACGAGTTCTAGGGTTCTAGTCATGATAGGAAAAGATGTTGATGTAGGTTCTTCTGGTTTCAAGAAAATTTATAAGGATAAATATGTGTTCCAGTAGCTCTTGAGATTTAAAAGATTGATTTGAAGAAATTGATCAAACTTGAGTATGGCCAATTGAGTTGGACACAGGATAAGGTAGAAGAATCAGTGCTTTGAGTTGATTTGAAGAAGCCAGTGAGAATATTCCTGACAAATCACTTAAAGGATACAGACGTTCACCAAAAATTATTTGAAGAAATAATTTCTTATCCAATGATAGTTTTGAGAATGTGATAGGTAAGTAGGGTTGACACAAAAGAAGTATGTCTTTATGGGTTCAAGGAAGTCAGGTTAAAATGGTTTAGCAAAGCCAACCAGGGGATAGTTCAACAATTCAAAAGTTTTTCAATGACTAAAGAAAATTTAATAATATGATGGAATCAATTCTCTGATCGTTCGTGCTTCACGATACTCAAGCATTGAGTTTAAAAGCTGTCTAGGCCTTGAATTGATCAAAAAGTTGCATAGAGAGTGTAGGGTTTCAGGTTGAGTGGAGGAAGTCAACAAATGAAAATATTTGGAATAACCTAGGAGATAACAATCAGTATTGAAAGTATTTGGAAAATATCTTTTAGGGAAATCATGAACTAACTAAGCTGAACAGATTCTTTTAGTAATAATTAACCTTGTGGCTTTATAGTTTCAGAAGAATTTGGTTCAGGATTAGTTCCAAGAAAGTCAATAAAAATGAGGTTAAGGCGAATGGTTGGATACGCTTGTCGTAGAAGTATTCGGATATATAAGAGTTTATAAGATTTAGAAACTCTAGATAGCGAACGAGTCTGGATTCCAAATAAATGTAGAGAGATAAGATTTGATCGACTAGTGGAGAAGTTTGAAGAATAGGTTTGCTGACGAAGGAGATTGAAGAGTTCTAATATTGGTCCAAAATAGCGAAAAAGTATAGATCCTAAAGGATGCTAAAATCTGTTAAAGATATGGAAAATTTCCGAAAATCATGGGCGCTAAAAGATACAAAACCTAGGAAAAAATATGTAGTAACATATACCATCATACAGTCGGCCTAAACTGGTTAAGGTCAAAATTCACTCCTCATGACACTATCACTCCCAATTGTTATAAATACTAACTAATATCTGGGTATTCCAAAATTCTATTCTTCAAATTCTTAATCACCAATATTTTCTTGATAAATATCGCCTTACATACCTTCTCATTAAGATTATAATTTTCAAAAATTGTATTGTAAGGGAAATACTTTGGAAAAATATCTACCATAAAGGTGTAACCAAGAATTTTATTCATATTGGAGAATTACAGCAAGACTCTCATAATTATTCTAAGGACATCCTGTTACAACTTCTTATAACAATAGATAATGCTACTCAGCAGTTTTAGGTACTAGTCTTCATAGCTCTGGCTCTTGCACGAGCAGTCTCCAACTGCTTCATCTTCTTCTATGATCCTCGAGTCTGCATCATGCCTTTCTGCAGTGGGTGTAGGCGGCAAGATCTGCTCGATAGGAAGAGAGTCCCTAGGTTGCGGTGTAGCAGGTGTTGCTGGGATTGGTGCTCTGGTACGATGGAAAGATAAGGGACAATCCTTTACCCGATGTTTAGCGGATCCACATGCCAAACATTGTCCCAATCTCTTGCGGCAACTAGCGGTCTGATGACCAGGCCTCTTGCAGTAGTCACAAGCCAATAGCCTCTTACGACAAGACTGCCAGAAAGTAGAGTACTTGATGGGACCCAAATATCTTCTAGATTCAGGGGTACCCCTCCTAGGGTGAGGTTCCGCACCAACTTGGTTTAAGATAGCTAAGGCTACGTCATTGACATCCTTCATAACATCTCTCGTGATATCAATCTGTTTCTGCTGGGCCTCGGCTTGGGCCTTCTGGGACTCCAGGATTTCTTGAAGTAGGGCATCCATTTGGGAGGTGTCTGCTGGTACTAGTGGGACGACAGAAGTAACTATCATAACAGGAGATAGTAAAATTGCCGTGGGCGGAATAGGTTCGGCTGTAGTATGAGCTGTGCTACGGACTTGTGCAGCAAAGGGGGATTTGATGAGTTGCAAAGGGGAAGGACTGGAACGGGCGTGAGAATGAGGGGTGTGGTCAGGAGTTATCACCTTGTCATCAGCAGGACTGGAACGGATTGTCTTTCCTCTAGTCATAGTCTGAAAGGTTTAGGAGGCAAACATAAGCAAGGTATCCTACCAGGCTATAATCAAACAAAAATATTTATATATATAATTCGGACCTATGTTGTGACAAGTCAATGTTCTAGTGTTCTAATTGTTTCTAGGTATATTTTCCTAAGTTGTTGTTTCATGACCTGCATGGGCCACCACTAAAAATATGTCACGACCCGATCCCAAATAATTGGATCAAACCGGATCATGTCCAGCCTGTACCGTTGTTGAGACGACGGTAGTAAGCTGTTCCATTAGCTGGTAACCACAACAACATTTATTTTATCACAACTCAATATTCGAAAATTAAAAACTTTATTAAATATTAAAATAAATACAACTGGAATTAAAAGTACTGAAATAATTACTGAATTCAAATAACAGAAATTTTTCAAAGAAACAACAAAACTGGAAAAGAAAATCTAGCTAAACATTCGGCTCATCGGCCTCAGGTCCTGCGTCCTCCAAAAGGGGACTCTGGCAACACCACAGGGTACAGAACCGGGTCGTAATAGCTGTTGTTTAACAGCTCAGCATCCTCAATATCCCCTAAAAATGTTATCTCCAGTCAGGAGGGAGCAAAGTACAATTCATGCTAATTTGACAATTAAAATAATAATAGAATCATGCACTTTTAAACAATTTGGAATAAATTCTAGCAGTTACAGTATTGTGATGTGAATAGACAATGAATATGACCGGCTTGGGTTGTACAGTTGTATCCTATTGATACGATACGGCTTATCTCCGTGTGTATGAGGGGTAAGCTAATACAGTTCTAAGTTACTTTGGATGTGGTCATACTCATTACACTACTCCTCCAGTCCCCAAACAGTTACAGTAGTTACAGTAGTTACAGTAGTGCTCTCAGAGAGAGTTTCGTGTTGCATCGTGGTTTAAACTTGCAATAAAACGATTATTAAATAATTGTAAACTAACACAAAATGTACTTGCCTCAAAATGGACTGGACTTGAAGGGATGAAGACTTCGAGATGGGATTTAGACTCGTCCTCGAAATCCAACATTCGAGAAGTTGACTCAGAATCCAGGGTTACCAAGCTAACTATGCTAGTTGAAATCTCTAATTGTGTCCTAATCAATTTTAATCTTTATTTATTAAACACAAACAAGACGCGATTATCGGTGCGTTGTAATTAATAACGAGGGAAGGATCAATTTAACTTGTATTTTGGAAAAACTCGTAGTTACCAATTTAATTGATTAAAACTTTGTATTTTCGTAATTATACGTATAAAACTATATTTCTTGTTTTAATGAGAAAACATGATCGTTGTTAAAATATTAAAAGCTTATAAATTTTAATGTGAGAAAACTTCATTAATTTTCTATATCAAAATAATATTTATTTTAGATGTACGCGTACGCTAAAACTCGCAAAACCAGAGAATGACAGAAAATCTATGCTACAAAATTACAGGCCACAGAGAAAAATAGAAAAGCTGGACTTATGCCCATTACAATTTATTTTACATAAATTGAAATAAGAAGAAACGGTTGTTAATTCTAAAATCTTCCTACAATTTAATTATGAATAAATTAAATAATAAAAATAAGTTAAATATTAATGAGTCTCAGATATTGGTCCAATCGTCATATAGGCTAATGCCTCAACGTCCGGGCGAAGCCGGTTTCGTTTGCACTTAGCCGGGCATATTGACCAATACGGTCGTCGCCCAAAATCTAAAATATTAATATTTTCCGAAAACCATTTTAAAATTATAATTAAATTTTATGGAAAATCCGGCAGCATTTCCTCTATTTTCGGTCAACCCAAAAACTGGAAAAGTGTGCCATTATTTTCCTGCAAATATCCCAAACCAGGAAATTCTAAAATATGTATATAAAACTAACCACAATCATTCCCAATATTAATTTGGAACGACCCGAAACGAATTCGGGAATCCGAAACCAACCCAAAAACATCTCAGCACAAATCGGAAAACCAAATATCCAGAAATTCATTTCCGAAAGTTTCGGAAAAGCAAAACAAACCAACAGAAGCTTTCCCGCAGGTTTCACGGAAAATCACGGAAACAAACATAACCCAAAAATCGAATTTTTCGAAGGAGATTCCTGGACCAATTCTCATCATTGACACGGGAGGGACGAACTACTGTGATTAACCAGAAATTACCCAAAACGACGGAATCCGAAGGGTTGCCTCGGACTCGGGACGCGCGAAATCACAGAACGAACTCGATTTCCGCAGACAGCGCTGGGTAGGGGTTGTCCAGAACAGCAGAGCACGGCTCGGGGTGTGCCGGGGAGAACAGCGCGCGGGGCACGGGGCTAGGGCGCGGCCGGGAAACGTCGGGGCGGCGGTCGGGAGGTGCGCGCGGGGGCGGCCGGAAGGTCGCCGGGGCACGGGCGGCCGAGCGGGGTCCGGCGGGCGCGGCGATGGGCGCCGGGGAGGCGCGCGGGACGGCCGGGAGGGGGTCGGGGCGTGAGGCTCGCGGTTGGCGGAGAGGCCGAGGGCGCTGGAGTTCGGGAGAGGGTCGAGCGGGATGGGTTTGCTTCTGGAGGGATTATGAGGAAGTAGAGAGATGAGTGAGGAATGGGAGGAGAACATGGGGGTGTGATTAAAAGAAGTGGGTTGAGAAGTATGTGGTTGTGCTGCTGAGAGAAGAAGTAGGGAGGAAAATAAGGGTGAGGGGAGAACGTGTGTGGGGGTGTGCTGGTCCAACGTGGACCAGTTCAAAATACTTTTTTTTTATTTATTTATAGAAATCTGAATTCAATAGAAGGGAGGGGGTTTAGGTCGGGTCTAGGTTTCGGGAGGCTGGTCCGGGCACGGGTCAGGTCAGCAAGCAAAAGTCACATTTTAATTTTTGAAATAAATTTTTAAACTCATAAATAACACTAATAATAATAGTAATAATATTATAATATTAATAATGATTCACATTACAAAACTGGGTTTCACAGGAGGTGGGACCTAGTGGGACCCATGTGTAAGGGTAGGAGAGAGAGGTTGTAAGATGGTGGTAAAAATTTGACTGTAGACTTAGCATTATTGTTTAGCAAATGTCCCAAATCAAAATGTATAAGCTAGCTTATGCCTCCACTAATAAAAAAATCAACAAATGTTCCCATTCTTTGTACGTAACATTTTAAATTTTAAATAATACCCCCACATTTTAAACAAAAATTTGACTGTTTCACACGGAATAGAAGTATATGTTAATGTTTTCTTAAAGTGAGAGTATACGCTAGTTTATACATTTTGAATGGAAATATTTTCAAAAATATACCTTAATTGTATGTAGTATTCGTCAATCACCCTCTAGTCAAGTGGCACTGGCTGAAGTGTAAGACATTCATTCCATCTATTCGGATTTTAATCGGAAAGGAAGCGTATTATTTCTTCAATTTAATGAATGATAGAAGTAGGAGGCAATGGACTTGAGAGGCATTTGATACATCATTTTGGTATAAACATACAAGTCTCGAGCGTGTACACCAGAAACGACATTTCAAACGAAATTAATAAATAAAAAAGTTGCACCATTTGAATGGTTTCGTTTGCATTCGGCAGAACTCTTGGGTTAGGGCTGAGAGAGATGGGCTTTAATAGCATCTCTATACCACAATAGAAGGTGACATTTTCCATGATCCTCGAACATTAATTTGCGTTGGTCACCACCACAACTTTTTTATTCTCGTTTTTATTAAAACTATTTCCATTTTTGGCTGGCCTAAACAAGAGGGAGACGGGCCGCGGGCCGATTTTGAGAAAATGCAATAGGTGCAATCCTACTATGCCTCAAAGAGAGAATATATATATATATATATATATATATATATATATATATATATATATATATATATATATATATATATATATACACACAAAATAGTAAATTAAACATTTATGTCATATTTAGTTACGTTATTGTTACAATAACTATTTCGCATATCCAACTATTCTAAGTAAATCTAAATAATATAATATAGAATATATGATAGTTCTTATCTCCTCTGGAACAGTTTTTCTTTCTCTTTGAAAAATATGTTTTTTTTCTTCTTCACTTTTAAAAACAGAAAATAGATCTAGAGTGCCACCAAAATGTCATAGTGCATGGAGGTCTTGTTATTGCCGAGGCACAATTTTTCGATGGAAAAAATGAAATTTCGTAACAATTGTACAAACAATTGTTATTACGTAACACTTCACAAAAGGTACGTAAGAGAAATTTCAACTAGTGCTACACTTCACAGAAGGTGCACAGAACGTAACACTTCACAGAAGGTACGTAAGAGAAATTTCACTAGTGCTACACTTCACAGAAGGTGCACAGATAGAATTCTGATAAAACCAACGCAAACACTTCACCGAAGGTGCGCTAATAGAATTCTGATAATACCAACAAAGAAGGTGACAGGCGAAAGATGAAAAAACTCCTGCTGGGGTGAATGATCACCGTTGCTCAAAGTTTTATTCGTCCCACACGAATAGCTTCCAGGAACCAGCAAGTTCGTCGGAGAACTTGGAACACTCTTGCTCTTCTGACTCCTCGGATGAACACGAACTCCCGTGCAAAAACTCAACACTGGTACAATACCTCTCTTCTCTCTCACAGCTTCTAAGCACTTGTAAACTTTCTGTCTACTACTTGTGTATTAGTTCCTTACTGTGAGAGAGAAGGAGGAGACCTTATATAGGCCCCTGCAACAACTGTCCGGTTAGCACAATGTTAGGGACGTGGTAATAACCATCCCGAACATGGAGCAACTGTTCAGAACATGCAATGACACGTTCTGCCGCAAGTTGTGCCACTCGCGTAACCAGCGTGATTTGCACTTTACGCACACAATCATTTTACGCAACCTGCGCACACTACGCACTCTACGCACACTGCGCACTCTACGCACGCTACGCACGCTGCGCACACTGCGCACTCTGCGCACTCTACGCACGCTGGGCTGCGTACTGGGCTACGTAACTGGACTCGCATAACGGGCCGCGTAACGTGGTCGTGCAAGTGGCTCGCGCAACGAGCGCAACTTAAGCGCACTATGCGCCTAGCGACGATGCTGACGTGCTAAGTGCAAAGTGCGCCAACAAAATGCCACATTACACCTCATGAGCCCTTGAGCCCAAGTCCGAGCCCGAGCCCGAGTCCGAGTCCGAGTCGCTAAGCCCCTACGGGGCTTAGCTCCTATGGAAATAAATTTTCCAAGAGCAAAAAGCATGAATGCTTTAATTGTTGATTTTAGCCTTTTTTCCATTAAAAAAATAATCCCACATGGCAAACCCATGTGCACCTCCACACCACATGTGCATCTCCAATAATAGCAAAGCTAATATATAGAGATACAATCTCTTTGTTTTTTCCGATGTAGGACTAAAGTTTTCTCTATATATGGGTATAAGTGTTCCCCACAGTAACTGTCCATCATACATTAGGAGAGATGTCGCTGACGACTTGAATATTCTCGCATGGGTCAAAAATCAGACTATAATACAAGAATGGACTAAGCCTTGAATTTTGCATCATAGCTGAAATTCTTTCCACTCACATAATGTAGTTACATGTGCTTCTGGCTACACATTAAAGGCCCTGTGCCAGCCTGGTTTAAGTGTATAATTTTGGGCGTCTACAAGTTTACCCTCAAGAGACAGCCTGATATCTCTGTCCATACACTATAGGTGAGTTCATTATAAAGAGACATAAGCGCTTTGCGCTTCCCTTGCGGTGCTACGCTGCTATGACATGGCTTAAAGCCGAGGCCTTACCCCGTACCGGGAACCTCATCGTAGTGTCTTACTACTACTGTAGCATGAGGCAACTGCCTCTTTGTAGTACCAAACTACCCATTATTAAGCCTTAGGCTCCCTTGCGGTGTTACGTCGCAACGACATGGCTTGCAAGGCCGAGGCTTTATCCCTAACCGGGTACCTCATCGTGGTGTCGTGCCACTGTAACATGAGGAATTCCTCCGCTTTGTAGTACTGACTACACCCCTCTTTATTTTTAACATACAGCATTAGGCTAACTGTCTATTTGCGGTGCTACGCCGCTGTGACTTGGCCTGCTAAGCCGAGGCTTTATCCTATTTCTGGGCAGCACCCCACATATAGGAACCTCATTGTGGAGTCACCCCACTGTAGCATGGAGTTTTACTCCTTGTAGTGCTGCTCTACCGTGCTTCCTGTAAAGCACACCAAGCATTCACTCTGCCTGAGAACTCATTAAGGCTATTAAGCCAACCTTTCCACAGGAACCGTTTTTCGCAGAAAAAATAGTAGACAACAGTGGTTATAGGTTCGTAACCTCTCCATGCCCAATAGAAGATGTACCCACCGTCCCTGATATTCTTCCAGTTAATGGTCCTCCCTTGAACCAAAAGCTAGATGCCTAGTAGATAAATCCTTGAACTAATAGCATAAAACTTTATAGTAGGAATACAATAACTAATATCAAAATACCTTCAAGCCTATTTTACATGCTGAGTCATCGACCAGCTAGCGCTTGAGGCCCTTGGTGAACGGATCTGCCAGGTTTTTCTGACTCCGAACATCAATCACTGCAATTACACCTCTCTTAATAAGATCGTGTAATGCCCTGTGCTTCAACCGCACGGTCCTCTTCTTCCCGTTGAAGAGGTCATTTGATGCCACCGCCGCAGTCGTCTGGTTGTCGCAGTATATCGGTATTGCCGGTATTTATGCCCCAACCACTGGAAGATCATACATGAGCTCCCGAAGCCATTCTGCTTCCTCGGCTGCGGTGTCAAGTGTAAAGAACTCAGATTCCATGGATGACCGCGAGAGCATTGTCTGCATCTTCGATTTCCATGATATAGCAGCTCCACCCATTGTGAAAATATATCCACCTGTGGACCTCTCGCTCTCCAAATCTGAGCACCAGTTGGCATCACTGAAGCCTTCCACTACCTGCGGATCTTCGCTGTAGTACAGTGCATATGTCTGAGTGTTCTTGAGATATCTCATAACCCGTTTCACAGCCTTCCAGTGTTCAACACCAGGGTTGCTGGTGAAACGCCTCAGCATTCCCACGACGAAAGCTATGTCAGCCCTTGTGGCATTAGTAGCATACAACAAACTCTCGATTACGCTTGCATACTCCAGCTGCCTGACGCTTTCCCCTGAATTAGGCTTCAGCTTCAGATCACACCTGTACGGCGTATCGATCCCTGGAAGATCCTGATACCCATAACGAGTGATCATTTTCTCAATATAATGAGACCGTGACAGCGCTAGTCCAGTGTCTATCCAGATGATCTTGATCCCTAAGATCACATCAGCTTCCCCCAAGTCCTTCATACTGAACTTGCTCGAGATGAACCTCTTTGTCTCCGTGACATAGCTCATATCCGTACCTAGGATAAGCATGTCGTCCACATACAGACAAACGATCATACCTCTTCCATCAGCGAACTTCGTGTAAACACACTTGTCCGTCTCGCTGACCATGTAGCCATTTGACCTTATAACCTTGTCAAATTTCTCATGCCACATCTTGGAAACCTGTTTATGACCGTACAAAGATTTTACCAACTTGCAGACTTTGTCTTCAAGACCCTTGACGATAAATCTCTCTGGTTGTTGTATGTATATCTCTTCAGTCAGCTCGCCATTTAGGAAAGCCATTTTTACATCCATCTGATGTATCACTATCTTATGTATTGCTGCAAGAGCAATCAACATCCTGATGGTGGTCATTCGGGCAACTGGAGCATACGTGTCAAAATAGTCAATCCCCTGCTTCAGAGAAAATCCTTTGGCTACCAACCTAGCCTTGAACTTGTCAATAGTTCCATCTGATTTCATCTTCTTCTTGAAGATCCATTTGCATCCGATGGGTTTCGCTCCTTCAGGAAGATCAACCAACACCCAAGTGTTATTTGAAATAATAGAATCAATTTTATTGTCAATCGCCTCCTTCCAGAAAACCGCATCTCTGGTCTTCATCGCCTCATCATAGGTAAGCGGATCTGCTTTCACATGATAGGTGACAAAGACAGTTCCGAAGTCCTTTGGCCTCCTCACACGCTTAGCTGATGGCTCAGCTTGTTCTGGTTCAATCGTTATTTCAACAACATCTTCTTGGACCATATCTTCATTGAAGACTTCAGTTTGATGCGCACCCTCATTGTTCTCTGGTACATCCGCAAGAACAATATTCTTGTGCCTAGCAAATTTATCTTCAAAATATTCTGCGTCGCGAGATTCAATAATATGATTTGACTCAATATCAAGAAATCTCCGAGCATCACTCTTCTCGGCATACCCCAAGAAGATCGTCTTAGTAGTCCTTGTCCCAAGCTTCTGAATCTTCAGATCTGGAAGCTTGACATATGCCCGACACCCCCACACTCGAATGACATTCAAGTTAGGTCTGACCTTGAACCAGAGTTCATGAGGAGTAACGTCTGAAGTTGCATGAGGCACTCTATTTAGAATAAAAGTGGCCGTCAATGCAGCTTCACCCCAGTAGCACTTAGGAAGGCCAGCAGTCAACAACATTGAGTTAATCATTTCTGTTAACGTTCTGTTCTTCCTCTCTGCTACTCCGTTTGATTGAGGAGAGTACGGAGCCGTAGTCTCATTGACAATTCCATGTTCTTTGCAGAACGATGCGAATTCATGAGACCTATACTCCCCACCTCGATCACTTCTTATTCTTTTGAGTTGTTGTCCAGTCTGTCACTCAGCTTCGGCTCTGAACTCCTTGAACTTCTCGAATGTTTCGTCTTTAGCCTTCAGCAAGTAGACGAACGCATAATTAGAGAAGTCATCGATGAAGGTTATGAAATACTTCATCCCGGCCCTTGTAGAGAACTGTTTGAAGTCACAGATATCGGAGTGTACCAACTCCAGAAGATCTGTACTTCGATTAACCCGAGGAAAGGGTTTCCTTGTGATCTTCGTTTGAGCACAAACTTCACATTTCTCTACCTTACCCCCACATTTGGAGATAAGTCCTAGACTAGACATTCTGTTTATTCGTTTAGAATGAACATGTCCTAGCCTATTATGCCACAACTCAAGAGTATAAGCAGAAGGAGTGACTTCATTAATTACATTAATTACATTGGACTGATTTACAAGCTGAATCTTGAACATTCCTTCGGTATAAAAAGCTTTTCCGAAATATGTTTCCTTGATAGACATCACCATCTGGCCAGCATTGATGTCCATTCTGAGGCCTGCGTTGCAGAGTAGGCCTCCTGAGATCAGGTTCTTGGCGATAGCAGGTATGTGCTTCACGCCTTGAAGCGTCAGAGACTTGCCAGAAGTCAGCTTCAATACTACCGTCCCAATCCCGAGCACTTCAGCTTGTGCCTGATTCGCCATCATAACCACTTCAGAAGTAGGTGTGTAGGTGGTGAACCACTCCTTACTGGAGCAGACATGGCAGGAGGCTCCAGTGTCTACCCACCAGTCAGAGTCAGTCCTTACCGCATCAACCTGTACAATCATAGCAACAACGTCAGTGATCATAGATACCTTACTAGGCTCTCCTTGCTCTGATTGCTTGGTCTTTGCTTTGCACTCATTCTTAAAGTGGCCCTTCTTGCCACACTTGAAGCAAGACATCTGAGACTTTGGCTTCTTTTTCTTGAAAGAAGTTCCCTTGACTTTCAGATTGTTAGGGTCCTACTTCTTGCTGTGGGAAGCCGCCTGCTTTCCCTTTGGTTCCTTGGTATGAACAGATTGGCGTTAGCCAATTGCTTGGACAGTGTGTCCACCTTCAGTTGAGCCCGCATCTGGTCCTTAACATAGATTTCCTACAAGAGATCTTCAAGGGTGATCTCCAGCTTCTTCCTATGCATGTTTGCATAGAACTTGCTCCACCCAGCGGGGAGCTTTGAGACAATCCCTCCAACAACAAACTTGTCGGGGAGGGGCATCGCCTCGTCTTCCAACTTCTGTCGCAGTTTCAGGAACTCCTTCACCTGCGGCAGCAAAGACTTTTCGTCCTCAAAGAACCACTTGTGATATTTTTCAACCACAAAGATTTTACTGCGGTTCTTGTCTTCTTCGTAGAGTTTTTCTAGAGACTCCCATATGTCTCTAGCGATAGTCTTCTTAGAATAGGATTCTGTAAGGGAATCTTCCATAGCATTCAGGATAAGCAGCCTGCAAATACTATTTTCCTTTCTCCATTTTGCTTGAAGTTTAGTAGCCGCGGTGATTGCGGCAGCAGACCCAACATCTAGAACAGTAGGTTCTTCCTCCAGAAGCACGTGATCTATGTCTTTGAGTTGAAGGGTGAGATAAACCTTCCTCTTCCAGACTTGGTAATGTTCTCCATCAAACTTTTCTAATTTACAAAAGTCAGAATTGAAGAGTGAAACATTGACGTTTTCCATCGTAGCGATAAAGCTTTGAGATTTTTATTGCCGGAGCACAATTTTTCGATAGAAAAACTAAAATTTCGTAACAATTGTACAAATAATCGTTATTACGTAACACTTCACAAAAGGTACGTAAGAGAAATTTCAACTAGTGCTACACTTCACAGAAGGTGCACAGAACGTAACACTTCACAGAAGGTACGTAAGAGAAATTCTACTAGTGCTACACTTCACAGAAGGTGCACAGAACGTAACACTTCACAGAAGGTACGTAAGAGAAATTCCACTAGTGCTACACTTCACAGAAGGTGCACAGATAGAATTCTGATAAAACCAATGCAAACACTTCACCGAAGGTGCGCTAATAGAATTCTGATAATACCAACAAAGAAGGTGACAGACGAAAGATGGAAAAACTCCTGCTGGGGTGAATGATCACCGTTGCTCAAAGCTTTATTCGCCCCACACGAATAGCTTCCAGGAACCAGCAACTTCGTCGGAGAACTTGGAACACTCTTGCTCTTCTGACTCCTCGGATGAACACGAACTCCCGTGCAAAAACTCAATGCTGGTACAATACCTCTCTTCTCTCTCACAACTTCTAAGCACTTGTAAACTTTCTGTTTACTACTTGTGTATTAGTTCCTTACTGTGAGAGAGAAGGAGGAGACCTTATATAGGCCCCTGCAACAACTGTCCGGTTAGCACAATGTTAGGGGCGTGGTAATAACTACCCCGAACATGGAGCAACCGTTCAGAACATGCAATGACACGTTCTGTCGCAAGTTGTGCCACTCGCGTAACCAGCGTGATTTGCACTTTACGCACACAGCCATTTTACGCAACCTGCGCACACTTCGCACACTGCGTACGCTACGTACGCTGTGCACACTGGGCTGCGTAACTGGGCCAGCATAACTGGGCTCGCGTAATGGGCCGCGTAACGTGGTCGCACAACGTGGTCGCGCAACATAAAATACAAAGTGCGCCAACAAAATGCCACATTATGCCTCATAAGCCCGAGCCCGATCCCGAGCCCGAGCCCGAGTCCGAGTCGCTAAGCCCCTACGGGGCTTAGCTCCTATGGAAATAAATTTCCCAAGAGCAAAAAGCATGAATGCTTTAATTTTTGATTTTAGCCTTTTTTTTCCATTAGAAAAATAATCCCACATGGCAAACCCATGTGCACCTCTACACCACATGTGCATCTCCAATAATAGCAAAACTAATATATAGAGATAAAATCTCTTTGTTTTTTCCGATGTGGGTCTAAAGTTTTCTAAAGGAAAAAACCAAAACTCCAACAGGTCTCGAGGTATTAAGATATGCTTATTTGTTTAATTTTATTTATCTTTTTAGTCGAATATTATTTTAATTGAAAGATACCTTTGTTTAAATGATTTTTTAAAGTTGGTGTTAATTTTGGATAATTTAAATTTTTTTATACATAATAATAGGCTTTCATTTATTTTTGCTACTGAGCCTGGTCGTTCTAAGATGAATCTCAGATCCGGATATATCCTTAACAAGCTAAAAGATAATAATTAATCTTTTTAAAGATTTCTTAATTTTTTGTATTATTGCTCGAGGGTGGTTGATCATCAATTAGAATTGATATATGATGAAGAGGAGGTGATGGTTTGAATCCAGGCCTTAGCAAATTGAGAGGAATAAAAATTATTATGCATAAATTATCGATGCTCTTAGTACACGGCCATCAATAAAAAGTTCTTGGCTCCGTGACTTAGACAAGAGATCGGACTTGGACAACATTTCTCTGATTTGGACAACCCTCAAATTCTAACGTGACCTGCAAGAAGTCGAGATTGTAAGTGACCTTCTAAATCAACCCACAACGAAGGTCAAGGGGCAACCAAAATAAACTCCGACTTGGACAACTCAACCAACGGGACTGGCCGGCCCTGGACTTGGTCCATGGGTGTTGAGTTTTGTGTCCACTGCTATCTCGGCCTATTATGGCCAAAAGTTTAGAACTTTGTCCCTAATAACTTTAAAAGGGTCAAGAAGACTAGTTTAAGACGATCTTTGTCTCTCAAAAAACTAATTTGCGAGAGGCTACCTCGTATATTCTACGTTCCATTTTCAGTCAAAAAGATCATATAGTATTTCGAGTGAACTTAAATAAATAGGTTCAAGATTAAGAAAACGTGTTTCTTTCTTAGTTAGTTAATCCATGGCAATTTAAGAACTAGGGTTTGCCTATGCATAATTCATCATAATTGGGACATATAGGTAATAGATACCAAACTCCTATATAATTGTGCAAGAGATATAATTCACTACTAAAATATGCTCAATTGGCGACATAAATTTAGCGACGTTCTAATAACGTCGCTAAATTGTGCACATTAGCGATGTTTCAATTAAACGTCGCTAATAGTCGCTACTAGCAACGAAAAAAGCGACGTGACACGACATATATTAATTAGATGATCTAGTCGACGCGAAACGTCGCTATAACGTCGCTAATAGCGACTAATTTAGTGACGTTAGTATGAACGTCGCTAAATTCTAATTATATTCCCCCCAACGATTCATTTTCCCCCATTTTACTCTCTCACTCTCTCTCCTCCCCCCTCCGGTGCTCTCACTCTCTCCGGCGACTCTCACTCTCTCCGGCGACTCTCCTCCCTCTCTGGTACGTGACTCTCCCCTTCCTTTCTCTCTCTCTCTCTCTCTCTATTTTGGTTGTTGGTGGTTGGGGGGGTGCGGGTGGCTCGGGGGGAGGGACAGGGAGGATGCGGGTGGTTGGGGGGTGAGTGGGGGGGGTGGGGTAGGGGGGTGAGGGCGGCTGGGGTAGGGAAGCAGGTGGGTGGGGGCGGCTGGGGGGAGGGGAGCAGTGGGTGTGGGGGCGGCTGGGGGATGGGAGCAGGGGGGGTGGGGGCGGCTGGGGGAGGGGAGCAGCGGGGTGGGGGCGGCTGGAGGAGGGGAGTAGTGGGGGTAGGGGCGGCTGGGGGAGGGGAGCAGGGGGGAGGGGAGGGTTAGGGTTCGGGTTATGGGTGGGGGTGAGGAGGGGGGGTGGCTGTGGGGAGGGGAGGGTTAGGGTTAGGGTTAGGGGTAGTGTGGGGAGGGAGGGGGGGGGGGAGAAGGGGGGGGGGGGGGCTTGGTCAGGGGCACCGATAGTGCCGAAAAATCTAATAATTTAGTAATAATTATTTGTTTTTCGATACCGAAAAATCTGATACTCCGATTCAAAAGCACCGATAGTGTCGATATTTGTAACAAGTAGTTTTGTTGGTTGGTTAATTGGTAACATGGTGATCGGGACATATAGTCCCTGCAGCCATTCGACTGGCGAGGTAGAAACTATGTAGTCGTAGATAAAGTTGACTGTCCTTCGACCCTCATCCCTCGGCAATGATGATACGACAACCTATCACTATATCTTATATAGTAGTAGATGATGTCTTAGTATTACATTATGTGGGTTCATCTTGATTCTGTTACATTCTTCAGTTACTAGATACGATAATAACATATACTACACCATATGTACAGAACATAGATGATTCATACTAATGTATGCTAGAATGAATTTTGGGTTGTGTTCTGAGCCATCCGTTCTCACACTTGGCAAAAAATTAAATTTTTTGTATTTTATCTGCTTTCGAAAATGTACTCAAACGAGATGATGGTTCCTTTAGTTAGCTTGCTTATGTGACAATTATATTATTTGTGAATATCGATCTTACCAGATGGCAACCATGACCCGAGGAGCGGCACGTCGTTTGAGGGAAACACTGAATGCTGAGGTGGCTCCTCCTACTGTTAAGGAGGAAGTGGCACCGGTAGCTAGTGAGATCGGGAGTTCTATTCATCCAGCACTTGTAATGGACTACATCTCTCCTGCCGCCGTCGATCCCACTTATTCGAGGTGGTTGCGTAATCGTATCACTGAGCGTTTGCGTGAGCTGTGTGGTTCTCATTAGCTATTAGTACTTATTTGTATTGGACTATTTGTATTGGGTTGTGTTTGTATTAGACTATTTGTATTGGACTACATATATGAATTAGTACTGTGTCAATCTCTAGATTGTATTGGACTACGACATGGTGATCAGGACATAGTCCCTGCAGCCATTCGACTTGCGAGGCATAAACTATGTAGCCGTAGATAAAGTTGACTGTCCTTCGACCCTCATCCCTCGGCAATGATGATATGACAACCAATCACTATATCTTATATAGTAGTAGATGATGTCTTAGTATTACATTATGTGAGTTCATCTTGATTCTGTTACATTCTTCAGATACTAGATACGATAAGAACATATACTACACCATATGTACAGAACATAGACGATTCACACTAATGTATGCTAGAATGAATTTTGGGTTGTGTTTTGAGTCATTCGTCCCCATACTTGGCAATTAAGCATGTGAAATATATCGTTGAAGAACATAAAACTTGTGGTCGTTACTGCAGAAAGTGCAGACTGACATGAACTGACGCACGAAAAGGAGGAGATCAAAGCTGTAACAAGTAAAGTTGTGTTTTGGATGTTCTACTCTTGTAAGCTCTTTGTTCACAAAGCAAGATATAATGAATACAGAACAAGTATCGAGTTTATATCTCTTGTAAGCTCTATACTTGAGTTACGAACTCGATACTTGTTCTGTATTCTTTAATTATAGCTTACTTTGTGAACAAAGAGTTTACAAGAGTTATTTTTCCAAAGCACAACTTTACTTGTTTCAGCTTAGAGCTCCTCATTTTTGTGCGTCAGTTCATGTCGGTCTTCACTTTCTGTAGTAACTTCTTCCAATTAATCTTCCTTCCTTGGCAATGATGATACGACAACCTATCGTGATTCTGTTATTATAGTAGATGATGTCTTAGTATTACATTATGTGGGTTCATCTTGATTCTGTTACATTCTTCAGATACTAGATACGATAAGAACATATACTACATCATTGTACAGAACATAGATGATTCACACTAATGTATGCTAGAATGAATTTTGGGTTGTGTTCTGAGCCATCCGTTCTCACACTTGATTCTGTTATATCTTCAGATACTAGATTCAATAAGAGTGAGAGCGCCGGAGAGAGTAAGAGCGCCAGAGGGGGGGAAGAGAGAGAGTGAGAGAGTAAAATGGGGGAAAATGAATTGGTGATATCAACTGTAATTAGAATTTAGCGACGTTCATACTAACGTCGCTAAATTAGTCGCTATTAGCGACGTCATAGCGACGACTAGCTCATGTAACTATGTACCCGTAGATGAAGTTGACTGTCCTCCGACCCTCATCCCTCGGCAATGATGATACGACAACCTATCACTATATCTTTTAGTAGTAGATGATGTCTTAGTATTACATTATGTGGGTTCATCTTGATTCTGTTATATCCTTCAGATACTAGATTCGATAAGAACATATACTGCACCATATGTACATAACATAGATGATTCACACTAATGTATGCTAGAATGAATTTTGGGTTGTGTTCTGAGCCATCCGTTCTCACACTTAAAACACATATGAATTAGTACTGTGTGTCAATCTTTATTTTTGTATTTTCGGCAAATCCAGGGATTGGATTCTGTATTTTGTATTTTGGATTCTTTATTTTGGCTCCAGCTCCAGCTCCATTTGCATTAATCTACGGTACGACATGGTGGTCAGGACATAGTCCCTGCAGCCATTCGACTGGCGAGGCAGAAACTATGTAGCCGTAGATTGACTGTCCTTCGACCCTCATCCCTCGACAATGATGATATGACAACCTATCACTATATCTTATATAGTAGTAGATGATGTCTTAGTATTACATTATGTGGGTTCATCTTGATTCTGTTACATTCTTCAGATACTAGATACGATAAGAACATATACTACACCATATGTACAGAACATAGATGATTCACACTAATGTATGCTAGAATGAATTTTGGGTTGTGTTCTGAGCCATCCGTTATCACACTTGGCAAAAAATTAAATTTTTTGTATTTTATCTGCTTTCGAAAATGTACTCAAACGAGATGGCACCCGTTCTCACAGATGGCACCTAAGACCCGAGGATCTCGCTTGAGGGAGGCACAGATGGTTGTGAAAGAGGAGGTGGCACTAGAGGGCAGTTCCACCGAGGGAGCTGCTCCAGAAGTAATTCCTAAAGCCGAGGGAGCTGTAAAAGAGGAGGTGGCACCACAGGGCAGTTCCACCGGGAGTTCCAGTCATCCATCTCCTCTGGATATTGATCTGGCTGCCGCGGATCCTACTTATGTGCGCTGGCTGAGGGAGTTCTATATGCCCCATCATAGACGACAGTAGATACATATATTGACTGGATTTGTTTTGATGGATATATCTTCTCTGGATATTGTGATGGATATTTGTTTTGATGGATATATCTTCTTTGGATATTGTGATGGATATTTGTTTTTTGGTGTGTGAAGTATATTGGTTTATGTGATGTGTGATGCATATTGTGATGTATATTTGTTTGTGTGATGCATATTGTGATGTTCCGAGAGGCTTGAGGAGACGACCAATTATTTTTGGTCTATTCTGGATTGTATTGTGCGTGCCGGTGTTGAGTGTTCCACCGAAGGGATCAGCGAACCTAGGGATTAGATTCTGTATTTTGGATTGGATTGGCTTCTGTATTTTGGATTGTACATTTGCATTATGGATTCTTTTTTATAATTTTTTTTCAATTTAGCGACGTTTTTAGTCGTCGCTAACTTTTAGCGACGAATAAAATAGTCGCTAAAATCGTCGCTAAATTGTTGACGTGGCAAACAATCTGATGCCACCACATCATCGCAAAAACGTCGCTAATGTGTCGCTAATCAGCGATCAAAAGAAAACGTCGCTGAAAACGTCGCTAGTTAGCGACGTTAATAGCGTCGCTAACTAACGTCGCCATAGCGACGTTTTGCGACGTTTTCTCGATTATCGACATATTTTTTTTCGTCTTTTCCTAAACGTCGCTGAAAACGTCGCTAATTTAGTTTAGCGACGTTTTAGACGAGTGATTGCTCGGCGTGTGACTTTAATACAAAGGAGTTTGCATGTCACTATTTGTAGCATGAGCACGAGTCATCCAGCACTACACCACACCACCAGTTCCACATATAGGCAATACCTTATACGAGCCTGTTTGGATCGTGGATCGCATTAGCTGCGCTCCAAGTGGAAAAAATATTGTAAATTACGTGTGAAATTTCGGGTTTTAGCATTTGGTTGGCAATTACAACTGCGTGAAAAATAGGGAATCTCTGTCACAATAAAGTCCATGTCCTCTTCTTTTTTCTTCTCACTTGCAACAAAAAAGAAGAAAAAGTGTGTAGAAAGTGGTAGATTTTGGACCAGCCTCTGGAGATGGACGATCGGATCCGTCATCGACCGACCTCTAGAGCTCGAACTCTTCACCGGAGTAGTTGTTCCTCCGTTGCTGGAGGACGAACTCTGTCGCAACAGCGGCTAGCGCTTGCTCGTGGGAAGGAGGATGTGGTTTCGACGGTGGTAGCAAGGATGAGGAGGGAGGTGACGGGGTTAGAAGGAGGAGGAGAGAGGACGGGCTTCCTGCGACGGTGGGAAGGAGGAGCAGGCTGGTGATAGGGTTGGGAAGGAGGAGGGGCTTTCGACTGATCGAACGCGTCGTCGGCAGACAGAACTATCAATGGGCACGATCGGGTTGTAGCTTGGCCCAACATTTTGGATTTTTTTTTTTTTTGAGATTTTCTGTAATGTTTTCTTAGTTATGTTTTATTCAATTTGTTTGGATTTGAAGTATGTAACAATTAAGTGGTAAATAAGTTCTCAAAAAATTGATATTTTAGACGGTATGATGCTAGTGACATCGTGTCATTCAAGCCATACCTAGAGTTCATACCTCTCTTATTTTAGAGGCTAGTTCCGCCATTGCCAACAGGAGTCGACGTCATCGTGCGACAACATTGGGTGCGTCAGCGACCTCAACGAGGTCTGTCCTGCCAGACTCGCGGTCAAGAAGGATAACCGGATCTACAGTAGATATGGAAAGAGTAAAATGGGATGATGGAAAAAAAATTATTTTGGAGATTACATCACTTGCAGGTGACAAAAAATTACGTATCCAAACATTGAAAGTCATCCTCCTTACTTGCAGGAGACAAAAAGCTAAATCCAAACATGTTTTGGAAAGTGAAATGCATTGGAAGTGCACTGCATTACAACATCTTGAAAGTGTCATTTACACACTTTCCAAGAGTACAAGCATCCAAACAGCAGCCCTTAAGATGTAGTAATGTTAGGAGTCCATTTTTGTTCACCCACCAGAACTAGATATGATGTTCATCTCCTAATAAGAATATGACACGTGTCATTTTTATTCCACACAAACCACTTTGTAAGTGGTTTTGTTCATCCACCAAAGTGATTTTGTACCACGTGTCATATTTTTATTGGAAGATGAACATTCCATCTAGTTTTGGTGGGTGAACAAAATTGGACTCGTAATGTTAGTATAGCTCCCACACAAAAAAATAAAAGTAAACACAAACACGGGTAACAGAACAAAATCCTTTTGCATACAAATCTCCCAAATTTAATTATATTTTTAATAAAAATTTCCAAATTTCATAAACCTTTAATAAGTCACCAAATCAACATAAAACAGACTTACGAGTCCTCTGGTTAACTTCAACTTTTTTAAAAAACAAATTATATAAGTTTTAAATTTAAGATTTTACGAGTACTATAATAAGTCTCCAAATTTCATAAACCGTTATTAAATTTCCAAATTCATAAACCTTTAATAACTACAACATCTTGAAATAGATTAATATAGCGTCTCCAACAGCTCGGGCAATGATGAGACGGAAGTTTTATACATTCTCCATAAATTAAAAAAATGCTATTTTGTCCGCATACAGGTCAGTCCGTTCGTCTATGTGGCACTTTTTTAGGCAAATGTTAAAGGCTACCCTCTTTTTGCTAAGGGCCACCAACTTGAAACTTTAAAAAATTACAAATTTGCCATTTTGAAAACACTAAGGACCACCAAGTTAGAATGTAACAGTGACTGCAGGACTTGCCTGCAGTCCAAAGTGAAGACAGGACCGCAGTGCTTGTCTGCAGTCCTCGATTGACAGAAGCTTTTCTCTATTTTTTTTAAAACTTCCAACCTACAGTGACTGCAGGACTTGCCTGCAGTCCAAAGTGAAGACAGGACTGCAGTGCTTGTCTGCAGTCCTCGATTGCCAGAAGCTTTTCTTCAAAATTTTTAAAACTTACAGTGACTGCAGGACTTGCCTGCAGTCCAAAGTGAAGACAGTACTGCAGTGCTTGCCTGCAGTTCTCGAATGACAGAAGCGGAGAGAGGGAGGTGAGGGGGAGGGGAGGGGTACGAACGGAGAGAGAGAGAGAGAGAAAGAGAGAGAGAGAGAGAGGTGAGGGGGTTTTGGGGGGAACGAACGAGAGGAAAGGGAGAGGGTTTTTGCAGGGGCAGCCCTGGTCCAGGGCAAGCCGGACGACGGCCCAGGGCCCCCTGACGAAGTGGGGCACCAACATGGGTCTGTCTATAATAGAACTAAAATGTATCATGTGTCTTTCTTTTAACCAAAAGCATTGTGGTGTAGTGGTTATAATGCTAGATTTACATTTAAAAGGTCCTTGGTTCAAATCTTGACTACAACAAATTTTTGTTTTATTTATATATATTTTTACATTATGTATGAGGGTCCATTTTGGAAGTTTCGCCTCGGGCCCCCAACAGCTCAGGGCCTGTCCTGGATTTTTGGGTGGCCCTTAGTAAACTTGTTCAATTTAGGTTGCTCTTAGTAAAAATAATAGTAAGTCATTGTTGTCTTTAGTAGGAGGGTTTCCTTTAGTAAAGAGGAGGTGGTCTTTAACATTTGTCCTTTTTTATTGGCCTCCCTCCTGTTAACGTGGAGGTCATACCGATGTTCTACCAATGAAGAAGTGCCACATGGCAAACAGGCTGACCCATCTGCGGGCCATATAGCAGGGTTGTAAATTTTATTTTTAGACTAACCTTAATTGATGGAACCACTCACTGCAATGAATACCACAACAATTGTCGCAGCAGTATCGAAGTTGCGAACACCAATTAGTATGTAACACCTTGCATGAAGTGTTTCTGTGACCGCATCATAATCACAGTGCACAGGAGGATCTTGCAACAGCTACACCACAGTGTGGTGTCCCAATCAAAATGTTGTTAGCAGGAGTGTCCGATTCGACTTATTCGGTTGAAATATTTTTACAATAAATTAAATTATTGTTAAATTATATTAAAATTTTAATATATATATTTATTGTGTTGTCTATTATTAGAAGGAAAAACCAAGTCTTCTCACTCTCTCTTTTCCCTATTGTCCGGTTCTATTCTCCTTAACGTTGGAGAATTCTTGGATCCGGTTATGTAGGATGCCTATAGGCTATTTTTGGAGTACTTTATCACTATACTACTCAATTCCTCTTAGAATAGTGCTCTATTGGCTTTCGTAAATATCCTCTACTAAAGACTCTTTTCTCTCATATCCAACAAGAATTTCTACTCTTATGTTTATTTGTTCTGGGCAAAAGCTAAGTTCGGGTCACTCTTTCTATGTTGTATGCGACGAGGAGATACCGGTGGAGCGGGGGTTTCACCACTACGAGTATTCGGAACAAGTCTGCACATAAACCCGAATCAACTCTTAAGACAGTGCTACGTGCGCGACTTTCACGAAGGTCGGTAACCTTAATTTATTTTATTTTGTTTGCAGATTTTTAACGAAAGAAAAGAAAATAATTTCTAACAATTTAAGAGTTGATTATTTAGAAAATTCATTTTAAGGAATTTAATTTATTTTGTCTAAGACATATTTGTTAAACATTTAGACATTTGTTAACAAGTATTTTTGTTTTACTTTTTAAAACGACATTTGTTAACAAGTATTAAAGTTCTGCTCAAAATATTTCGACATTTATAACAAGCATTTTCAACGAATTTATGTTCTGCTCAAAACAAGAACAATTGTTAACAAGTATTCTCAGCTCATTAGTGTTGCCAATATTTGTAATCTAGCATTTTAGCAAGTAAGGTATTCATAAAGAACTCGGGACAATTTGTACAAATTTTTGTTCTGAGTAATCTGAACTCTAGCATATTGGTTAATATCGTTTCAATTGACAAGAATGCTATACTAATATTTCATATACATTTGTTTCCATACTAGTAGCATATTGTTAAAAAAAACATTCGTCACAAATTACAGCTATCAATAGAATTTTTAATATTGGTTAAATAGCTGTCACATCAGTACAAATATATTGTTATTAGTCATATAACAATTTTTCTACACAATTCTAAGGCTGTTGTTATCAATTCTGATTTCAGAGGACTGTTTTAGAAATTGACAAGTTTCATAAGAAATATTGTATTAGTACCTTTTGTCAATACTAGTTTTCTTTACTTAATATTTCAATTTAAGCTAAAGCAAACAGTTTATTGATTTGGTATATTCCTCTATTTTTAAAGTTCTAAAGTAGAGATTTGTTTGGGTACAAGCCGAAAGGGCCCTTATGTCAACAAGACGTAAATTGTCTAAGCGATCGGTACTTAAGCGTCCCTAGTGGTCCTCCGCTTGCTGGGATCCGGTCCCTATAGCTAACTCAACCTGATCAAAACTTGAAAACTAAAATTTTAAAGGTGAATTACTAAGATCATCTAAAACTTTTATTTTTTAACTTAAATTTTTTTTCTTTATTGAATAAATCTATACTTCTGCAGACTTTAGAAATCATGACTGTCAAGGAAGAAACCTTTACTGTCAAACCTTCAAAGTTCAATGGCACATACTTCAAAAAGTGGCAGAGCCAAATAAAATTTTGGCTTACCACTTTAGGTCTGATTTCTGCTATTGATGGGTCCACACCCATCACAAATGATTCTGATGATACTGAGTTTGACATAGGGTTAACCAGGTCATACTCTTCCTCCAAGCCTAAGACACCTAAGGAAATAGAATACCACTGTTTCCATAGAATCTTAAGCGCTTTGTCAGAGTCTCCCTATGACATATTTTTTTGAATATAAAAGCACTAAAGAACTCTGGGATGCTTTGGAAGATGAATATGGTTGTGACGATGCTGGAATTGAAATATTTAATTCCTCCACATTCAACAGATATGTCATAGTAGATAATAAACCTATCAATGACCAAATTCATGAATTCCAAGAACACCTTAGACATGTTCAAGCCAAAGGTACAGTCGCCTCTACTGAGCATAAAATAGGATGCTTGATAGACAAACTTCCTCCTTCTTGGTCTGACACTGCCAAAGATCCTACCTATTTATAAGGAACTCTTACCTATGCTCAAGTTTTAAAGAGACTTGTAACATAAGAAGAGTTTAGGTTAAAATCCAAAGTTAGGTCTGATTCCAAACCTAGGGTAAACCTTGTAGAAAGTCATGGTAAACCCAAGTCTAACCACCATCTCAAATCCAAGAAAAACTCCTTAAAAAGAAGCAGAGTTTTCAACCACATCACCAAAACCTTCATTACCAAAACCCTCATCATCAGCAATCTCAGAAACCTAGAAACTTTGGTTAGACTCAGGATCATAGAAGATTTTGTTCTGTGTGTGGTAAAATAAACCATACGACCATCAACTGTTTCCATCGGAAGAAAGAAGCTGTCAAGACCTTCTTCAAAGAGAAAGGAAAGCCAGAGGCTAACATGATTCTGAATGAGTCTTCTAGCTCTTTCAGGTTTGTAAGCTATCAACCTGTAGTAAATATTTCTTACCATTCTGATGATTGGTGGTTGGATTCCGGAGCTAATGTTCACGTTTCGTTTGATCGCTCCTGTTTTTCAAACTATCAGAAATCAGGTGGAGGAGGTGTAACCATAGCAGATAGGTCAACGGCACAGATCGTAGGAAGGGGAAGAATAGATCTGAAGGTGACATTGAGAAATTTTTTACCTCTCTACGATGTGCTTCATGTGCCGTCAGTTAGAGGAAATCTAGTTAGTGGGTCTCTGCTTGTAGCTTCAGGATACAAGATTGTAATGGAGGCTAATAAAATAGTTTTTTTCTAAGAATGAACTTTTTGTGGGAAAAGAATTTGTAAAAGATGGACTCTTTATTTTGAGTACTATGAATAAAATTTTAAATCCTTCTTTTGTTATTGCAAATGTTGAATCCTCCACTGTTTGGTATGACAGACTAGGTCATGTGAATTTAGGATCTCTTAAAAGGATGATGAACTTAGATCTTATTCCTAAGAGTCCTATTGATGATAAACACAAATGTGAGATTTGTTTTCAAGTCAAACACACTAGATTACCTTTCAAATCTGTCCATAGGGATTTCAAACTCCTAGAACTTATTTATAGTGACGTTTACGATTCCAATAGAATTTTGACCCGAGGCGGTAGAAAATACTTTGTCACTTTTATAGATGATCATTCAAAGTATTGTTACACCTATCTTCTTAAAACTAAAGATGAAGTTATAGATAGATTCAAGGTTTATAAATCTGAAGCTGAGAAGAGTTAGAGAAAAGGATTAAGATTCTTAGAGCAGACCGTGGCGGAGAGTATACCTTAAATGAAATGACTAACTTCTGTGAAGAACATGAAATTATTCATGTGGTAACTTTTCCTTATTCACCACAGTCCAATGGAGTTGCTGAAAGAAAGAATCGTACTCTGTTAGACATGATAAATGCAATGCTTCTCAGCTCAGGTGCTCCGGATCACTACCAAAATTTAATGGATTAGCGACGGCTATATCCGACGCTAATCCATCGGCAAATAGATTTAGCGACGGACTACCGACGAATTTTGCTAAAAAATCTGTCGAAAAATACCCCGTCGCTAAACATATCCGTCGCTAAGTTGTCACCATTCGACAACTTAGCGACGGATTACCGTCAGCATGATTTGTATATTTAGCAACGGTTAGCCGACGGACTTTCGTCAAATCAAGTATCAGCAAAATTCGTATATTTGGCGATGGTTAGCCGACGGACAAGTCCGTCGATAATATGTCGGTAAACACGTATCAAAGAGGTTCTGATACGCAAAATTCGTCGTAAATTCGTCGATAATAGTCGCTAATGTGCGACGGATTAGCGACAAAATATCCGTCGCTTAGGTTCTGAAAATCTTTCATGGTTACAGAACCTAATCGACGGATAATCCGTCACTAATCCGTCGTTCGTTGTCGCTAGGTTGTCGCTAATTAGTCGCGGAGTTGGCGACGAATAATCCGTCGAAAAGTGGTTACCGACTACTAGCGACGGAATTGCGGCGGATAATCCGTCGCTTAGGTGCTTGAAATATTTCATATTTCCAGAATCTTGTCGACGGATAATCCGTCGCTAACTGAAAATTCTCGAGTTAGCGACGAAAATTCTGTCGCTTAGCCGTCGCCTTCCGTCGCTCTGTAGTCGCTAGTCCGTCGCTATCTGGAAATTTTTTGAAATTTGTTTACATAAAACAGAGCATTCCCTGTTCATACAACATCTGAAACATCGAAACATCATAATATGCATCACACGTCACACAAACCAACAAACCAATATATATCACACACCAATATATAAATATCCATCACAAATATATCACAAAAATCAACATACATCGCACACCAATATAAAAATATCCATCACAAACTAATATCCAAACATTCACCCTTATCTAAAACATTCATCAAAAACTAATATCCACGTGACAATATCCGAAATTCATAAATATTCAACATTTCAAAACATTTCAAAATATTGAAATACAGTACATCAATGAGAAGGAGGAGGTGGATCGTCCGCTGGTGGTACTCCCTGCTGTGCCCGACGAGAATACTCCTCCACCATGTATGCCGACAGGGTATCAAAGATATGGTCTGAAAGTTGGCATAGCTACTCTGGCGACATCATGTCAAGGAGTGTCGTCATAGCAGGAGGCGGTACCAGAGGGACAGCATGGTCAAAAGAAAGACGCCCGACGGAAGAAGGACCGGGAATATCCGAAGCACCAGGAGCAGCCGTAGACGGACCGAAAGCAGAAGAACCGGGAGAAGACGGACCGGAAGCAGTAGAAGGACGCGGATAGTACGTGGTCATATGCTCCCGTAAGGACGATACCGCTTCGGTCAGATTCGCAAGCTGTGTTCTCATATCATCGCCTGTCGGGGTCGCGGGAGGAGGCGGGGGCGGTGAAAATCTCGGAAACGACGCCTGCAACGACGCCAAGGAGCCACATCCGTAGAGGTGCCCTTTCCTAAAACTGCCGACGGTATCTACGAACATGTCGTCGTAGAGAGCGGCCATAGAAGAGGACGCCTAGGCAGGCGTCATTTCATCGACAGGGGGTTGAACCCACAGTCACTTACTTCACCAAATTAGAGATTATAACGAGTGCAAGTGTAGTCACTTACTTCTCCAAATCTCTCACTTCTTGTATGTCACAATTTAACAGGACATATCGGTGAGTGGCATCATACTCATCGTCAGTCAACTACCGTTTCTTACTAGCCCCAATAGGCTTGCCCCTTACATTGAATATACCTCCATCCTCAACGTCTTCGTCATTCCTTTGAGATCTATTTCGATTTGTCTGGACATGAGTATCAAAATAAATAGAGCAGAAGTTTGATACCTCCTCGATAAGATATGCTTCACATATCGAAGCCTCTATATGAGCCTTGATGCCAACTTTCTTCTTTAGATGGTGTAGGTACCTAGAGAGACAAATTATCTTGGGAATTAACAATGAATTGTAAAATCCACTTAAATTCTATCGATTTTTATTTACCTTTCAAATGGGTACATCCATCGATAATAAACAGATGCACTGACACGTGCTTCGTATGCTAGATGAATCGGAAGATGCTCCATGCTGTCGAAGAAGCCCGGTGGAAATATTTTCTCTAACTTGCAAATTGTTAAGACAATCTTCTCCTCAAGTTCAAACATATGTTGTACCGTCAACTTAGTTGAACAAATATTCCTGAAGAATGTAGATAGCTCGGCCAACGGAACCCATACAATAGAAGGCAACAACTCTCTTAAAGTAATGGACAGTAATCTTTTCATAAACACGTGTCAGTCGTGACTCTTTATTCCCGTTAGTTTGCGTTCATTGAGATCAACGAATCTAGACAAATTCGTCACATAACTGTCGGGAAATCTTAAAGTAGATATCCACTTGCAGATTATAATCTATCTTCCTTGCTCAATGTGTATTGCGATATCAGCTTAGTTAATTGTCCACCAGCTCCCTATTGTATCCAGTTTAGATAAGAATGCTTGCATATCTCAGCTATGTCTTGTCTTGCTTTTGGATTGTCCTTCGTCTTTCCTTTAATATCCATGATGGTATTGAAGACATTATCAAACACATTCTTTTCGATATGCATGACATCAAGATTATGCCTTATAAGATTATCTTTCCAATAAGGCAAGTCCCAGAAGATACTCCGTTTGGTCCAGTTATGGCTTTGTCCGAACCCCTCTACACGATTGTTCGATGGATCTTCCATTACAGTTGGTAAATCCTTTACATCTTCCCAAATATCGCATCCCGACAATCTGGCAGGCGGATGAAATTTTTTTTATTTTCCAGTTCTGAACGTATCCTTATTCTTTCTCCAAGGATGACTCGCGGACAGAAATTGACGGTGACAGTCAAAGAAAGAAGTTTTTCCTCCATGCTTAAGGCGGAACTCCTTACTATTTTCTATGCATATCGGACAAGACATGGTACCGTGAGTACTCCATCCCGACTGCATACCGTATGCTAGAAAATTATTGATCATCCACATTAGTGAAGCTCTCATCTGAAAGTTCTCTTTCCTAAAAATATCATAGGTTGCGACACCGATCTCCCACAGCTGTTTAAGCTCATCCACCAACGGCTGTAAATATATATCGATGTTCTTCGTCAGATTTTTGGGGCCGAATATGATATTTGTTAAGAACATATATGGAGTCTTCATACACATCCATGGTGGCAGATTGTAAGGGGTAAGAATGACCGGACAACAGGAGTATTGAGATCCCGACTGCCTGAAAGGGGCGAAGCCATCAGAACATAGCGCCAGACGTACATTTCTAGGCTCGGCAGCAAAATCTGGATGACAAAAATCAAAATATTTCCATGCCTCTCCATCCGAAGGATGTGACAATTCTCCATCGTCCTTTGTGCGTTCTTCGTTGTGCCACGTCATATGTTCTGCTGTATTCAGAGACATATACATCCTCTGCAAGCGCTTCGTGATCGACATGTAATGCATATACTTGTAAGGATGTCGTTTTCTAGTTGACTTTCCTTTTCCCTGTACTGGCTTGTAATGATCCGTATTACAGAACCTGTAACTTTCTATGTCCTCGTTCTCCTTGTAGTACAATATGCATCCATTGCGACAACAATCTATCTTCTCGTACCCCAGTCCCAGTTGTCGGACCATCATCTTTGACTTGTAGAAGTTTTTTAGGAGCTCTTTTGATTCCTTCGGTAAAACCTCCTTGATTAGTTATGTTATTCGATCATAGCAAGCTTATGGAAAGTAAAAATCAGACTTTATGTTCAAAACCCGCATCATCACTGACAGTACGGAATGAGTCTCACAACCAGGATATAGAGGAGTATCCGTATCCTGAAATATATCATAGAACTCTTTCGCCTCGGAATTAGGATCCTCCGGATCAAAATTAGGCCCTGTCGCATCGTACACCATATCTCGTGCAAGGTTCTGCAGGTTTCCATAATCAACAGAGCATCCGTCGTCTTCGATGAAAAAAGTCCGTTGCAGCATTATCATCAAAAGCATAAGTAGCAGCTTTCGCAGCTTGTCTTTCCGCATATTGTCACGACCCGGTCCCAAATTGTTGGGTCGAATCGGATCATGCCCAGCCTGCACCGTTGTGAGACGGCGACAGTAAGCTATATCCATATGCAGGTAATCACAACAACACAATCTATTTTGTCACAACATCTGAATTTCAAATATTTAAAATAAACTTTGTCCAACCAAAATACAACTGGATTAAAATAAAATTGTCTTTTTTATTCAACATCAAAACACAAAGAAAATCATCCTCTATAAAGTAGGCTCATCAGCCCCAAGATCAACATCGTCCGATTGGGACTCTGGCAGCATAGCTGGATAAAGCACCGGGTCGTAGTAGCTATTTATCAATAGCTCAGCTTCATCAAAGGGACCTATTGGGGGTGGGAGATCCAGTCAGGAAAGGAGCAAAGTACAATTATGAAAATTTAACAATTTAACTAATAATTAGAAATTTGCTGTTTAAACAGTTGAAATACTTGAACAATATTTTCCAGAAATTTTCCACAATTAAAAACAATATGATTTGAGTATGTAATGCTTATGACAAGCTTGGGTTGTACAATAGTATCCTAGTGATACGATACGGCTTATCCCCGTGTGTAAGAGGGGTAAGCTCGCACAATCAATATGCAATATGAGGGGTATTTGTCATAATACATTACACTACTCCCCCAATCAATAATAATCAATACTCTAGGAGAGAGTTCTGTGTAGCAATGTGGTTTAATCTTGCAATATTACAATTATTAACTAAATTGAAAAATAAACACAACCATACTTGCCTTTGTTTATAACTGGATTTTGAAGGGCCGGTTCCGAGAAAGGAAATCAGACTCGTCCTTGAAATCCTACATTGGAGAAGTTCTGTCTTAGAACCAAAATTGAACCAGATCCAGGTGTGCTAGTTACAATCTCTAAAATTTGATCCTAGTCAAATTTTATGTTGTTATAAACAAAACACGTTTATCGATGCGATTCAAGTTATTAATTTAACGAGGGAAAATCAAGTTAACATTTTTATTGGAAACTTCACAATTTTCAATTATTTGGCAAAACTTCGTATTTTGTAATATGTATAAAAAAATTAGTTATTTTTCTTTTAATGAGAAATCATGAAAATTTTCTTGGTTACAAACTTGAAATCTTATTATTTTTAATGTGAGAAAACTCTCATTAATTTTTCTATAAAAATAAATATTTAGTTTACCGTTTACCGCGTTACCTACAAATCAACAATCCAGAAAATAAAAGAAAAAACTACTTACTATTACAATTCGAAATGAATTTCGAGAACCAAAAGCTACAGAACCACGTATGGAACATCCTGAACTCTACTCGAAAATTTTCGAGAACCACAGAACTAACAAACAACAGAATCCTAAAACCACAGAATCATTCCGAAGGGAATTCGAAAAATCCGAATCCACGAATCAGAGACCATGTCATCATTGACACAATATTAGGGACACGGGGACACGAAAGATACCTGGGGTGCTCGGCTAGAGCTCTCAGATAAAAAAGAGGAGAAAACGGAAACCCGCGGATCTCGAAAAAATCCAGAACACGCGGACAGCAAAACGTGCCTCGGAAAACACAGATCTGGACAACAAATCGGGGCACGGGAATGACAGCACGCACAGGAGGTGCGCACGGCAGCGGCGAGAGGCGCCGGGGGCTGACCTGGGCGTTCGGTTGCGGTGTGCGGCCACGAAAAAAGGCGGCGGTAGGCTCGGGAAATCCGTGCGGAACGCCGGACAGGGAGGCGCTGGTCGGGGTCGGCCGAGAGGGGCTCGGGCAACGCTGGAGGTGGCATCGGGGCGCGCGCCGAGGGGTTCGCCGGTAGGGCACGGTCGGGTCGGGCTTGTAGGTTGGGGAAAGAGGGTTTTAGGTGTGATGAATGAAGTATGGTGGAGAGGAGAGGGTTTTAGGGAAAGATGGGGGTTTCGGAAGATGAACGAAAGAGTCGGGGTGGCGACGGACGTTCGGGAAGGGGAAGGGGCTCGACCATGTGCGTTTGGGAACGAAGTTTTGTTCTAGAACGAGAGAGAGAGTGTTAAGTGTAAGTTAGTGAAAGTTAAATGAGTTTATATAATGAAAGTTTAATAACAATTTTGTTTTAAAAAAAATAAAAGTATTTTCTTTAACTAAAGAATATGATATACATAAATACCAAAAATTATTTCGGTAAAACCTAAATTGAGTTTTCCGAAATGGATTCAAGATGGGTTTAGGAAGGGTCAGGCCCAACACAAAAATTCCAGGAATAATAATTTTTTTTAAAATATGATTTTTCCTAAATTAACATTTAATAATGATTATAATAATAATTAGCTACTAAAATTTACAGGTTTGACCAGAAATAATAATTTTAATCTAATTATAATAAAAATATAACACTAAATTAATTAATTAAAAATTTACGGGTTTCACAACCTTCTTTCCTTAGGAAATTTCGTCCTAGAAATTAAAGGATAGGGTTAGGAATTACCTCAGGTCTCAAATAGATACGGATACTGCTCCCGCATCTCATCTTCCCGCTCCCAGGTAGACTCGCCTGGGGAATTGTGTCGCCATATAACTCTGACTATGGGCGTCACAGAGTTTCTAGTTTTTTTCTCACCTCGGTCTAGAATCGCCACTGGCTTCTCTGGCACTGTAAGGATAGGTCAAATCTCCAGCTTCGAATGGGCCAAGATGTGGCTCGGATCTGGGATGTAGCGTCTGAGCTGTGAAACGTGGAAGACGTTGTGTACACCCTCGAGATTAGCTGGTAGAGCTAATCAGTACGCTACTTCTCCAATTCGGCTTAAAACTTCGAATGGGCCGATGTACTTGGGGCTCAGCTTTCCTGTTCTGCCAAATCTAATAGTTCCTCTGGTAGGGAAGATCTTGACAAAGACACTATCTCCTGCTTCGAACTCCAGTGGTCGACGACTGCTGTCAGCCCAATGCTTCTGTCTGTCTTGGGCAATCCTGAGCTTGTCTCTAATCACCTTTACTTTCTTCGCTGTATCGGTCACCATCTAAGGTCCAAGCAGTACCCTTTCTCTTATGTCGTCCCAAGCAAGTGGAGTGCGGCAACGACGTCCATATAGCGCCTCGAACGGTGTCATACCGATGCTGGCTTGGTAGCTGTTGTTGTAGGAGAACTCTACCAAGTGCAAGTGGTCTTCCCAAGACCCTCCAAATTCCAAGAAGTAAGATCTCAGCATGTCCTCTAGCGTCTGGATGGTTCTCTCTGACTGTCCGTCAGTTTGGGGATGGTAGGCGGTGCTGAACTTCAATTGTGTTCCCAAACTGTCATGCAAACTCTTCCAAAAGTGTGAGGTAAATCTAGTATCTCTATCAGATACAATACTTATCGAAACTCCATGAATCCGGTATATATGCTGCATGTATAGTGCTGCCAACTTCTCAGTGGATAGACCAACCTTGAAGGGGATAAAGTGAGCTGACTTTATTAGTCGGTCCACAATAACCCAAATGGCATCCTTCCCTCCTTGGGATCGAGGCAGTCCAGACACAAAATCCATCGTTATGTGTTTCCATTTCCACTTCGGGATGTCCAGCGGCTGCAACAGTCCTGCGGGTCTCTGCCTGCTAGCTTTTACTTATTGACAAATCAAGCATCTAGCCACAAATCTGGATAGTCCTTCTTTATTTTGTACCACTACACTACAGTACGCATATCCCGATACATTTTATTAGCTCATGGATGTATGGAATACTGCGACTGGTGCACTTCTTGTATCAGCTCATTCCTCAGTTCGCCAGTTGGTACGCAAAGCCTCGTACCATGCCTCAATGCTCCGTCGCTGGCGATTAAGAATCCTTCAAGTGTTCCTGCCAGCACTTGATCTCTGAGTTTGCAAAGCGTCTCGTTTTGAAATTATGTCTCCTTGACTTTGTCCATCAAACTTGAACGTACTTGCAACTGCATCATTGATGATTCAACTCCTGGTATAATAGCTTCTCTTCCCAGCTTCTTCATTTTCTCTTCAGGCAGTACAATCTCCAGTTCAAGCTTCTCTATATCTTCCAGCAAATGCCGCTCCTTGGTCAAAAACATTGCCATTGGGTATCGACTAAGTGCATCTGCAACCACATTAGCCTTACCCGGATGGTACTGCAGGTCGATGTCGAAATCTTTTATCAGCTCCAGCCATTGCCTCTGTCGCATGTTCAGCTCCTTTTGAGTGAAAACATATTTAAGACTTTTGTGGTCTTTAAATATTTCCACTCTCTCTCCATAGAGGTAATGCTTCCACAGCTTCAAAGCAAATATCACCGCTGCGAGCTCCAAATCATGTGTGGGATAGTTTTTCTCATGAGTCCGTAATTGCCTAGATGCATAAGCAATTACTTTCCTGTGTTGTTGAAGAACACAACCTAATCCTTTACCAGAAGCATCACTGTAGATTGAAAAACCGCCGGTACTTGCGGGTAGCGCAAGTATCGGTGCCATTGTAAGTCTCTTCTTCAGTTTCTCAAATGCTGCCTGGCAAGCTTCAGTCCACACAAATTCTTTGTTCTTCCTTGTGAGCTTCGTCATTGGCTCAGCAATCCTGGCGAAATCCTTTACAAACTTCCGATATTAGCCAGCTAAGCCCAGGAAACTTCTGATTTTAGCAACTGAACTTGGTGTACTCCACTTCTCAATAGCAGCTATCTTCTTTGGATCCTCCGAAATTCCTTCTCCTGTGACAATATGGCCCAGAAAATCTACCTTGTCTAAGAAGAATTCACATTTAGATAGCTTACCGTAGAGCTTCTCCTTCCTTAGAGTTCCCAGAACTTTCTTCAGGTGCTCTTCATGCTCTTCTTCAGTCTTCGAGTAGATCAGAATGTCGTCGATGAAGACAACAATAAACTGATCTAGATATTCATGGAAAACCTTGTTCATGAGGTTCATGAATACCGCAGGGGCATTCGTCAATCCAAACGGTATGACCAAAAATTCATACTGACCATATTTGGTGTTGAACGCCGTCTTTGGAATATCCTCCTTCCTGACCTTGATCTGATGGTAGCCAGATCGAAGGTCTATCTTCGAGAACACCTTAGCTCCACTGAGTTGATCAAACAGGTTATCGATTCGGGGCAGAGGGTACTTGTTCTTGATGGTGATGTTGTTCAGCGCCCGGTAGTCGATGCACATCCGTACAGTCCCGTCCTTCTTGGGTACAAATACGACAGGTGCTCCCCAGGGTGAAGCTCCATCTCTGATAAATCCAAGGGCCTTCAGCTCATTGATCTGGTCCTTCATTTCCTTGGCCTCCTTAGGGTTGACTCTGTAGCATCCTCGAAAAATAGGGGCAGAGCCGGGAACTAGATCGATGGTGAATTCTACATCTCGATCTGGGGGTAATCCTGGAAGGCTATCAGGGAAGACATCCATGAATTCTGCTATGATAGGGTGTGGAGGTCCAGGTTCTTCGGTAATAGAGGAGTAAGTAATACCCTCCATTTCTTTCGGAGCTCGAGAGATTTCAAACTCTGGCTCTCCAGGTGGGCTGAAGACTACACATCCTCTGTGACAATCTATCAGCGCATGTTGCTTACTTAACCAGTCCATTCCTAGGACTACATCATAGTTAGGTAAGGGCATCACCAGTAAGGGTGCTAAGAAGTTGTGTCCAGATATTGTTATAGGACAGTTACAGGTCTCAGTGATGGGTATGGGTCCACCATCAGTCATAACTCTACATATCTTCTTGCTAAATCCTGTAACTAGGTGGTGTGCAGGGATGAATTTTGTTGATATGAAACTATGTGATGCACCCGAATCAAATAATGCTAAAGCAGGATGTGAATGCACGTAAATGAAACATGCGATGACATCAGCAGTGGGTTCCTGCTCTGGCTCTTGCTCATCTGATGTTAGGGCAAAAGCTCGCCTAGTCTTCTGTTGGTGCTGCCCAAACTGTTGTTGCTGAGTGGGTAGAGGAGCTTTCTGCGATGTTGTTCCAGTCTGGTTGAATGCCGTGGGGCAGTTCTTCACTTGGTGGGTGGCAGACCCATAAACTAGGCAGTGTCCTAGCCTCTTCCTGCAGATGTTTGACTGATATTCTGGCCTCTTGCAAAAATCACAGACAGGAATCTGCTTCTGAGGCGCTCTTTCATTGGTCCTCGCCTAATGGTGCTGCTGCTGGTGGTGAGAAGGCCTGTTGTTATTGTTGTGGTTGGGCCTCTTCTGGTTATTCTGGAAGTTGCTAGTTCCAGAATACTCCCTCTTTGAGCGAGCACGCTGACTCTTCTCTATATCCTGAGCTCGTATTAAGATCCTCTCATACGTCTTGGCGCCGCCTGCGATCACAGGAGTACGAATCTCTTCCCTCAGTCCATACCTGAATCTTTCAGCACGATCGGCGAGGTCAGCAACCAAGTTCTTGGCAAAGAGACTAAGTTGACCAAACTCTGTCGCATATTCTCCAACAGTCATGTTCCCTTGCTTCAGATTCTGGAACTTTCTTACCATCTCCCGCAACTCTGATGTTGGGAAGAACTTCCTGAGGAACAACCTCTTGAAGGTGTTCCAGTCAAGCAGCATGTCATGGAGTCAGGGTTCATTCCGATACCAGGTGCTCGCTACATCTAGCAGTTGGAGTCCCACAGCTTCAACTTGGAGGTCATCAGGAAGTCGAGCCACGCTGAGGAGACGCTCCATGCTGTCGAGCCATTCGTCAGCATAGATAATTCCCTCGGTTCCCTTGAAAGGTCGAGGGCCCAACTTCTTGAATTTCTCGATATCTCCGACTTTAGCCGGCCTTGGTTCAGATTGGGTTGTTTCTCCTCTCTCCAGTGCAGCCATAGCTACATTATGGGCATTCTCCATGCCTTCTCTCATAATTGCCGTCTTTTTGCAATGAGCTTCAGCTTGAGTTCTCTGTGCCTCAAGCACTCCTCGTAGCAGGCCTACGATGTCGGTGGGGTCCACGGGCACTGGTGGCACAACTGGATTGGGCACCACCGCAGGGGCTTGCTGTTCAGTCTGGAAAGATGTAGGATCTAACACTTGAGTTGTAGTGTGGAATCCACGAGGTGCTGGTGCATTATGGGGACGATCGGTCAGCTACCGGTATGTAGGATCCGGACTCGATTGAGGAGGTGGGGTGTGATCGGGTGATGACAACCCCTCACCAGCAGTGTTGGTCTTGTCTGTGGCCATACTATGGAAGGTTTAGGATTGCAAAACATAAGCAAGGTAGCCTACCAGTCTATAACAAACAAAAATATGTATTTATAATATATTTTGGTCCTATGTTGTGACAAATTAATGTTCTAGTGTTCTAAATGTTTCTAGATATGTTTACCTAAGTTGTTGATCTGACCTGCATGGGCCACCACTAAAAACATGTCACGACCCGGTCCCAAATTGTTGGGTCGAATCGGATCATACCCAGCCTGCACTGTTGTGAGACGGCGACAGTAAGCTGTATCCATATGCAGGTAATCACAACAACACAATCTATTTTGTCACAACATCTGAATTTTGAATATTTAAAATAAACTTTGTCCAACCAAAATACAACTGGATTAAAATAAAATTGTATTTTTTATTCAACATCAAAACATAAAGAAAATCATCCTCTAGAAAGTAGGCTCATCAGCCCCAAGGTCAACATCGTCAGATTGGGAATCTAGCAGCACAACTGGATAAAGCACCGGGTCGTAGTAGCTATTTATCAATAGCTCAGCTTCATCAAAGGGACCTATTGGGGGTGGGGAATCCAGTCAGGAAAGGAGCAAAGTACAATTATAAAAATTTAACAATTTAACTAATAATTAGAAATTTGTAGTTTAAACAGTTGAAATACTTGAACAATATTTTCCAGAAATTTTCCACAATTAAAAACAATGTGATTTGAGTATGTAATGCTTATGACCGGCTTGGGTTGTACAATAGTATCCTAGTGATACGATACGGCTTATCCCCGTGTGTAAGAGGGGTAAGCTCGCACAATCAATATGCAATATGAGTGATATTTGTCATAATACACTACACTACTCCCCCAATCCCACAATCAATAACAATCAATACTCTAGGAGAGAGTTCCGTGTAGCAATGTGGTTTAATCTTGCAATATTACAATTATTAACTAAATTGAAAAATAAACACAACCGTACTTGCCTTTGTTTATAACTGGATTTTGAAGGGTCGGTTCCGGGAAAGGAAATCAGACTCGTCCTTGAAATCCTACATTGGAGAAGTTCTATCTTAGAACCAAAATTGAACCAGATCTAGGTGTGCTAGTTACAATCTCTAAAATTTGATCCTGGTCAAATTTTATGTTGTTATAAACAAAACACGTTTATCGATGCGATTCAAGTTATTAATTTAACGAGGGAAAATCAAGTTAAATTTTTATTGGAAACTTCGCAATTTTCAATTATTTGGCAAAACTTCGTATTTTGTAATATATATAAAAAATTAGTTAATTTTCTTTTAATGAGAAATCATGAAATTTTTGTAGGTTACAAACTTGAAATCTTATTATTTTTAATGTGAGAAAACTCTTATTAATTTTTCTATAAAAATAAATATTTAGTTTACCGTTTACGCGTTACCTACAAATCAACAATCCAGAAAATAAAAGGAAAAACTACTTACTATTACAATTCCACAGAAAATAGAAAAAAAAACTTGAACTTATGTCCTTACAAATTTCTTTACATAAATTAACTAAATTTAAAGGTGAGCTCTGAGTGCCGCGAACGGTCCAATAGTAGGCCGAAACCCTGCACCAAAATACTAACAGTGGTAATCCATTCTGAAAATAATAATAAATTAAAGAAAAGTATTAAAATGCGTCTAGACTTGGTCATAAAATCCCAGGTTGAATTCTAACTAATGCCTCAACGTCCGGAATGACCGGTTTCGTTTACATTTTGCTAGGATTTGAAAATAATTTTATTCAAGACTTTAAAAATATATTCCCAAAAATTTGGGCAGCACTTCCTCTATAATTGGGACAACCCAATCCTGGAAAAATACAACTAAAATATTCCAAACGCCAATACAAAACCAAAATCCTTTTCAAAGCCATTTATATATATATATATAAGATGAATTAACAGAGCTTAAATCCCGAATCCGAGAATCCAAACTCCAAATCTATCGAACTCGAAATCGGAAGCAAGTCCGACTATTCCATATCGAAATTGGAATAATCAGAACCACATCCCAAAAAACCAGAACACTAAACATCACAGCATGAATTCCGAAATAACCGAAGAATCCGAAATGAATTTCGGGAACCAAAAGCTACAGAACCACGTATGGAACATCCTAAACTCTACTCGAAAATTTTCGAGAACCACAAACTAACAAACAACAGAATCCTAAAACCACAGAATCATTCCGAAGGGAATTCGGAAAATCCGAATCCACGAATCGGAGACCATGTCATCATTGACACAATATGAGGGACACGGGGACACGGAAGATACCTGGGGTGCTCGGCTAGAGCTCTCAGATGAAAAAGAGGAGAAAACGAAAACCCGCGGATCTCGAAAAAATCCAGAACACGTGGACAGCGAAACGTGCCTCGGAAAACACAGATCTGGATAACAAATTGGGGCACGGGAACGGCAGCACGCACAGGAGGTGCACACGGCAGCGGCGAGAGGCGCCGGAGGCTGAACTGGACGGTCGACTGCGGTGTGCGGCCGCGGGGAAAGGCGGCTGTAGGCTCGGAAAATCTGCGCGGAACGCCGGACAGGGAGGCGCTGGCCGGGGTCGGCCGAGAGGGGCTCGGGCAACGCTGGAGGTGGCGTCGGGGCGCGCGCCGAGGGGTTCGCCGGTAGGGCACGGTCGGGTCGGGCTTGTAGGTTGGGGAAAGTGGGTTTTAGGTATGATGAATGAAGTATGGTGGAGAGGAGAGGGTTTTATAAGGAAAGATAGGGGTTTCGGAAGATGAACGGAAGAGTCGGGGTGGCGGCGGACGTTCGGGAAGGGGCAGGGGCTCGACCATGTGCTTTTGGGAAAGAAGTTTTGTTCCAGAACGAGAGAGAGTGTGTTAAGAGTAAGTTAATGAAAGTTAAATGAGTTTATATAATGAAAGTTTAATAAAAATTTTGTTTTAAAGAAAATAAAAGTATTTTCTTTAACTAAAGAATATGATATACATAAATACCAAAAATTGTTTCGGGAAAACCTAAATTGAGTTTTCCGAAATGGATTCAAGATGGGTTTAGGAAGGGTCAGGCCCAACACAAAAATTTCAGGAATAATAATTTTTTTTAAAAAAATATGATTTTTCCAAAATTAACATTTAATAATAATTATAATAATAATTAGCTACTAAAATTTACAGGTTTGACCAGAAATAATAATTTTAATCTAATTATAATAAAAATATAACACTAAATTAATTAATTAAAAATTTACGGGTTTCACACATATAGTTTACCTTGCGATAACCACAGGCCATAAGCACGTACGAAACCCTTACGGGCCAAATGATCTCTCACAGTCACCACTTCTTCGTAACATCTATTGCGACAATTACCACATGGATACTTGATTTTGTTACCGTTCATGTACTGAGCTTTGCTCATGGCATACTTAAGAAACACTTCCATACCTGTCTGAAAATCATCACTCACACCAATTCTGCTCTCGTGTTGTCGTTTGTACATCCATGTACGATCAACGAAGTAACGATCCATCGTAGATTGGATGTGAAAGTCTGTATCGTAAGACAAACTAAACATAATTAGTTTGATACCGATACTCATATAAATAGTCTGATACCGATATCGATACCGATACTCATAGAAATAGTCCGATACCGATACTCATAGAAATAGTCCGATATCGATACTGATTCTTAAACTCATAGGATTAATAGCTCGATACCGATACCGATTCTAGGGTTTTAGGGTTAGGTTTAGGGTTAGGGTTTTAGGGTTAGGGTTAGGGTTTTAGGGTTAAGGTTTAGATACCGATACTCATAGAAAAAGTCCGATACCGATCCGATACCGATACTCAAAGAAATAGTCTGATACCGATACCGATTCTGATACTCAACGAAATAGTCCGATACCGATACCGAAGTAAACACATCAAGTTGTTAGATCGACAACAAATAACAATAAGTAGTAATCAAACTAGTAAGCACAAATCACATCACAATAGTAACGAAGTACAATGACTTACGTCCGTTTAAGTAATTGAACAATTGAAAATTGATGATTATCATATATTCTCTGTATGACTATCACAATGTGAATCATATTATTTTTTCCTTTCCTTTCATAATGCAGGATGAATATATAGCTTATTTTTTAAAATTCATACTATTCACTCAAAAATATGAATTATAGTGTCATGATGTATTCCCATGGCCCCCTCCGCTCCCCTACCCCCCCCCCCCCCCCGCGACCTACCCACCCGCCGACCCCCACCCCCACCCCCAACCCCACTGTAGGAGCATAAAAAGTGCTTCAAAGAAAGAGTCATCTCATTCATAAGTGATATGTTTTACGCCAAGCAGAGAGGTTAATCTCTTTACACCCAAGACAAGGCTAATCGCTTTACGCCTTAGCAGGCTGATCATTTTACGCTTGGGTCTACACCCATGGTTTTACGCCAAGGACCGATCAGCCACTTTTACGCTGGACAAAGCTGTCAAATCTCGCATTTAATGCAAACTCTGACATGGAGATATTAATGATGGCATATATCACAAAGGGATTTGTTTTTATACAGAGACCAATGTTGTCGTTTAGTGTGTGGATTGAGCTACTTTACGCTCACACTACGGCTTCTTTTACATACGAAGATTATACGAGCCTTTACGCTCAACAGTCGACGTGTGCGTAAAGTCTATTTGAGCTGCTTTTACGCTCAAGGTTATTTAACAACCACTTTACGCGGGAAGTCTATGTCAGGGCTATTTTATGCCTAATCTACTGCTTTACGCTCAGAGTACATTGGGGCTATTTTTACGCCCTATTCTCCTCCACCAGTTTGGAACGTGGTCTGCCTACGTGGCTTTCATGTAATTCTTCTCGAAGAACGTGTGTACATGCATCCTATTCTTACTGAAATGATGGGACACATGTCAATATATGCAGAGGATGGCTTCGATCATGGGTGGCAGTTGTTAGCGTAAAGATGGAACTTTTGCTGAGTTTTTACGCATAAGAGCCCAAGTCTATAAATAGACTTATTTTTTCTCATAACACAGACAGAGACAGGAGAGAATACAGAGATCAGAACTTAGAGATTTTGATTCTCCAGAGCATTCTTTTTCAACCTTTCTTTCAGAACAGAGTGAAGCAAAGCAGGAAAGCATTCGGCCTCGCCATCAGTGCCCAAGTACGTCGATACCTTTCTGGTGACTTAGTTTTTCCAGTTGTTCTACTTCAAGCAGTGATCTTCATCATTATCATATGGTCCAAGGAACAAAGTGATCATTTACGAATCAGACTTCCATAGCAATACTTTCCCAGAATCAAATTTGTACTTCTTGTACTTTTTCTCGTTTTATTTTCAAAAGCCAATTTCTCCAAGGCATTTTGTTAAGTGAAACAAAAATGGCGACTCTGCTGGGGACGACCTTCTCCTCTGACGAGGAGGCAATTGCTCAATATGATGATGTTTCGGTCGGTTCGACCAAGAAGACCCTGGTTGTGCACTTCGACCAGACTGCCTACGAAGAAATGCTCCAAACTGGGGGTGGTTCTCGCTGCTCCAATGTTCAAAAGTCTTGCAAAGCACAAAAAGTTTGGATCCCTAAATCTAAAGTACCTGCTGATCTCTCTGTTGCTTCTGATAGCAAGGGAATTCTTTCCTCTCCTGTCGTAGGGGCTCCCGTTCATAACGAGGCAGTCCTTACTTCGACGTCCCTCTCTAAGTGTGACAATTTGTCTCCCGTCTGTGACGGTATAGATGATCAGGTTCCACGCCCACTGCGTAAGAACCAGGTTTTACGCCGACTGGATAAAAACCAAGTTTTACGCTCAAGGCATAAGAATGAGTCTTCCATTTGTAATGTGGCAGATTCTAATGCTTCTGAATGTAAAAATAAGTCTCCCGTCTGTGACGTGGTAGACACACACAAATTATGCTCCTCGCGTAAAACAAAATCTCCCGTCTGTGACGTGGTAGATAATCAATTTTTATGTTTTACGCGTAAAGGTAAGTCTCATGTCTGTGACAGTGTAGATAAAATTCACAACGATGTTTGCACATCTAATGTGACTGTACCTAAACGCATACAGCGTAAAAATATTATCGGTAAAACTTCTGTCCTACACCAACAACCTTCTTATACTGTTTTACGCAAAGTACCAAACTTGTAAATTACGCGCCATGAAGATGGAGTCCTTCGTGCTCAAAAATCTCAAGATTTACGCACACAACTCCAAACGCGTAGAAATGTACAATTTGGTTCTGCGAATGCTGCTAGTAATCTTCTTTACACATAGGGTACTAAACGTTTTTCTACCCCTAATGTGATAAAGAAGAATACTTCCTCCACTCCTTCTGACTTACGTGAATTGCTAATGCAAAAGCGTAAGAATTCACAATCTCCGATGACACTCTCCCAAGAAAAACATCATTGTGAATATCACCAGGTTGTGATCAATTGTTGTTGTTCAGCTTCAAAACGGTCAGTTTTTGATCGATTGAGTTTTAATTCGCTTCAACATCAAGCTGAAGACCAAGAAGATGAGCTGTTATATGCATCAGTCAACATGGCATCTCATATTAATAGAGGACGACGTCCGAGACGAAACATATCCCAAACTCCAGGTCAACAACAGTTCAACAGACTTCTTGATTCCTTTGAAGGAGTATATCAGAATACTCGATCAAGAAGACAAAGGCAATTGCAGACTTCTGATTCAGAAGCTGGGGGTACTCAATCTTTTGAGTCTGATACCGATAGTGTGGATTCATACTTCTATACAAATCCTTCCGTATCTTCAAGAGAGGTTGAATCCTACGCTGTTGGAGATGAACCAGAGACGTCATCTGCTAATACAGAACAACGTCTCACTGTCGTTGAGCAATCACTGAAATATATGCTTAACATGGTGTAAAGTATGCATCAGATAATTTTGAATCTGCAAACTGCTCAGCCGACGGTAATAACACCAGTACCAGTAGCAGCACAAACTCAAGATAGTCAAGGGACTGAAATACCTTTGAATACTCAAGAGCCGGCTGTTAATCAGAATTCTGCATCTCCAGATCCCATCATTCCTGAAGATGTACCACCTCCAGTGGGGGTTACAGTACATCCAACAACCATTCAATCAAATGTGCTTCCCCAAACCAGTGAAGCCATCCAAGCAGTGCGTGAGCTCAAAGCACAGTTTGAAGTTTTGTGGCACAAAGATCAGCTCCAGAGGTTAGGGATCAAACAACCTTATCCTCCTCATTGGAATGATGTATCCTTTCCTCCGAAATTCAAGCCACAATCTATGGTTTTGTTCGATAGAAAAGCATCTCCCAGTCAATATATTAATTACTTTGATATTATGACTGTATACTTGCAAAAAAATGATGCTCTTCTCACTCGAGTGTTCATTGGGTGCCTGACAGGTTCAGCTTACGACTGGTATCGTAGTTTACCCGATAATTCTATTTCGTCTTTTGACGAATTCAAGGCAATGTTTCTCTTCCGTTTCTATGAAGAAGGTATGGACATGAACATGTCTTCCTTGATAGAAATCAAACAAAAGAAGAAAGAAGATACTCGGACATTCATCGAACGTTTCCGACAGGCTACTCTAAAGATACCTCCTGGTACGCCAGATTCAGCGTTGATTGATACATGCAAGATGAATCTGCGACCATCCATCGCTGTTTTCACGGGTTCCCAATTCTCAGATTGGGCTTCATTTATCATAGCAGCAGTTTCTGCCGAGACCAATGGTAGGTTGGCTCGAGAACATGGGATGATTTTCACTTCAGAAGATAAAGGGAAGAAAAGTAATCCTAGTAATAATTCTGGCAATCGTAATGTGAGGAGAAAAGATACTCTTATGGTCAATCTTTCCAAGAACAAAACGACGCCGAACAATTAAGAATCTTCCAGGCCAAAGGAAGAATATTCTTTTGACGAAAGTGATATCCCAGGGATATTTCAATGTCTGGTGAAGAGTGGTAAACTTCAGATTCTGGAGCCAAAGAGGCCTAATGAGGTGAATCTGACTGATAATCCCAAATATTGTATCTATCATAGATACATTAATCATCCTACCAGTGCTTGCTATGTCTTGAAAAAGAAAATCCAAGAGCTGATAAATGGTGGTGCTATTGCTTTAACCAATGACGACCATACGGTTATGACCAATATGGTTTCTCTTCAGTTCGGAGATTTTCCTCCACAGTAAGTCCCAGATAGAATTATCCCAATTCCGAAGGCGACGATGAAGATCATGAATATCCCGCCTGCCAGAGAAGAAAATACAGGATTACTGCCGCTAACACTAAAGAATGGTGAAATTATGTGGGTACATCCTGACTTAGTGCCTGAGTTGGAAAGTGAAGATAAAACTTCAAAATCCAAGAAGGGCAAGAAATTCAAAACCTGCAATATGATTTCCCATGTTATTCCAGATCCCGATGACTTGGATCACCTATGGGATGGCCTTCCTTTAGAAGATAGACTGAAAGGACTGAACATCTGTCCTCCAAGTCTAGCTCCTCCTACCAAGCTCAAGCTTACTCATCAGCAGTGGTTAGCCATGAATAGTGTTCCTTTATATCGGGCACAACAAGTCTTTGCTGCTTATGAAAAAGCTTCGACAGAGATTTCTTCTCGTATCCCGAATCCTTCTCCTCCCGTAACTACAGTGACATCTATTCTTCATTCTCCTGAGGTAACAGAAGGTCTTGCCTCTTCCTCTTCCTCTGTTGAAATACCTGTCAAAAGTTCGCTGCCCACTCACTTGTATAGTCAGCAATCTGTTCATCTCATGAAGAAGATGGGTTATGACTTTCAAAAGGCAGAAGGTTTGAATTATGATAAAGGAATGCGACTTCCTTTACAGATTCAAAATCAAAATTCCACTGTTGGATTGGGTTCTGAAGCTCCTCGTAACAATCTACACAAGAAGAATGCTAAAAAAGGGAAAACAAAATCCTTTAATATGGTACTTCCTTCTCCAGAGTCTGAAGAAGAATCTTTTGATGGTACAAGATCTGGAAAAGAGTACCATAAAGACCATGAGGGATCCTCCAAAGAAGCTGAAGACGTAGTGGAGACACTACCAACTCAATCCTCTTCTGTTCCTGCTAAACCTTCTGTGGTTGAAAAGGGGAAACAGAAAGCAGTACGCTTCGACGTCCCATTGAAGTCTGCTTCCAGTCAGGGGGTAGTGATGAAGCCTTACAAATTTGATATTCTAGCTCAGTTAGCCAATACTCCGGCTAGACTATCTATATTTGAGTTGCTTCGCCTTTCTAGAGAAAGCAGAGAGACTTTGAGTGAAGCTTTACTTCAAGCAGATTCATGCTTTGCTCAACTCAAGACTCCTGATAATATACCAGTGTCATGTCCATAATGTCATAGTGTGATGGAAGCAATTCCCAACATCACCTTTACACAAGAAGATATGCTGTTGAAGCATAACAAGCATGACAGACCTTTGTGCTACACTGGGTATATTGGATCCACTGAAATTGACAGGATTTACATTGATCCCGGGTCCTCAATTAGCATAATTCTTCAGAGTATGCTAAGACCCCTGAGGATCCTTACTAGTGATTTGACTTACACTAGTACTACGATAGTCAGTTTTAACTCTGGCAAGAGCAAGCCATTGGAAAAGATTCGTCTGCAGATTCAGGTTGGTGATCTTCGAACCATGGTAACTTTCTATGTTATCAACTCAGACGTCTCCTATAATATCCTTTTGGGAAGATCGTGGATTCATGAGCACAATATTGTGCCATCAACTCTCCACCAATGCTTCAAGTATGTAGATTCCCAAGGAGTTATGAAGACTGAGTTTGCTGATATCAATCCCTTCAAGGGTGTCGAACCCTATTTTTCTGATTCAAGGCTTTATAAACAAGAGCATGTAAAAGAGATATCAGACATGGCTGAAAATCAATCACCTACTGAGGATCAGTCTATTAATAAAGATCTGCCAGAGGAGCAACCTTTGAAGATCATAGTCAAGGGACGAATCCAATCCCAATCTGCCAATGATCAACCTCTGATAATCAAGGTTAAAGGAAGAACTCAAACTTCATCTGAGGAATCAACAAATATTCCTGCTAAGAGCCAAGTTCAACCTTTTATGATCAAGGTCAAAGGGCGTACTTCTTGTATGAATGATCCAGAACCACCATTGATTGTCAATCTTGGCAAAACTACGCAGAAGACAGATAATGGTCCACTGATGATTAATTCGAAGCATAACAGTCAAATTGTAAATAATATAAATATTGATCATTCTATACTTTTTAATATCAATGAAGATTTCCTTTTCGAGTATATGGCTGTCAAGTTTATCGAAAGAATGACTTTATCCTCTGATAATCAAAGTCATCAATATAAAGACGACATTGAGCCAGAAGAAACTTTATACATCGATCATAAGGAAAATTCTTTTCCTCCTCATGTAGATGTTGGACCTTATGCTCAAAGGTTCCTAACATCTTCTCCTTATCTTCTACCTGTGGCCGCTTCATCACAAGCTTGCGTAACTTTTAGACGTCACGAAGAATCTTATTTCGTGGTCCCGCCTGATAAGAAAAACAAGCGCCAAATTGTGTTTGGCCTGGCTAGAAACATCCATGTTGCTCAGGCAGATGAGCTGAAAGATAAAGACAAGAGAAGAATCTGAATTGACAAGTATAGTCAACAATCTATCAAGATTATCCAGAACATGGGCTATGATTTGAAGACTATGCAAGGTCTCAGTCAAGGCAAGGGTAGACGACTACCATTATGTGGTGATCCGTTTTACCAAAAGACTCGTCATGGGTTGGGATATGATCCGTCCCACATGATTAATGACGATATACAAGAAGAATTCTCTTCTAGCTCTTCGCAATCATCGGATTCAGAAGAAGTCCAATTAACTGATATGTCTCGTTCCTCAGATGATAAATCTGAGCAAATATTTTCAGCTTACATGGTTCAAACTGATGGTGAATCCGAGCCATTTGAAAATGTCCCTTGAGCCATGAATGGTTCATTTATTTCATATGTATCTTCAATGACACCTGTCTCCTTATTTCCCAGCTACCAAAGTTTGGTTAAGCTGATTACTTGTCTCTTTGGAGAGGGATTTTTGATCTCCTATCTTACTAATTGGTATATAAAGTTGGATTTATCATGTTTTCATAACCTCTGGATAAAAACTAAATCTACCTTCTTTTCCTATCTATCATGTCCATTTGACCTCTGCATAGATATTAATCTACTTTTCTTTGAGTTCCTACGTACTGCCATGTTCATATTACCTCTGATAGTATTGTACACTCTAAACAGAAAACAAGATTTAGTTATCTATCATGTCCATATTACCTCTGGATAGATATAATATTTTGAGTTTAGAAAACTTGTCATGTTCATATAACCGCTGATAAGTATTTTCTATCTCACACAAAACAAGATTTCATTATCTATCATGTTCATATTACCTCTGGATAGATATAATACGTTGAGTTTAAAAGACTTGTCACGTCCATATTACCTCTGATAAGTGCTTTCTATCTCTTACCTGTTGATTAAATTCTAAATAAACGATAGGATCACAAAACGAATCTTTCATTCATTTCTGGTGGAAACACTACAAAATGAATAAGACGAAAGATGACAAAGCACTCTCTTAAGGTGGAGTGGAAACATCTTGAAGCAACTTCTTTAATTCTTCTAACCGCTTGCCATGAGAACTCATAACCTTCTTGGTAGCCTCTGCACGTCGAGCTTCGGGGGTACAAATACAGAAAAGTTCAGCGAATGTGATTATCAAATTGTCTTTGGCTTCATTAAAGGTTCTAATGGTCGATTCAGCCCCAAAAGCTTGTTCTTCTAAAATTGAGCTTTGGGTGAGGTACAGATTTCGAACATCGATCATCTTCTCCCTTTCAGCCTTCAAGCAAGCTAGCTCTGCCTCGACTTCGCGGATTTTGTCATTTTTGCTCTGAATATCTATGTTCAAAGCATCATAAGCGACTCTGTGACCATGCAGTATAAGTTTTATGCCAGCCAAAAAGGCTTTCTCTTTGGCAACCTTCAGACTGTGTTTATGGAGAGCTGTATTATATGTAGTCTCTCGAGCAAGATAATCAGCTGTTAAGGCATTATACTCCTCCTGAATGAGGCCTTCAACAGTCTCATTTGATAGGCTGAGATATTCTCCAATCGGGTGCTCAAGGTCCTCCACAATTTTCTCCAAAGTGGCAGCTCTCTCAACATCATTGAACATGGCAACACTCTTGATAGTCAGAGCCATTGCCGTCTTCAAAATCTCATAGCTGAGACCCTTATTCAGGACCATCTTTATCAAAGTTGCGAAAGTTTTATAAAAAGTTTCGGTATGAATCTCAACCAGGAGATTCATTTCTATGCTGGAGCTTGGTGTGGCGGCAATATCTAATAAATCTCTTCTTTCGGGGTCGGAAGCAGATGTGGCTGGCATGACAGCAGGATGAGATGAAGTCGTTGCTGTTACTACCGTCATAACCAATTGATTCTCAGAAGTTTCAGGGATTGTATCTCCAATATCTGCAGATATTGTTGGTGTAACAACAAGCTGAGATGGAGCTATTGTTGCCACTGCTGCTTGGTTTCCAGGAATTTCAGAAGCAATGTCTTCAATATTTGTTACTCCAGCCGTTTCTGAAGTTCTGGCGGCGGTAGTATTGATGGATATGGTAACAGTTGCAGGAGCTGATTCAGGTTCCGGCATTAGCTTGTCAGAAACTGGTACCGGATCAGTAACAATAGTAGAGGATGTTATTATAACTTCCCCACTTTCTGTTGGTGGCTCAAGCATACCTTCAGCATCTCCTTCAATCGTTTGCTTCGCAGGATTTTTCACTGCTTCAGTTGTGGTAAAACTCTCTACAGCTGATTCTTTGTTCAAGTCTGGTTCCCCTCCAGTAGCTCCATCATCACCTATAGTAGGGTCGACTATAGTCTTCTCTTTGTGTTGGTCCTCAGCAGGAGAGGACACTTCAGATTGTGCTTGTTGTGCCACAAATGATGGAGGATGTTCTTCTTGAGGCTCCATCTCATGCTTTTGCACTCCCTCTTCTTCGGCATCTGCATCTTCTGAAGGAGAACCTTCCTCCCCAGATTCTTCATTTTCCTCATAAATGTCTTCTTCTTGAGGAGGAGGAGCCATAGGCTTTGGTGCAATTATGACATCTGCGAAACGAACAGAATAAGTTAGTATACAAAATCATGATATATAAATTCCATATAGGTTTTGTATAATACTTGGAATATGTGCATTTTTTTTTCAAGATATGTATCATAATCACCATCCCAGTCATCATCCTCGAAGTCAAGAGCTGGTTCGTCTGATGGGATGCGGTTTTGATCAGTGGTGGATATAGTAGTAGCACCTTCTGTAGCTTGTGCCTTGGATGGCAAAGATAAATGGAGTGAGGTGCTAAGACGTCCAGAAGACAAAAGTGTTACAGCTCTTGATCCAACTATTGGTGGAGGGGCTGAAGATCCTTCTCCAGGATGGACTGAAGAAGAACCGACAAGATGATCTTCTTCAATCAAAATATCATCTTCTGGAATGTGGGCTCTTGGTTTGGAAGGCCCTTTGGCGGTAGATTTTCTCTTCTTCTCTGGAGACTTCACCGGAGAAGCGGTAGCTGTGTTCTGCTTTCGTTTGTGGGTCTTTCTAATAATTATTGGTCCCGCGGCTATCTACCCAGCTCCTCTAGGGATTACTGCCAGAAATTCATCTATAGCGGCAGTATTATCGGGTACATCAGGGGTTATCCTGATAGGTTCTTCAACATTTCCCTCCTGAGCCCAATAAAGACTTCCTTGCATACTATAACCATCTTCAAAAGAGCGGATAGATGTATAGAAACGAGCATATGAATGGAGTATGCGTAGCTCAGTTGTACTGGTGGCTGTGGATATGTTGAATTTTGCACCAGTACATGCAGCTCCGAAATATCTCCATGCTCGTGCACCGTCGATCAACTTTCCATAATGATAGAAACTGGTGGAAGGATTGCCAACATGGAGTTGGTCGTAGCCAAACTGGCAAGCGAACCTACTTGGTAGATAAGGCTCGAATGCACAGTTATCTTTATTCCGGTACATCAGATGAGAAGGTCTGATGTACACTAGCCATCGGTAGACGGATCTCGGCAATAGGGCTGATTTATCTACCCTATCCTCAAATTGTACACCAAGGCAGTCAGCCGGAACTGGTGGCCTAGTGCAGAAGAAATTCCAGCAGTACGAATAATTTAATGCTGCTCTGGTGTCTGCTAACGTGGTAGTTCTCCACGAGGATTTGCTAAATTTCTGAAGGAAAATCCTCGCTTCATCCTCAGGGCCTGGTGGCAACAAATTACAATTATGGTGTAGTAACCAACCTATCAGATAGGTGAATGGTAACTCTACCCTTGGAAAACTGTGAGGAGCATTATTGATTAATTCTTCACCAAAAATCCTTAGACCTGCATTTATTCGGCACACCATTGCCGACAACATGTTAATTCTGTTCTTGAATACTAAGCGGACCACTGGCCACAATACGTTGTGGTGAATCCGATCCACAGTGCTGATTCCTGGTACGACCCATCTGCGCAGCCATAAAGATAAGAAGCCTGCCAACAAGGCCTTCTTCGACATTTTTTGACTACCCTGCCTCAGGTAGCTTAAAGCCTCTGTCCCCGCAGGGATGTCTCCAGTTTTGGTAGACAGATACCGGTCGCGAGCTTTCTGCGACACCATCAATTCTTGAATTAAATCTGCAGGAATTATAGAACAAGGCTTGATGACCTGAGTCTTGTCTTCCCGGAACCTGCTCTTGTCCGTCTTAGACACTCTATTTTCATGATAAAATAGATAAGTTGTCCATTTTGTGATGTATGCCAGATGTGATCCGGTTTCATACATGCTGGTGCAAATCAAATAATAGCACATGAGTTCTTCATAGAATTGTACCAGTTCGGGATTCTTCTCCCGAATTTTTGCCAATTCCTGATTGGAGGGAATATATTCTTCGTAGGGGAACTCGCCCATCGACAATTTCGAGATGAACTGCATTTCGTGAAGGGCCAGACCCATCTCGCCATGCGGAGTCGTGAAAGTTCCTGTCGAACTCATATACAATTCCAATAAAGCCAAGAACAGATTGCCATTTGGTTGAATGCCATAGCTAGTAGAAGCCACTGCTTCAAACAAACCGATGTTATCCAACTCTGTTTTAAAGTTTTTCATGACCCAGTTGCTGATCTGGATCCAGTTACCACTATGAGGGGTCAGCCACCCTGTCAGCCTAGGGTTGGTCTGAGGATATAAGACTCCTTCCCTTATGAATCTATTTATAAACATGGGAATCTGGACCGGCTGGATGAGAGATGAATCTTCACTCGGTGTAAACCCAGGCAATAATCCAGAAAACGGAATAACACCACCACAGGGAGTGCTAATGTGATAGCCCATATCATTTGCCCTCTCCCTTCTGAAGATGATTCTGCCACGTCTACCATAGCTGTTAGGAGTCAAATTCTATAGCATCTGACGGTGATGGCTAGCATGGACAAAAGCGGATATAGGGTAATCCCTATCCATATCAGGGAGATACATTACCCTTTCCACAGATTTAAATACCCAAGCCTCTTTTTTGGGATGAGCCTGTGATTTGTAATCTATCGCATCTCCAAATAAGAAAGCTGGTTTCAGAAAATTCTGGTTATCCAGTGACATCAGTACTTCTCCATTCATCATGGATAATAACATCCTATCTCCCTGAGCATATATCAGTTGGGCTCTTGCTACAGGATATTCTGGGTTGGATTGGGGAAATTCGACATGAGATAGATTCTCCAGATAATTTGAACCCAACATGCCAACAGAGGAGCCGAAAACTTCTGCGAGAGGGTGAACTTGCAAATCCACTGACAAAGGGACAAAAGAGATCAAATTAGTTCAAAGTTTTTTTAAAGATATTGACTTTTCTGCTTACTAAAAAGTGATAAAAGCTTATGAAGTCTTTTGTTTTATAAAGTCTCTCAGTGATTGATGAATTTTACGCTACCACATGGTAATGTGAGCATAATATAACTTTTTACGCTGGCATATATGAACATGAGCGTAGTTAATTTTTACGCCAGCACATTAATTGTGGGCAAAAATCAAAATTTTATGCTGACACGTGCAACGTGGGCGTATTCTTTTTATCTTTTACGCTAACACGTACAACGTAGGCGTATAATGTTATTTCAGTTTTTACGCTAACACGTACAACGTGGGCGTAAAAAAGCTGAAAGTTTGGGTTATCTTCTTCTTTCTCGACGGATTTTTCCAACCAATGAATAGGGTTTTACCCATCATAGACGGAGCTACAGCCGGGTTGGGTTGTTGATGTGGTGTTGATGACTGAATGGGAGTTTTCGCACGGTCAGCCGACGACGAATCGAGGGCAGATTTCTTCCCCTTGTTGCTGGTGGTGGATGATTTCCTTGGAGCCATCGGATCAAAGTGAGGGTTTTGAAGAAAGAAAGGGCAGAGGAATTTGAGAAGACGAGTAAAAGTGTTTTCTCTCTCTGGAAAGACCTATTTATAGAGATATTCAAAAACCGACTGTTGGATATCCCCGCTTTTACGCGGATGACTGTTGCATATCCCGAATTTTATGCTGACTCAGCAAATCTCAAATTTTACGCTTCTGTTCAAAGTGTTTCAAATTTTGGAGATATTTGAAAACTTTGAAGGGGGTCTTGTAGGAGCGTAAAAAGTGCTTCAAAGAAAGAGTCATCTCATTCATAAGTGATATATTTTACGCCAAGCAGAGCGGTTAATCTCTTTACACCCAAGACAAGGCTAATCGCTTTACGCCTAAGCAGGCTGATCATTTTACGCTCGGGTCTACACCCATGGTTTTATGCCAAGGACCGATCAGCCACTTTTACGTTGGACAAAGCTGTCAAATCTCGCATTTAATACAAACTCTGACATGGAGATATTAATGATGGCATATATCACAAAGGGATTTATTTTTACACAGAGACCAATATTGTCGTTTAGTATCTGGATTGAGCTACTTTACGCTCACACTACGGCTTCTTTTACGCACGAAGATTATACGAGCCTTTACGCTCAACAGTCGACGTGTGCGTAAAGTCTATTTGAGCTGCTTTTACGCTCAAGGTTATTTAACAACCACTTTACGTGGGAAGTCTATGTCAGGGCTATTTTACGCCTAATCTACTGCTTTACGCTCAGAGTACATTGGGGCTATTTTTACGCCCTATTCTCCTCCACCAGTTTGGAACGTGGTCTGCCTACGTGGCTTTCATGCCATTCTTCTCGAAGAACGTGTGTACATGTATCCTATTCTTACTGAAGTGATAGAACACATGTCAACATATACAGAGGATGGCTTCGATCGTGGGTGGCAGTTGTTAGCGTAAAGATGGAACTTTTGCTGAGTTTTTATGCACAAGAGCCCAAGTCTATAAATAGACTTATTTTTTTCTCATAACACACACAGAGACAGAAGAGAATATAGAGATCAGAACTTAGAGATTTTGATTCTCCAGAGCATTCTTTTTCAACCTTTCTTTCAGAACAGAGTGAAGCAAAGCAGGAAAGCATTCGGCCTCGCCATCAGTGCCCAAGTGCGTCGATACCTTTCTGGTGACTTAGTTCTTCCAGTTGTTCTACTTCAAGCAGTGATCTTCATCATCATCATATGGTCCAAGGAACAAAGTGATCATTTACGAATCAGACTTCCATAGCAATACTTTTCCAGAATCAAATTTGTACTTCTTGTACTTTTTCTCGTTTTATTTTCAAAAGTCAATTTCTCCAAGGCATTTTGTTAAGTGAAACACCCACTCCCCTCCCCCCGACCCCCAAGACCCCCCTCCTCCCCCCCGACCAGCAAGACCCCCCGGCCCCTCCCGCTGCCCTACCCCCTCCCCCCGACCTCCCCACCCGCCGACCCCTACCCCCAGCCCCGCTCCACTCCCCTACCCCCTTCCCCCGCGACCCTCCCACCCCCACCGACCCCTACCCCGCGACCTTTCCACCCGTCGACCCCCACACCCCCCCTGCGGCCTCTCCCGTCCTACCAAAAGAGAGAGAGAGAGAGAGAGAGAGAGAGAGAGAGAGAGGTACCTGAGTGAGAGAGAGTGAGAGGTGAGAGAAACTTTTGGGGGAAATAAAAAATTCCCCCTCCCCCCCGTCGGTTCGTTTTAAGTTAGGGTACATTCTTTAGCGACGGATATATCCGTCGCCAAGCCGTCGGTATACCCCCGTTTGTTTGCCGACGGATAATCCGTCGCTATGTAGTCACCAATTTTTTCAACATTTTTTCGTCAGTTAGGGCACAGTCTTTAGCGACTTGTTTGTCCGTCTCTATATTTTTGACGATATAGCGACGGATTTGTGATCGAGTTTTACCCTTAGAATTAAAAAAATTATTGGCTACAATTCGACGACAAACCGTCGCCATTTAGTCAGGGTGTCCGTCGCTATTAGCGACGAAATACATCCGTCACTAAATAGCCGTCGCTATTTTACTGTATTTTGGTAGTAGATAATCTGTGGGGAGAGGCCTTATTGTCAGCCTGTTATATCCTTAATATGATACCCAGTAAGTCTAATGATAAGACACCATATGAGTTATGGAAAGGTAGAACTCCTAGGATTAATTACCTTAAAGTTTGGGGATGTCTAGATAAGGTAGGAATTCCTGAACCCAAAAAGAGGAAGATAGGACCTAAAACTGTAGATGATGTGTTCATAGGATATGCCCTAGACAGTAATGCCAATAGATTTTTTGTAACTCATTCTGAAGTAAATGAAATATCTAATAATACAATTATAGAAGTTATAGGTGCAGTTTACTTTGAGAATGTATTTTCCTTTAAAGATAGAACTTCATCATTATCTCCCAACCCTTCTCTTACTCCATCTACTAGTTCTCATGTTCAAATATCAAGTCTTCAACCCGAACAAGATATAGAACCTTGAAGGAGTAAAACAGAAAGGATTGAAAAGAATTTAGGAGAAGGATTCTTCACATTTTTGATAGAGGGTGATCCCTCAACCTATGAAGAAGCTATATCTTCACCTGACGTCCCTTTTGGAAACAAGCCATTAACAATAACTCCATTATGGAGAATAATACTTAGTTTTTAGCATGACTACCTTTAGTTTGTAAACCCATATATTGTAAGTGGATTTTTAAAAAAGAAACTTAGAGCCGATGGTACCATAGAGAAAGACAAAGTTAGATTAGTGGCAAAGGGTTTCACCCAGAAAAAGGGATTAGACTATTTTGATACCTACTATCCCGTCGCTAGAATTACTTCTATTAGAACTCTTCTAGCTTTAGCCTCCATTCATGACATGCTAATCCATCAAATGGATGTAAAGACATCATTTGTAAATGGAGATTTAGAGGAAGAAATATATATGGAGCAACCTGAAGGTTTTATTGCTAAATGTCAAGAAAAGAAGGTTGTAGATTAGTAAAATTCCTTTATGGCCTAAAGCAAGCTCCCAAGCAATGTGACAACAAATTTGACAAAGTCATTTTAGAATTTGGTTTCATACCAAACGAATATGACAAATGTTTGTATTCTAAAAATACAAATGGAAGTTGTGTCATCTTATGTTTGTATGTTGATGATATCCTTATTCTAGGATCTTCACTGGAACTGATAGATGACACTAAGAATTATTTATCTAACCATTTTGATATGAAAGACCTAGGTGAAGCCAACTTGATCCTAGGAATGCAAGTGTCCAAATGCAAAGAGGGCTATACTCTATCCTTAGCACATTCAATTGAGAAAATACTAAAAAAGTTTGAGTATTTTGACAAAAAGTCTGCCCTTACTCCTTATGGCAGTAATGTTGGTCTCAAGAAGTATGAATGATCACCTATAGGACAATATAGATATTCATAGATGATAGGATCCCTTATGTACATAACAAATAGGACCAGACCTAAGATTGCATTTGCTATTGGGAGACTAAGTAGATATACAAGTAACACAAACCAGTCACATTGGATTGCATTGGATAGAGTATTTAGATATCTTAGGGGTACTCTAGATTATAAACTTTATTATACTAGACACCCCGATATCATAGAAGGTTATTCAGATGCAAACTGGATAACTGATTGACATGATGTAAAATCCACTACTGGATATATTTTTACTCTAGGAGGAGCTGCAATCTCCTGGGGTTATTGTAAACAAACTATCATTGCTAACAGTACAATGGACTCTGAAATGATAGCTTTGGACACTACTTGTACAGAAGCCGAATGACTTAGAAATCTTATTATGCATATACCTGTTTCTGTTACTCCTGTACCTGCAATTTTTATAAACTGTGATAATAAATCTGTTATAGAACTACTAAAGCATGATTCTGTGAATGCTAAGATGAACAGGTACCTGCAGCTGCGCTTAAAATCGATAAAGAGCCTATTAGGCAAATATGTGGTTCTTGACTATATAAAGTCAGAAAAGAACCTTGCAGACCACTTGATGAAGGGTCTATCTAGGACATTGATCCTAGGAGGGGGATGGGGTTAAGCCCATAATTTAGTCACCAGCAGTGGCAACCCAACCGAGTCTGACTGGAGATCCCAAGAAGCCGATTCAATAGATAAAAGCAAGCTGGACTAGGTGACTATTATGGAACACTGACCCTGAGATTAAATTCTCTTAAAATAAATTCTCAAGAGGCTGTACATGCGTACATGGATACCCTATCCCTATGGTGACAGTGTTCCGGTGTAATATGGTTAATGTGAGTTTTGACTCTTAATAAGTCCAAACATGATATGTAGGGTTGAGTCCTATCACCAACCCTTAAGGACTTACCTATATGAGAGGTTGTGAACGCCGCGACTATGGGACAGGGCGATCCCATTGTAGGAGCGTAAAAAGTACTTCATAGACCAAGTCAAAGAAGTCGAAAACTTTATGCAATTCAAACTGAGTCAGACTCAGACTTTACGCGGAGATCAAACAGAGTACAACTTTACGCGAGAGCTATTCACTGAGCTTTTACGCGAAGGACAGGCTGTCAAATCATGCATTTAATACGCATGATACTGTTCTGACATAATGATTTTCTGACAGCAGGATTGCACAGAAGCCGAGAAGATTTGATTTACACTAAACCCAACACTTGTCGTTTAGTGTGCAGATGGGCTACTTTACGCTCAAGAGATTGCTTCTTTTACGCACGAAAGCCATTCGAGCTTTTTACGCTCAAGGCTGCTGTGTGCGTAAAGTTTATTTGAGCTAATTTTTTGCTCAAGGCTACTTTTCAGCCATTTTACGCGGGAAGTCTATTTTGAGCTATTTTTACGCCCAGTCAGCTACTTTACGCAGAAAGTCTATTTTGGGTTATTTTTATGCCCGATCTTCTCTGGCTACAGGAGAACGTGGTCTGCTTACGTGACTTTTATGATGTAAAACCCCTAAATTTCTACTATATTTTTTTATCGATTTTGGTACTGATTTAAAAATTTTGTATTGTACGTCGCGTAGTCGTATTGTACGTTGTGCGCAAGCGACATATTTTTTTCGTAATTGCTCGTCGAGTACGAATATGGACGAACGTACATATTTTTAGAAAAATATTTTAATTTTAATTTTTATAGTTCAAAATAATTTATATATTAAATACTTTGCTATCATACAAAAATTGCTAAGTTGTTCTTTTCATTTTAAAGGCCCTTCAACTACTAATAGTAAATAATATTTTTTTTGTATACTAGAAAAATATATTTATGAAAATATTATTTGTGCATACATATATCATAATTATTTATTACCTTATTTTTAAATAAATAGTATAATTTTCGAAATTATTATTATTAGTATTTTTGGAAAACATATTTTTGAAATATTTGTGACAATTTAAATATTGATTTGATATTAAACTAAAAGAATTTAATTATATTTAATTGGATTTGGATTTGGATTGGACTTGATTGATTTTAAATTAATACATGAATTATCTACTTTGGGTTTTAAATATTCCTAGTCCATATCCAATTGGGAATTTCCACATCCTATAAATAGGCAGGTACTCCTCCAATTCATTATTGATCCACAACAATTTTCTCCACAAATCTACGTGCATCGTGTCTATGTTTTCCTCCATCCAAAATTCTTATTCCACAATTACATATACATTTTCATCTTATCCGTGTCGGACATCCCCGATAAAATCAATTCCTAGTCTAAACCTATTCTATCCATGTCCAGCACCATCCTGGCCGAACCCCCATCATCCCGACCAACGCCGACAGTCCAACGACCGCCACCGCGGCTGCGGCCACCGGTCGGAAACCCGACCGCCACAGCTACCCGATACCGTCTCCTTTCCGACTTTCCCTCCACCGCACACCATCACTCCTCCGCCTCCTGCCCTTCCCTGGCTTCCCGAATCAGACCCCAGATCCACCCTAGCCACCACAGCCATCTCCGTCACCAGCAAACCACCATCATCATCACCTCCACTGCAGCCACTGGCCGGAAACCCATCAACTCCGGCAAAAAGAAAAAGAAAACCAAACCCTAACCCTAAAACGTACCTCGCCGGAGCACCATGGCTGCGCCGCCGTGGGCTCCCGCCGCCCTGAGGTCCAGCTCCGCTCCCCAGTGCCTGTGCCGACGTCCTAGCCACCGCCCGCCGCCCCGATCTCGACAGCGCCGGCGTGCACGCGCACCCCGATCGTCCGACTAAGCCCTGACCTCCAGCGCGTCGCCGTAGACCGGCCGACCGCCGCCGGGTCTCCGCCCCATCCTCTTTCCACCGCCCATGGTCGAAGCTCCGTCGTCCCTTCACTCTCCCGCACCGTATTTGAAACCCCGTCGGACCACCTGAGACCGCCGCCGCCTCCTTCCCGTCGGAAAATCCCACCCTCCGATCCCTACACCGCCGCCTCCATCTTCCCTACTCTGTCGCGTCGCCAAGCCCTCGGCAACGAACCCTCACTCTTCTCCCGCTCTTCCACTTCCTCTCTCCACCGCGCTCCGTGCCCGCATCCCTCGACCGACCGCCCCCTACGCCTATTCCTCCGTCGGATCCGCCCGTCGTGAGTCTCCTCTCCCTCTATCTCTCCTCTTCTCCCCAAACTTTCTTTTCTCTCTCCTCTTTCTTAGGACATAGCGTTAATAACTCTGTGGACAGCTGTAGATATTTTATTATTATTTTAATTAATATTATTAAACATGACTATTAGTATTAATTGGATGTATAGTTTGGGAATTAGTTTTATGATTATTATTATTTTATTTATTTTTATGTTAGTTGCTGGTGATTCGATTAATTATTAATATTAATATTATTATTATTATTATTATTATTATTATTATTATCATTATTATTTTCTTTCTTTCACTTTTTGTATCTGTTGTGTTGTTGCTTTTCTCTCTCTTCGAGAGAAGAAAAGTAACAGCTGTAGTTTTAACTATCTTATTATTTATTAATATTCTTATTGAGTTATTTTTATTAGTAATAAGTAACAGCTGTAGTTTTAACTCTTTTATTGTTTATTAATATTCTTATTTGAGTTATTAGTAAGTATTATTTTTAATATTAAATAAATATATAAGCATTTCTCATATGTTATTGTAACAAAAAGATTGTACTAGGCGTACCTTATATTGATTCTCAAAACTAGATTTCGAACCCTAAAAATATTATTTCTTATTATTATATATACTAAAGAGTACTTGACAAAAGTAGGTTCCCTATAAAAATAGTTTCTAGAATATTATGTTAAGTATATATTTTCTTTATTTAATGAAATATCGCTTCTGTCAAACATCACAAATTTTATGAAACTTAGTGTTTTAGCCAAAAACGACTTTTCTTGACTTTAAGTATTTTCCTATAATTATTTTGACTTATAAAAGTTAGTTCTTGAGTATTATAAATAGTTTTAATTCGTATATATATTATTTATTTATCATATACCCTTTAATTATCCTGCTGTCCGAGACCAATCCCATCCTTCCTATTCCCTCGCCAATCGAGACCACCTTATGTCCACCTTAACTAAATTGACCCTTCTGGACCCAATGGAACCGACCGTGTCACCATCCGTGGTCACCTTGCATAGTTGTTGCACCGAAGTTGCAGTTCGTGCCACATTGATCATTGCAGCACACCAGGCGTACTATCAGGCAAGACACCTTGCCATTTGCTGTTTAATTATTTTAGCTCATATTTTATGCATGTTCATTATTTTCTTTATGCAAAATAAACTGTGATACATGGCATAACCTGTTAGAACTTACTGTTCATTTATATTTCCTGCTATGTATTATTTTTCTTACACATTAAACCTAGATCTAAGGGACAACCTTGTGTGTTGCATTCATAGGCCTTGACACATTTATACCACGTTGTTGTGAGTCACATATAGGACTCGGACATGCGTGATTGCCTGGCCACCAGTACGTATAAGACGTGCGTTAGAAAATAACTGCTAATAGAATTGTATACTAGAAGACTTAGCAGCTATGAGTTGGCATTGGGCGGGGAGAACATGATTGGAAGTTGACTACCACCCTATCTATCGTAGACTCGCTCGCTACTGAGTAACGATAGGTAGACTATATGCTATAGACTCGCTCGGTACTGAGGAATAGTATATGGTGTTGTGACTCGCTACTGAGATACTGCATTGGTATTGACCGGGTAGTCATGCGACCATGAACTGTTCTTAAAACTGCATTCACCTAGATTTGGTTAGGCGCCCTTATCCGTTAGGTATGAGTACCTTTCATTTGGGTACTTGTATCTGACCGTGGCTTAGAACAATAACTTGTCACGGATTAGTTTGTCACATCTTGTCCTTGTTTGGTTGTAGGTGTGACTTACTACTTCGATGAGAAGGTATTGAACCTTATTGGGGTCCGGATACCATATTGGATTCATAGCATGGAAAGATACGTCACCGTGAATTAGTTTACCATCTGCTGTCCTTGTTTGGTTGGGGGGATAGTACGCTCGTTCAATAGGTGCGTATTGGACCATGTTATAATTCAATTGACTTATTTATTTGAGCAATATTTATTCAGTTTATATGGCATGATATTATGTATCTTGTTACGTCCCTCTGAGGACCCGGTTATCTCTCTAGGTGTGTGCTATTGTCTTTCGCAGGTGTTCTAGCTTTAGCCGTTATCATCGCTATTTCTTCGAGGATGATTGCATTTTGGATTGTCTTCGCTTCGCTCGCCAAAATCTTTCTTTTGTTATGTATTTCTTTTCATAGTTGGTAGTGGATTTGTCTCCGCCCAACTACATGTACCAAATGACAAATTCATAGTTGATTATATGAGATCTTCTATTCATTTATTTTGTGTGGATGAGATTAGTTATGGTTCTACTACATTTTATAGCTTATGTATCCATACGAGGCCTATGTACTTCGTGTGATTACAGCTGGCATGTCTACGTTCTTAGTCCTACGTATTTGGGACTGGGGTGTTACACATGCTACACTTATTGAGGAATGTGTGTATGTGTTTTCCTCATTTTGTTGAAGTAGTGGGACACGTGTCACCATGCGTAGAGATCAAAACTCTACGTGGGACACGTGTCATCATGCGTAAAGGTTCATTCTCATCGTAGGTGACAGTTACCAAACTTTGTTGCTTTTTACGCACAGAGGATCTAGTCTATAAATAGACTTATTTTTAAATAAAAGAGATCATCAAGAGAGATATACAGGAGAGGAGCTTCTGAGAAAATTCATACTTTCAGAGTGATATTCCCAGAAGCATTTCTTCAACTTTTTCTCAAGAACAGGGTAAAGCAAAGCAGGAAAGCATTCGACTGTACCATCAGTACCGTTGCTCGATACCTTTCTGGTGACTTAGTTCTTCCGATTGTTCGTCTTCTTCAAGCAGTTTTCTTTATCATCATCGTATGGTCCAAGAAACAAAGTGATCGCTCTCAGATCGGACTTCTATAGCAATACTTCCCAGAACAATTTATACTTTTGTACTTTTTCTCGTTTTCTTTCAAAAGCCAATTTTTAGGCATTTTGTTAAGTGAAACAAAATGGCGACTCTGCTGGGGACGACCTTCTCCTCTGACGAGAAGGCAATTGCTCAATATGATGATGTGTCGGTCGGATCGACAAAGAAGGCTCTGGTTGTTCACTTCGACCAGACTGCGTACGAAGAAATGCTCCGAACTGGAGGTAGTACTCGCTGCTCCAATGTTCAGAAATTGCGGAAGGCACAAAAAGTTTGGATTCCTAAGTCCAAAGTATCCTCGGATCTCCCTACTGTCTCTGAAGGCAAAGGAATCCTTCCCACTCCTGTTGTGGAGGCCCCCATCTGTGACGAGGTAGTCTCTACTTCAGTGATTTACCCTGGGCGTAAAAATCAGTCTCTCGTCGGTGACGTGGTAGACTCACATGTTTTACGCTCAGCGCAAAAAAATCATGTTTTATGCTCTGCGTGTAAAAACTAGTCTTCCGTCTGTGACGTGGTAGACACCCAAGCTTTACGCTCTACGCGTAAAGGAAAATCTTCCATCTGTGATGTGGCAGATACTCATGTTTTGTGCTCTACGCGTAAAGGTAAATCTCCTGTCGGTGACATAGTAGATAAAGTTCACAATGATGCCTTTGCATCTAAAGTGAAATTGCTTGCACGTATGCAGCATAAAAACATGAATTCTATTGTTGGTAAAACTTCGGTTTTCCACCAACTGCCTTCTTATACTGCTTTACGCAAGGTTCCAAACCTTCAAATTATGCGTAATACTGATGGAGTCCTTTGTGCACAAAAATCTCAATATTTACGCACGCAACTCCAGGCGCATAAAAATGCCCGGTTTGGTTCTGCTAATGCAGCCATTAATCTTCTTTATACACAAGGGACTAAACGATTCTCTGTCCCAAATATAATAAAGAAGACTACTTCTTCCACTCCTTCTGATTTACGCGAGTTGCTTGTACAAAAGCGTAAAGACAGAAAATCTCCTGTGACACTCCCCATAGAAAATCATTATTATGAGTGTCACCAGATTGTAATCAAATGTTGCTGTTCGGCTTCTAAACGGTCAGTTTTTGACCGGTTAGGCTACAATGTGCCTCAGCAACAAGTTGATGATCAAGAGCATGAGTTGTCATATGCATCAGTCAACATGGCATCTCATACCAATAGAGGACGACGTCCAAGACGCAACTCGTCCCAAACTCCTGGTCAACAACAGTTTAATCGACTTCTTGATTCCTTTGAAGGAGTATATCAGCATACCCGTTTGAGAAGTCAAAGACAGTTACAATCTTCAGATTCAGAAGCTGGGGGTACCCAGTCTTTGGAGTCCAAAACTGATAGTGTTGATTCATACCTCTACACTAATCCCTCTGTATGTTCAAGGGAGGTTGAATCCTATGCTATCGGAGATGAACCGGAGACGTCAACTGCTAATACATAACAACATCTCTCTGCAGTTGAGCAATCGCTGAAGGACATGCTTACTATGATGCAAAGTATGCATCAAATAATAATGACTCAGCAAACTGCTCAGCCGGCAGTAGTAACACCGGTGCAGGTAGCAGCACAAACTCAAGATAGTCAAGGGGTTGATATACCTTTGAATAATCTTAGTCAAGAGCTTGCTGTCAATCAAAATTCTGTATCTCCAGATCCTATCATTCCAGAAGATGTACCCCCTCCGGTGGGGGTTACGGTACATCCAACAACTATTCAATCGAATGTGCTTCCTCAAAATAATGAAGCTATTCAAGCCGTACGTGAGCTAAAAGCACAGTTTGAAGTTCTGAAGCACAAGGATCAGCTCCAGAGGTTAGGGATTAAGCAACCTTATCCTCCTCATTGGAATGATGTACCATTTCCTCCAAAATTCAAGCCACAATCGATGGTATTATTTGACGAAAAGGCTTCTCCCAGTCAATATATTAATTATTTTAATATTATGACTGTGCACTTGCAGAAGAATGATGCTCTTCTTACCCGAATTTTCATCGGGTGTTTGACGGGTTCAGCTTATGACTGGTATCGCAGTCTGCCCGACAATTGTATATCGTCTTTTGACGAGTTTAAAGCAATGTTTCTCTCCCGCTTCTATGAAGGAGACATAGACATGAATATGTCCTCCTTAATAGAGATCAAACAAAAGGAGAAGGAAGATACTCGGACGTTTATCGAACGTTTCTGACATGCAACTTTGAAAATGCCTCCGGGTATGCCAGATTCAGCATTGATTGATACATGCAAAATGAATCTGCGACCAATTATTGCTGTCTTTACGGGCTCTCAATTCACAGATTGGGCCTCGTTCATTATAGCAGCAGTTTCAGCCGAGACCAATGGTAGGTTGGCTCGTGAACACGGGATGATCTTTGCTTCAGAAGACAAAGGAAAGAAAGGCTCTTCTGGTAATAATTCTGGCAATCGCAATAGGAAAGGGAAGGAAACCCTAGTGGTTAATCTTTTAAAACCCAAAATGATGCCAAATAATACGGAGTCTTCCAAACCAAAGGAAGAATACTCTTTTGATGACAGTGATATCCCAGGGATATTCTAATGTCTTGTAAAGAGTGGCAAACTCCTGATTCCAGAGCCGAAAAGGCCTAATAAGGTGAATCTGACTGACAATCCCAAATATTGTATCTATCATAGATACATAAATCATCCTACCAAGGCTTGCTACGTCTTAGGAAGAAAATCCAAGAGTTGATAAATGCCAATGCCATCGCTTTAACCAATGATGAGCATACAGTTACAACTAATATGGTTTCTCTTCAATTTGGAGGTTTTCCTCCACAGTAAGTTCCAGATGGAATTGTCCCAATTCCTAAGGCGACAATGAAGATTGTGAATCTTCCGCCTGCTCGAGAGCAAAATAAAGAATTATTGCCTCTCACATTAAAAAATGGTGAAATTATGTGGGTACATCCTGACTTAGTACCTGAAATAGAAGATGAAGGTAAAACTTCAAAATCCAAGAAAGGTAAGAAAGTCAAAACCTGCAATATGATTTCTCATGTTGTTACTCCAGATCATGATGATTTGGATCATCTTTGGGATGGCATTCCTTTGGAAGATAGACTGAGGGGTTTAAATATATGCCCTCCAAGTTTGGCTCCTCCTACCAAGCTCAAACTTACTCATCAGCAATGGTTAGCAATGAATAGTGTCCCCTTATACAGGGCACAACAAGTCTTTGCTGCTTATGAGAAAGCACCTGTAGGGATTTTTTCTCCTATCCCGAATACTCTTGCTCCTGTGGCTACAGAGGTTTCTATTCCTCATTCTCTGGTGGCTACAGAGGTATCTATTCCTCATTCCCCTGTGGCTATACATGTCTCTATTCCTCCTTCTTTTGCTGAATCATCTAGTCCGCTACCTACTCATTTGTACAGTCAACAATCAGTCCATCTCATGAAAAAGATGGGCTATGACTTTCAAAAGGCAGAAGGTTTGAACTATGATAAAGGAATGCGACTTCCTTTACAACTTCAAAGTCAAAAATCTACTGTGGGATTAGGATTTGAAGTCCCTCATAAAAATCCTTACAAGAAGAAGACTAAGGGAAAGAAGAACAAAACCTGTAATATGGTACTTCATTCTCCTGAGTCTGAAGAAGAAACCTTTGCTGGTATAAGATCTGGGAAAGAGTACCAGTTCAACCGTCTCCTGTTCCTGCTGAAGCAAGACCTTCTAAACCTTCTGTGGTTGAGAAAGGGAAACATAAAGTAGTACGCTTTGACGTCCTATTGAAGTCTGCTTTAAATCAAGGGGTGGGATGAAGCCCTACAAATTTGATATTCTAGCTCAGTTAGCTAATACTCCGGCTAGACTCTTTATCTTTGAGTTGCTTCAACTTTCTAAAGAAAGTCGTGAAACTTTGAGTGAAGCTTTGCTACAAGCTGATTCATGCTTAGCTCAACTCAAGACTCCTGACAATATACCGGTGTCGTGTCCACACACTACAACAAAAAGACCTATTAATGACGTTTGATAAGTGGATTTCATGACGGCTGATAAAAAAGCGTTATGAAAGTTCGAAATACCTTTTTTCTATGACGGTTTGGGCTAATTCTGGACTTTTTAGAACGTTTATAAAACAAAACGTTATTAATATTTTAGAGCGGTGGCAAACTTGTAATATTTTTTAAGTTCATTTTTTGACAAAATCCTGCGCTTCAACAAAATTATTTCTCTCCCCCTCGTTCTAGTTTCTCCTTCTCCGATCCTTTCTTCTCCCTCCTCTCCCCCAACTCCAAAATCCCATAGATCCAAAACCCTAACTCTAGTTTAGCAACACCCTCCTCTCCTCCTCTTCTTCTTCTTCCTTTCCCCTAACTCGAAAACCCTAGCCCTAGATACAAAATCCTAAACCTAGTTAGAAAGGGAGGAGGAGATGGGGTGGGAGCTGGCGACGCGGGCGGGCCGACAGCTCTGGCACGGCCTCTCTGACGTCGACGTTGCGTTAGGTGAAAAAAGAGAACGAGACAGTCGATTGTGGTATCTCCGCTCTTCTTTCCTCTTTTCGATCGGGCGTTGGCGAATTCGCGGCGGCCGCCGAACTCGGCGGCACACAGAGGCCCGACACCAGGAGTCAATCGCTATCATCTAGACGATGATGGTTCTCCTTGGCAGGCCAGGGTGTCCGTGTCGTCTCCGTCGCAGCAGTAGTCATTGATCGAACGATCCGTGCGGAGACGGAACGATCATTCAAATTAATCTGGTGAATTTCCAAACGATGATTCTCTGATCGAATTTCCCTCTTCCTTTGAAATTTTGATCGATTTGATCAAGAATTAACATCAATATTCAATTATTGCTTGTGTACCTATGGTGTTTGATGAATTTACTGAACCAACCTTGGCACCAATTCTGGACACGATAACAATGGTATCAGACTCCGGACACGAAGGTTCAGTGTTGACACGAAGACACGGTTAGCTATGTCCCGACACATGTATTATTTCCGACACAGGTATGATTAAAATGCATGTCATCTATCACTTCACCTGTTAATTACGTGCCATGCATGTGAATATTTCATGATTAAAATTATCGTGGTAACTTACATAATGTATAGGGTGCGAGTACTCTGCACTTCACTCAGTCCTCTAGGCTGGTTATGTAAATAAATGATTGCCTCCGTACAATTGTAACTTTGTACAAGTGAGGCTAGCCAAGGGAGAATAGAAAAAAGAAATGGAAAATGGTATGTAGAGAGGAAAGATGCTGCAGTTGCTGCCGAAAGTCTATTTCATCCTATGTTTATGTGTTCAACTGTTCATTCATATTATTACAAATTAATATTAGATGGATGTTGGAAACGGGTGGATTGACCATGACAGAGTTATCTAAGAAATCAGATAACAGGCATAAAATTATCAAAAAATTGAAAAAGAGAGGCTACTTCCAGTTGGCAGGCGAGAAACTGCCTCAGCATTCATGCACATTTCTTGGAATTTCTAGATACTGTACGAACTAAATTCATTATTTTTTTTCATATTTGCAACAACTTTGGAGTGATAAATTAAATATGTTAGCTCACTCACTTGGGAGACATCATACATATGCTGTAGAAATTGATTTTTAGTTTGCACTAGCTGGCTGTGATCCATCTGGTTTTATTGTAGGAAAGGTTGAGTTTCGCGTAACTGAAGAAAGTTTAATGGACCGCTTGAGTACCAACATGCACGAAGCATGCATTTCCATTGAGAAATGGTGCAGGTTAGAGGTTTTTTTTTGCTATAACAGAATGCTAGTTTCTGCTGTATCAATAAGTAGTTCCTTTACAGAGCTAAAGGTTAGAGTGTTAAATCATGTGTGAAATTCTTGCCTCATTTATGTATTATTCTGATTTGGTCCACTGCTCTAATATCTGTAGCATAGTCTTGACCATATCACTTTTATCCTCGGCGCCGACGCTAGCACAAAACGAACATAATTACGTGGGCACCAATTTGTCATCTCCAATACGTGTCCATGTTGGACAAAACAACGAACACAGCCCTGTTGTTAGAGTGTTGGTGCTTCATAATCCTAGGAATGACACTGATCTAGACTTTGACAAGGAGGTCCGTTGTCTAGGTGGAGAATCTGATCAACTTCTATAATTGAGAAAATTATTTTGGCGTTGTCTTATGTAACGTTTTACAAATTGTGTTAAGCAATAGGAACCTGCCTAGGAGCAGAATCTGGCCAAGGTCTAGAACTGAGAAACTTTTTTACAATGACAAGGTATATACCAAATTTTTTGGGTCAGTTGTCTTTTGGAATTGTCTTCACAGAACCAAAAAAATGACAAGAGGGACATGGCCTACTCTGCCAATGCAGGGGAGGTTGGAAGGAAGTTTTATGGGCCTGGTTTAGAGCTACTAACTCCTGCGTCAGAGGTTATGAACTTTCCACTATGTCATGAATTTGGCTTCTCAAGAACTGTGTGCTTCTGTGTGTATCTGATGATTTTGCTTCTAGCTGTAGCTCCAAACTTCAGTGTTATATATTTTATTAGTGTTTTGATTGGTATAATAGGATTTTTCTTTTCTTTTTCCCATCGTCTCTATAGAGCTCATACCTCCTAGTCTTAAATGTCTTGCTTACAGGGTTTTGACAGTTCATGGTTCATCTGATAAAATTATACCAGTAAAGGACGCTTTCGAGTTTGCCAAGCTCATACCTAACCATAAGCTGCACATTGTTGAAGGTGCCAACCATTGCTATACTGAACATCAGGAAGAGCTAGCTTCAGTTGTACTGGACTTCATAAAATCTAATCAGGTACTGGACTTCACTTGCAAAGAAACTATATATGTAGACTCAAATTTCTTCTTTTCATCAAGTGGATTTTTGTTCATGACTCTCCTATTTCTGTTAGATTTCAAATGGCATTTGATTCAATTGTATGAACTGCAGGATTGGACTGACTAGCTGCTTTATTGATTCTCTAATACCATTTACCAGACTAATTAACTTCTTGCTTTTTGCCGATCATTCTTCAGTTCAAGTTCTAATGTTATTTCGTATTTTCTCTCTTTGTAGTCAAGCAAAAGTTTCCATTAAGGATTATGAAATGCAAAATTTGAAGCTTAGAGTTGCATCAAGAAATCTTTGGCAGGATGGTCCCCTGAATGAAACTTTAGTTGGTGTTTTTCTTTCCTCTGCAGACTCTCTCTTTAAGCAGGTAATATTTTGGTAGTTTAAGGATGTATAAGCCTATATTGGTGTGTTTTTCTTTCCTCTGCAGACTCTCTCTTCAAGCAGGTAATATTTTGGTAGTTCAAAATTACTTGTCAGGGGAATTAGAATTAAGGAGAGAAGAGGAGAGGAGAGGAAAAAAAAGGAAAAGGAAAAAGAAAAAGAAGAAGAACAAGAATTTTTTTTGGCAATGATGATTTGGCTGCTTCTTCAGATCGCTCAGCTGCGACACTTCTTCTCTTTGGGACTCCCGATATCTTCAAGAGATGGCAGAGAGAAGATCCATGGTCAGAATCTACTTAAGTAAATATTTCTAATAATTTGGTTAGCGAAAGAGAGATTTATTCCTATTTTTTGGGTACATTCTGTATTTGGATATTCAATGTAATGAAGATGTTGATATGTACTCTATTTTGAGAAATGTAATAAAGATGGTGATATATAATATTAAGTTTTTGGAATATAATATATACTGTGCAGTATAGAGCATTATAAATGTGCTAATTTGAATAGTATAAAGTGTTATAAATGTGCTGCATTGAGCCTATACATATTATCTATTCATGACGTTTTAAAATTGTTCTGAATTGTGCACTATATATTAACTATTCATAACGCTTTTATAGAAACTATTCATGACGGTTATTTTATGACGCTTTTAAAAAACATTTATAACACCTGTTTTCATAACGGTTGCTGTGGAAAAAAAAGCGTCATGGTTCGTCATTAATGACGCTTTTTAGCCGTCATTAAATGGGTTTTTTGTTGTAGTGACAATATCATAGTGTGATGGAAGCAATGCCTAACATCACCTTTACACAAGAAGATATGCTGTTGAAGCATAATAAACACGACAGGCCCCTGTGCTATACAGGGTATATTGAATCGACTGAAATTGACAAGATTTACATTGATCCTGGGTCTTCTATTAGCATTATTCTTCAGAGTATGCTACGACCTTTGAGGATTCCTACTAGTGACTTGACTTACACTAGTACCACAATAGTTGGTTTCAACTATGGAAAGAGTAAACCACTGGAGAAGATTCGTCTGAAGATTCAAATTGGAGATCTTCGAACTATGGCAACTTTTTATGTTATCAACTCAGATGTATCTTACAACATCCTCCTTGGAAGACCGTGGATACATGAGCATAACATTGTGCCTTCAACTCTCCACCAATGCTTCAAATACGTAGATTCTCAAGGGATTGTGAAGACTGAATTTGCAGATATCAATCCTTTTAGGGGTGTTGAAGCCTATTTCTCTGATTCAATACTCTACAAACAGGAGCATGTGAAGGAGATATCAAATATGGTCGAAGATCGATCACCTGCAGAAGATCAATCTGTCAATGAAGATCCTTCGGAAGAGCAACCTTTGAAGATTAAAGTCAAAGGTCGAATCCAACCCAACCTGTCAATGACCAACCTCTGGTGATCAAGGTTAAAGGAAGAACTCGAGCTTCGTCTGAGGAATCTATGAAAATTCCAGTCAAGAGCCAAGTTCAACCCCTTATGATCAAGGTCAATGGACGTACTTCTCGTACGAATGATCCAGAACCACCACTGATTATCAACCTTGATAAGCCTACGCAGAAGACGGATGACGGTTCGTTAATGATTGTCACCCCCAGTTTTTCAAATTAGGGGTATTTTTGTCATTTTCAAGTTTAATAATATTTTAGGAATTTTATTTGATTTTATATGATTTTTAGGAATTTATTTGAGTCGGTTTGAATTTTATCCAATTCGGACCCAATTTGGAGACCCGGGTAGCCTGGACCCTAGTGGAACCCCCATACTAGCTGGGCTTAGCCCATGTACCATCAAAAATAGGCTAGAAGTTATTAACCTACTTTCCATGACTTAATTAGTCATTTAGAGACTAAATTAGTTGTTTAGAATCAAACCGAATTGAACCGAACCAACCCAAACTTGAAATTTAAACCAAACTAAGGTTATTGGGTTGTGGGCTATTGGATCCCAACCCAATAGCCCACACTTGGAGTGGCCGGCCATGGCTATGAACCCTCCCCCCCTCTTTCCTTCATTACTTCCTAACTAAGTCTTCTTCCTCCTTCAAATTTCTTTTCTTTCTCCAAGTTCTCTCTCTCTCCAAGCTTTAGGTATGTCATAAACCCTTCATTAATTCTCCTTCCAATTTTTTGTCATTCACAATAAGTGTAGAGAATTGAATTCTCTACACTTTGCCCCCATCTAGTAGGTTTTCCTTAGAATTTGGTTAAGTGGTTAATTAGAGGGGTTATTTGATAAATGGTATATATATATATATGTATATGTATATATATATAGATATATATATAAATATGTGTTGTATTAGATATATATAGGAATATATATGTATGTATGTATTTGTGTGGGTGTGTAGAGAGTGGTAGAGGAGAGGGAATGAGAGTGGTGGTGTGTGTGTGAGGTTGTGTGTGAGAGAGTGTGTTTAATGGTGTATATATATGTATAGATATATATATATATACGTGTATGTATATATATATATATGTAGGAATATATATGTATGTATGTATTTGTGTGGGTGTGTATATATGTATATGTGTGTAGGAGTATAGGTGTAGAGATATATGGATTTAGATAGATAGATAAATAGATAGATAGATATATAGATATATATATATATATATATATATATATATATATATATATATATATATATATAAGTATATATATGTATATGTATAGAGGGAGGAGAGAAAGAGATGTAGGCAGCAGCAGCAATGGCTGCTGGCAGCAGCAGCAGCAGCAGCTTAGCACAGCAGCAGCAGCAGCAGCAGTTAGCAGTCCCAAACCCCCCCCTAGCACATTACAAAACTCCTATTGATCCCCATTGTGACTCCCTAGTACCTAGGTTCTAGTATTATAAGTAGATATATATGTATAGATATATATATGTTGAGATAGAGAGGAATAGAGAAAGAGTTAGGATTTAGAAATGAGAAAAAAGAGTTAGGAGTAGAAGATTAGAGAAGGGAAAACTAGAGGAATAAGGAAAAGTGAAGAAGAATAGGGATGAGGAATAAGAAGAGGGATTAGGAAAGAAGAAGAAGATTAGAAGAGTTGAGATGAAGGAGAATAAGAATCGAGAACCAAGAGAGGGATCTAGAACGAGAATAGAAAACGGAGTTTTAGTTAGAAATCGAGTTAGAGGGCGAATTTGAGCCCGGAGCGTCGGATCGCGACGAAACTTAGCATAGGCCTAGAAAATGTGATTTAGATTTTGCGGGTAAGCTCCCGGGTGGAAATCGGGGTCATAGGGCGCCGGTATCGCGCCGTATCAGTGCGTATCTCGAAATATTCGAGATTTCTGCAATAGGCCGTAAGGTGGACCAAACGTCCACTTTACTTAGGTATTTTGGTAGATAACGAACCTATAGGATAGTACCCTACTACCCTAGGGAGATCGGGTCAAAATAAGTAGCGTAGGTAGGCTATCTAGAATATCGCCAAGGGTAGAAATTTACCCTTAAAAAGGGTAAAATAGAGATTTGGCCCACGGCCAAGAATTAACTTTCCAAGTCCAAGATGGACTTGGATATGGGTTGTAGGGATTGGTAATAAGCAGATTTAGCCGTCTAAACCTAGTCTTGGACCCGGTTGACCACGGTTGACTTTCTAGGCTAAAAGTCAACTATGGGTCAATACTTTACCCAATTTGGTCCCAAATTCCATCCAACTTGGACCGTTGACTAAAAGTCAACTATTAGTCACCAGTGACCTAGAGTTGACCTAGTGTTGACCTCGAGTTGACCAGAATTGACCCGTTGACCAAAAGTCAACGGTAAGCTAATTTTCGACCTAGTTTGATTCGGATGGATTTCCAATGTCCTTCCATGACCAAGTATGACCCAACTAGACTTGTCTTGACCTCGTATGACTTTGTTAGGTCTAATATGACTTAGATTTACCCCGTACAATCTAGTTTGACCTTGTTTGACCTAGATTGACTTAGTTTGACGTGTCTTGACCTATTTTGACTCAGTATGACTTAATTTCATTTCCAAACCATTATATTGATACAGTATTCCATCTATAGGTCCTCGAGGCACTGATCTTGGACTCAGTCGACTTATCCATCACAGTACAGGCGAGTACATTCTCTGATAATATTTCTGTTTTATGATATCGTCTTTGTTTCTAGTATTTAGTGCAGATTATCCTTGTTCTCTTGACACATTGTTCACACGGATTGATATTTTTCTGGATCCCGTCATAAGATGTTATTCCTCTTATATATGGTATACACTGGGCAAGTCTACATTGTTTATTGTTCATTGTATAGATACGATTCCTGCGAAGGCTAGCTACCCTCTCAGAGAATATGTACCATGACGTGTCATGACTGGATCCACTATATTGGTCAGGGATGGGGGTGTTAGCGTAGATATGTGATCAATACCCCACAGATATTGTATCATCATTGTATAGTGTTAATCATACACTCACGTATGATTAGCCAGGCCAAACATTGTATCAAGTTCTAAGCCGGTCACATGTTGAAACTAGTGCTAAACTCACATAGATATAGTTCCAGATTCTTGTACATGATTTATACTATTTTTCCCTGTTCTTACATTCAGATTACAGTCTTGATATGCCTTACCATGATTCATGTACATATTATTTATCTCGTAGATTCTCTCTATTTACTGCTACATTTTCAATATCGTCTAACTAGAACTGTTATGGAGGTTTGTGCTCGTTCCATCCTGACTGGATATGTTGACAAAATTTTACAGATAGTGGCAAGGAGGATTGTCCTACCTACTACGGTCCGGTTGACGTAGTGGGCATAGACTTGGAGACCTTGGTTCAGCAGGGCTTAGCTCCGCCCGACGAGCCTTTAGCTTAGTTTAGTTAGGTTAGACATTTTGGACTGGACCTTGTCTCCAGCTTGCTACTTGTTATTTTATTATATTTTGGGACTGTATTAGAGACTTGGACTGTATATATTCTTTGTGTTGGACTTGACAGGTTATATATTATTTTATCGTCTTGTTGTCTTTTCATTTCAGTCTTTACTTTGTTATCTTAGAGTCGTGATTGAGTACTCGTATATATATTCATTGCTTGTCCTCCGTTCGGAGTTGACCATGGACTTGACAGGTTTTTGTTATATATATAAACTGTTTAGAAGTAGAAAATCCACAACGTTCCACGCCGATTTTTTTTCGGTGAGGGCTGGGCGTTGTCGCGTCACGTGCCCTTTTAGCGGGTGCGGGTCGTGACACGTTTTAGTGGTGGCCCACGCAGGTCCTGAAGTCGCAATTAGTGCGATGTCGTAGTGGCGCTCGACTTAGAGTGCTATTACGAGCCTGCGGTACGTATCTAGGATAGGCTATAGGCTAAGAGTACTCAATCACAGTAGGATCTTTCCTTGCTTATCTTGCTTACCGTCTTTGATATCGATTTACTGCTTTCTAGCTGTCCTCCTTTGATATTGCCTTCATGTGCCATATTGATATCTTCTTCTTAATTTGTCTCCAGGATATTGATAACTCATTCTCCTGGCGAGGGGCTCGGGGAGACGGAGAGGTCTGCCACTTCTGGCGGACAGGCTCCGGTTACTTCCCCGGCTGATGGGACTTCTGTTGGGGCTCTTGGGGGTACTCCTCCAGCTACCTCTATGACCGTCCCTGGGGCCATTGCGGGTGTTCTTCCCGTAGTGCCAGGGGCTACAGTGGGAGCTGCTGCGGGTATTCTTCCTCCTCAGCAGGGGACTCCTCCGGTGATGATGGGAGCTATTCCTCCATTGCCTCCTCTGCCCACAGACATGGGACAGATGCTAGCGTTCTTCCACCAGGTGCTTGAGTCCCAGCGGGTTCAGCACGAGGCTCAGCACGAGGCTCAGTTGAGGCAGACAGAGGTTATACGCCAGGGGATGGAGGATGCGCACAGATTGGCTATGGCGGCAGTGGAGCGTCAGGCTCCACAGAGGGAGGTTCAGCAGCAGCAGCCGAAGATCGGGGATATCCATGCTTTCAAGAAGCTTGGTCCGAGGGATTTCAAGGGGACTGAGGGCATTATCTATGCTGATGATTGGCTCGAGGATATCGAGCGCCAGATGGGGGCCTGCCGCCTGGCAGCCGACCTGAGGGTCGAGGCGGTTGGGTTGCAGTTGTTAGATATTGCCCGGACATGGTTCCGAAATGAGCCGGCTCTTGCAGGAGAGGGCCATACTTGGGCAGAGTTCAGGACCTTGTTCAGAGAGAAGTTCTTTTCCCCTACGGACAAGATTGGCCTGGTGCGGCAGTTCCAGAACCTGCAGCAGGGCAGCATGACCGTAGAGGAGTATGCGGCGGAGTTCGGCCGGCTGAGCCGATATGCCGAGTACATGGTGAGTGACCCGGTGATCCGAGCGGAGCGCTTCAGGGAGGGATTGGCATGGGATATCAAGTTCCAGATCCCTTCTTTCTACGCGACATATGCGGAGGTTTACGCAGAGGCTCGGAAGGTGGAGAGGGAGTTGGGCTTGAAGCCCAAGAGGGACCGTGATCAGTTTTCGGGGACTACTAGCAGCGCGGGGGCTGCTAAGCGTCCTCAACTCCAGCATCATTCTATTCCGCAATGCTCGTAGCAGATTCCTGCTCCGCTCAGGGCACCAGTTCAGCAGGTGCCCCGGCAGCAGCAGCAGGGACCGACGCAGCAGGCACCTACTTGCCACTACTGCAAGAGGTCCGGACATCTCTGGGAGGTTTGCAGGAGACGTTTGGGATTGTGCCTATACTGTGGCACCGAGGGGCATCAGGCGAGGGATTGTCCTTCGAACCATCGCCGTGCAGCTCAGGGAGCACAGGGTAGGCCACCTATGGCACCGCATCACGCCCTCCACCAGCAGCGGGATATACCCCGCCAGGAGAGGGCTTTTGCGATGACAGTTGAGGATCCTGCACGCATTGGACTAGGAGGTAGGGTCTTGCTCTTTCTTTTACCTGTTCTTTCTAACTAAAACCCCTCGTACCTGTTCTTTCTGCCCATTGATTGATGATTACTTTCTTAGTACCTTTAGTTTGCATATGTGATGATCATGCTAGATTAAATAGAAAACCCCAATGAAGACTGCAATAACATGATACTGTAGAGATTTAAAACCATGCATGTGTTCTGATTTTCTAGATTACATGTTATATAACTTAGGATAAAATTTAGTAGACCTTGATTGTTGGGTGCTTGACCTAGAGAAGAGTACGACCGTTTGAATTTCGAGGACGAAATTTTTTTAAGGAGGGTAGATTTGTCACCCCCAATTTTTCAAATTAGGGATATTTTTGTCATTTTCAAGTTTAATAATATTTTAGGAATTTTATTTGATTTTATATGATTTTTAGGAATTTATTTGAGTCGGTTTGAATTTTATCCAATTCGGACCCAATTTGGAGACCCGGGTAGCCTGGACCCTAGTGGAACCCCCATACTAGCTGGGCTTAGCCCATGTACCATCAAAAATAGGCTAGAAGTTATTAACCTACTTTCCATGACTTAATTAGTCATTTAGAGACTAAATTAGTTGTTTAGAATCAAACCGAATTGAACCGAACCAACCCAAACTTGAAATTTAAACCAAACTAAGGTTATTGGGTTGTGGGCTATTGGATCCCAACCCAATAGCCCACACTTGGAGTGGCCGGCCATGGCTATGAACCCTCCCCCCCTCTTTCCTTCATTACTTCCTAACTAAGTCTTCTTCCTCCTTCAAATTTCTTTTCTTTCTCCAAGTTCTCTCTCTCTCCAAGCTTTAGGTATGTCATAAACCCTTCATTAATTCTCCTTCTAATTTTTTGTCATTCACAATAAGTGTAGAGAATTGAATTCTCTACACTTTGCCCCCATCTAGTAGGTTTTCCTTAGAATTTGGTTAAGTGGTTAATTAGAGGGGTTATTTGATAAATGGTATATATATATATATATGTATATGTATATATATATAGATATATATATAAATATGTGTTGTATTAGATATATATATAGGAATATATATGTATGTATGTATTTGTGTGGGTGTGTAGAGAGTGGTAGAGGAGAGGGAATGAGAGTGGTGGTGTGTGTGTGAGGTTGTGTGTGAGAGAGTGTGTTTAATGGTGTATATATATGTATAGATATATATATATATATATACGTGTATGTATAGATATATATATGTAGGAATATATATGTATGTATGTATTTGTGTGGGTGTGTATATATGTATATGTGTGTAGGAGTATAGGTGTAGAGATATATGGATTTAGATAGATAGATAAATAGATAGATAGATATATAGATAGATATATATATATATATATAAGTATATATATGTATATGTATAGAGGGATGAGAGAAAGAGATGTAGGCAGCAGCAGCAATGGCTGCTGGCAGCAGCAGCAGCAGCAGCTTAGCACAGCAGCAGCAGCAGCAGTTAGCAGTCCCAAACCCCCCCCCTAGCACATTACAAAACTCCTATTGATCCCCATTGTGACCCCCTAGTACCTAGGTTCTAGTATTATAAGTAGATATATATGTATAGATATATATATGTTGAGATAGAGAGGAATAGAGAAAGAGTTAGGATTTAGAAATGAGAAAAAAGAGTTAGGAGTAGAAGATTAGAGAAGGGAAAACTAGAGGAATAAGGAAAAGTGAAGAAGAATAGGGATGAGGAATAAGAAGAGGGATTAGGAAAGAAGAAGAAGATTAGAAGAGTTGAGATGAAGGAGAATAAGAATCGAGAACCAAGAGAGGGATCTAGAACGAGAATAGAAAACGGAGTTTTAGTTAGAAATCGAGTTAGAGGGCGAATTTGAGCCCGGAGCGTCGGATCGCAACGAAACTTGGCATAGGCCTAGAAAATGTGATTTAGATTTTGCGGGTAAGCTCCCGGGTGGAAATCGGGGTCATAGGGCGCCGGTATCGCGTCGTATCAGTGCGTATCTCGAAATATTCGAGATTTCTGCAATAGGCCGTAAGGTGGACCAAACGTCCACTTTACTTAGGTATTTTGGTAGATAACGAACCTATAGGATAGTACCCTACTACCCTAGGGAGATCGGGTCAAAATAAGTAGCGTAGGTAGGCTATCTAGAATATCGCCAAGGGTAGAAATTTACCCTTAAAAAGGGTAAAATAGATATTTGGCCCACGGCCAAGAATTGACTTTCCAAGTCCAAGATGGACTTGGATATGGGTTGTAGGGATTGGTAATAAGCAGATTTAGCCGTCTAAACCTAGTCTTGGACCCGGTTGACCACGGTTGACTTTCTAGGCTAAAAGTCAACTATGGGTCAATACTTTACCCAATTTGGTCCCAAATTCCATCCAACTTGGACCGTTGACTAAAAGTCAACTATTAGTCACCAGTGACCTAGAGTTGACCTAGTGTTGACCTCGAGTTGACCAGAATTGACCCGTTGACCAAAAGTCAACGGTAAGCTAATTTTCGACCTAGTTTGATTCGGATGGATTTCCAATGTCCTTCCATGACCAAGTATGACCCAACTAGACTTGTCTTGACCTCGTATGACTTTGTTAGGTCTAATATGACTTAGATTTACCCCGTACAATCTAGTTTGACCTTGTTTGACCTAGATTGACTTAGTTTGACGTGTCTTGACCTATTTTGACTCAGTATGACTTAATTTCATTTCCAAACCATTATATTGATACAGTATTCCATCTATAGGTCCTCGAGGCACTGATCTTGGACTCAGTCGACTTATCCATCACAGTACAGGCAAGTACATTCTCTGATAATATTTCTGTTTTATGATATCGTCTTTGTTTCTAGTATTTAGTGCAGATTATCCTTGTTCTCTTGACACATTGTTCACACGGATTGATATTTGTCTGGATCCCGTCATAAGATGTTATTCCTCTTATATATGGTATACACTGGGCAAGTCTACATTGTTTATTGTTCATTGTATAGATACGATTCCTGTGAAGGCTAGCTACCCTCTCAGAGAATATGTACCATGACGTGTCATGACTGGATCCACTATATTGGTCAGGGATGGGGGTGTTAGCGTAGATATGTGATCAATACCCCACAGATATTGTATCATCATTGTATAGTGTTAATCATACACTCATGTATGATTAGCCAGGCCAAACATTGTATCAAGTTCTAAGCCGGTCACATGTTGAAACTAGTGCTAAACTCACATAGATATAGTTCCAGATTCTTGTACATGATTTATACTATTTTTCCCTGTTCTTACATTCAGATTACAGTCTTGATATGCCTTACCATGATTCATGTACACATTATTTATCTCGTAGATTCTCTCTATTTACTGCTATATTTTCAATATCGTCTAACTAGAACTGTTATGGAGGTTTGTGCTCGTTCCATCCTGACTGGATATGTTGACAAAATTTTACAGATAGTAGCGAGGAGGATTGTCCTACCTACTACGGTCCGGTTGACGTAGTGGGCATAGACTTGGAGACCTTGGTTCAGCAGGGCTTAGCTCCACCCGACGAGCCTTTAGCTTAGTTTAGTTAGGTTAGACATTTTGGACTGGACCTTGTCTCCAGCTTGCTACTTGTTATTTTATTATATTTTGGGACTGTATTAGAGACTTGGACTGTATATATTCTTTGTGTTGGACTTGACAGGTTATATATTATTTTATCGTCTTGTTGTCTTTTCATTTCAGTCTTTACTTTGTTATCTTAGAGTCGTGATTGAGTACTCGTATATATATTCATTGCTTGTCCTCCGTTCGGAGTTGACCATGGACTTGACAGGTTTTTGTTATATATATAAACTGTTTAGAAGTAGAAAATCCACAGCGTTCCACGCCGATTTTTTTTCGGTGAGGGCTGGGCGTTGTCGTGTCACGTGCCCTTTTAGCGGGTGCGGGTCGTGACAATGATCAATCCAAAGCGTAGTAGTCAATTTGTAAATGATGTAAATATTGATCATTCTGTACTTTCTAATATCAATGAAGATTTCCTTTTGGAGTATATGGCTGTCAAATTTATTGAAAGAATGACTTTATCTTCTAATGATCAAAGTCATCAATATAAAAATGACATAAATACAGAGAAAACCTTATACATTGACCATAAGGAAAATTCCTTTCCTCTTTATGTCGATATTGGACCTTATGCTCAAAGGTTCTTAACATCTTCTCCATATCTTCTTCCTGTAGCCGCTTCATCACAAGCTTGTGTAACTTATAGACGTCACGAAGAATCTTATTTTGTGGTTCCGTCTGATAAGAAAAACAAGCGACAAATTGTGTTTGGTCTGGCTAGAAATATCCCTGTTATTCAGACAGATGATCTTAGAGATAAAGATAAAGAAAGAATCTGAATTGACAAATATAGTCAACAATCTCTCAAGATTATCCAGAATATGGGATATGATTTGAAGACTATGCAAGGTCTCAATCAAGGCAAAGGTAGACGGCTACCATTATGTGGTGATCTATTTTACCAGAAAACTTGGCATGGGTTGGGATACGATCCGTCCCACATATTTAATGAGGATATACAAGAAGAATTTTCTTCCAGTTCTTCACAATCCTTATATTCTGAAGAAATCCAATTCATCGAGTCGGATACACTCTACATGTGCAAGGAAGATATGAAAGAAGAATGTTCTTCCAGTTTTTTACAATCCTCATATTATGGAGGAGACTATTATGATGAATTTGAGTGTGTATTCTCAGTTAACATGGTTCAAACTGATAGTGAATCCGAGCCATTTAAAAATGACCCTTGGGCACAATAAATGGACACTTAGTGGGAGCTTCGTTTTGAACAGCGACAGCCACCTATAGAAGATGAAATCGTCTAGATTGACATCGGAGATGGAACTACGTCTAAGCCGATATTCATCAGTAAAAATCTTTCTGAAGATGAAAAGGAAGAGTTGATATAGCTGATTAAAGAATATATTGATATCTTTGTATGGAGTTATGAGGATATGCCGGGCCTAGATCCTAAAGTAGCTACTCATAAACTCAATATTCTTCCTAATGCTAAGCCTGTGAAACAACCATAACGACGTTTTCGACCAGATATGATGGATGCAATCGAAGCAGAAGTTAAAAAGTTGATCACATGTGGCTTTGTTTATGAAGAACAACACCCAGATTGGGTTGCCAATATTGTTCCTGTTATGAAGAAGAATAGAAAAGTCAGAATTTACATAGATTTTTGAGATCTTAATGCAGCTTGTCCGAAAGACGAATTTCTACTTTCGATTACCGATGTCATGATAGACAATACATGTGGTTTTGAACGCATGTCTTTCATGGATGGATTTTCAGGATATAATCAAATTAAGATGCATCCAGGAGATGAAAAGCATACCGCTTTCCGTACACCCCTTGGAGTCTACTGCTATACGGTTATGCCGTTTGGACTGAAAAATGCCGGTGCTACGTATCAACGGGCCATGAGTAGCATCTTTCAAGAACATCTACGGAAAACAGTTGAATGTTATGTAGATGATATTGCTGTCAAATGTCGATCAAAAGATGATCACATTCAAGACTTAAAGATGGTATTTGAGTTGATGCGTAAACATCAATTGAAGATGAATCCTACTAAGTCTTTCTTAGGGGTTTCTAGTGGCAAGTTTTTGGGATTTTTTATTACTTCGCAAGATATCCATGTTGATCATGATAAAATCAAAGCAATTCTTGAAATGCGTCCTCCACGCAACCTAAAAGAACTACGTGGCTTCCAAGGTCGTATTGCTTAGATCAGGAGATTTATATCCAATCTTTCTGGGAGATGTCAACCTTTCTTCCGTCTATTAAAGAAAGGTGTATCATTTGTCTGGGATGAAGCATGTCAGAAAGCCTTCAATGACATCAAGTAATACCTTACAAATCTACCTGTTCTAGTACCTCCAGTGGTAGGAAGACCATTTTTGCTATATGTTCGAGCCTTAGATCATTCCTTTGGTGCTCTTCTTGCACAGAAAAGTGATAAAGGCCATGAACAAGCAATTTATTATCTTAGCCGAATGATGGTCGGAGCTGAACACATGTATACTCCTATGGAGAAAGAATGTCTGGCCTTGGTTTTTGCTGTTCAAAAGATAAGACATTTTGTGTCAGGACAGACTATTCATGTCATCTCCAGAATAAATCCTATTCGGGTGTTGATGAGAAAACCAAGTATCCTCAACTCCAGGTTAGCCACCTGGGCGATGTTGCTTACTCCTTATGATATGGTCTATGTACCTCAAAAATCAGTGAAGGGTCAAGCATTAGCTGATTTCTTAGCAGCTCACCCTATACTTGAAACTTCTAAGTTATATGAGGATATTCCAGATGAAGTTGTGGATTGCAACATGACTTTGAGGGATAATATTTGGCAACTATATTTTGATGGAGCATCACGGGTTGGACCTAAAGGCAATATTGTCTCCGGAGTAGGCATTGTATTGGTCTCTCCTGATAAAATGGTCATATACCGTGCTTATTCTCTTAATGAGTCATGTTCCAACAATGTGGCAGAATATAATGCTCTGCTAATTAGTCTTCAACTAGCAAAACAATTAGAAATTGAGTTCCTGGAAGCTTATGGAGACTCTCAACTGATTGTTAATCAGGTCAGAGGGACATATGAAGTTAGAAATCCTGATCTCATTCCCTATCATCAAGTGGTAATCGAATTGGTCCTTTCATTCAAAGGATTCTTCATCGAGTTCGTACCACGTTCTCAAAATTTGGGAGCTGATGCCCTTACTAGTTTAGCTGCAGACTTAGCTGTTCCAATTAGAAGACAAAATACCATTACTTTGTTGGATCGAGACTTATTCTGTGTCAAAAATAATTTGCATATTGAGCATAATTATACTACAGAATCAAGTTCTCAACAAAGGGATTGGAGAAGTCCATTCATTGATTATGCAGTTCATGGGATTTTACCTGAAGATCCAAAGGAAGCTGCATCAATCTAGAGACGATCATTTCGATTCTACTACGATTCTTCTTTACATATGTTATATCGTCGTTCATATGACGGACTTTTGCTGTATTGTCTTTCTGAGAGTGAAGCTAAGCAAACACTCCGTGAAGCTCATGATGGTGTCTGCGGTGTTCATCAACCGGGTCCGAAATTACAGGACCGTATCCCAAGAATGGGATACTATTGGCCTTCTATGTTAGCAGATGCTGTGGAGTACGCCAGACGGTGTAAAGCGTGTCAGATTCTTGCTGATTCTATTCATCAACCATCTGAATTCTTACATCCTACAGCAGCTTCTTGGCCCTTCGAAGCTTGGGACATGGATATTATTGGTCCGATTAACCCTCCTTCTGTCAAGGAACATTGGTTTATACTGGCTATAATCGATTACTTTTCTAAATGGGCGGAAGCGGTTCCCCTTATTGAAGTGAAAATATCTAATGTGATTAACTTCATTAAATACCATATCATTTATCGTTTTGGGATCCCCCGAAGGATAATCCATGACAATGGACCACAATTTGCTAGTCAGGCATTTTATCGATTCTGTGATAAGAATCGGATCCAAAATCTGGCTTCTACGGCTTATAATCCAGCTGCTAATGGTTTAGCTGAAGCTTTCAACAAGACAATCATTAAACTTCTTAAAAAGTTTGTCTCTTCTAATAAACGTGATTGGAATGAGAAACTTGGAGAATGTTTATGGGCTTACCGAACGACAGTCCGAACTCCTACTGGTTTTACACCATTCTCACTGGTCTACGGATGTGAGGCTGTACTTTCACTAGAAATCCAGATTCCATCTCTTAGAATAGCCATTGCTAATGAGCTAACTACAGAGAATAATGATCAGTTGAGACTTCAAGAACTTGAAGGACTAGACGAAAAGCGTCTTCAAGCGCAACAGCATATTGAGTTATATCAAGCCCGCATATCTCGAGCTTTTAATCATAAAGTTAAAGAGAGAGTATTTAAAGTCGGTGAGCTAGTTCTAGCTGTTCGAAGACCGATGGTGATGACTCATAAGAGCAAAGGGAAATTCCAAGCGAAATGGAAATGTCCTTATGTCGTCGAGACGGTATTCTCTAATGGTGCTTATAGGTTGTCTAAACCTAATGGAGATTTGCTCATGATGACAATTAATGGCAAATTCTTGAAAAAATATTATGTCTAAATTTCTTTTTTATTCCCCAGCTACCAATGTTTGGTTAAGCTGATTATTTGTTTTTCTAATTTTTTTTTTGATCTTCTGTCTTACCAGCTGATTAAAAAAAAGAGATTTATTATTTATCATGTTCTTATGACCTCTGAATAAATATTAATTCTACTTCTTTTCTTATCTATCATGTCCCTATGGCCTCTGAATAGATGTTAATCTATTTTTCTTTGAGTTGTTACGATCTGTCACATTCATATTACCTCTGATAGTATCGTAAACTCTAAACAGAAAACGAGATTCATTATCTATCATGTCCACATTACCTCTGGATAGATATAAATTTTTGAGTTTAGAAGACTTGTCATGTCCGTATTACCTGTGATAAGTGTTTTCTGTCTCATACCTATTGTTTAATTTCAAAATAAATGATAGGGTCACAAAACAAATATTTTATTCATTTCTTGTAAACATTACAGAATGAAAAAAGATAGAAGATTACAAAGGTTCTTTATTTGTCTAAGGTGGAGCAGAGACATCCTCAAGCAATTTTTGTAGCTCGCTAGACGCTTTTCACGAGAGCTCAATACAGTCTTAGTAGCTACGGAGCGTCGAGCTTCGGGAGTGCATATATGAGAAAGTCCAGCCAAAGTGACTATCAACTTATCCTTGGCTTCGTCAAGGGTTTTGATGGTAGCCTCAGCTCCGAAGACTTGTTCCTCCAAAATCGAGCTCTGAGTTAGGTGCCGGTCCCGAGCTATGATCATCTGCTCCCTCTCCGCCTTTAAGCGAGCCAGCTCAGCCTCGACTTCGCGAATTTTATCATTATGTTGATGAATTTTTATATTTGAAGTTTCATAGGCTCCTCCCTGGATATCCAGCTGAGGCTTAGCTTCAGCCAAAAAAGCTTTTTCTTTAGCCACCTTGATGCTGTACTCATGGAGAGCTTCATTAAAAGTAGTCTCCCGAGCGAGGTATTCAGCTGATAAAGCGTCATACTCCTCTTGGATGAGACTTTCAGTAGTTTCACTTAACAGCCTTAGATATTCTCTAATGGGCTGTTCAAGTTCCTCCACGACCTTCTCCAGCGCCGCTGCTCTAGCTGCATCGTTGAATATGGCGACGTTCCTGATAGTAAGAGTAATAGCCGCCTTCAAGCTTTCATAATTGAGGCCCTTCTTCAGGACCATGTTGATTAGAGCTGCCAGAGTCTTGTAGAAATTTTCAGTATGAATCTCAACTAAGAGAAGAAATTTTCAGTATGAATCTCAACTAAGAGATTCATTTCTGCATTTGAGCTCGACGTTGCGGCAATGTCTACCAGATCTCTTCTCTGAAGACTAGGAGCAGATATTGTTGCCGTGGTAACAGACTGAGATGAAGCTATTGTTGTCGCTGCTACCATGGCCAACTGATTTCTAGGAACTTCAGGAACAGTTTCTTCAGCACTTGTTACTCCAGCCGTTTCTAGAGTCGAAACTACTTGAGTTTCGGTGGCGGTGATTGGTACGGGTGGAATGGTAGTTATGGTAGCTGACTCCGGTTCGGGCATTGTCTCTTCAGGAACTTATGCTGGATCAGTAGCAATAGCAGAGGATGCTATTACAACGTCCCCAGCTTCAGTTGATGATTTGACTATGTCTTCATCACCTTCTTCGGCTACCGGCTCTGCAAGATCTTCAAGTATTTCAGTTGTAGTGGGCCCTTCTAAAACTGGTTCTTCGTTGAAGTCTATTTCTTCCTCAGCAGCCGCTTCAAAATCTACAGTGTGTTCTACTGCAGTTTGTTTTTTATCTTCGCCCTCAGCAGGAGGAGACAATTCTAGCTGAGCCTGCACTTCTGGCTCTTGTTGAATCTCTGTATCTTCTTCTTCTTCTGAAGAATCCTCTTCCTCAGACTCCGCGTTTTCCTCATAAATATCTTCTTGAGGAGGAGGAGGAGCCACAAGCTTTGATGCAATGATAACACCTACACAAATTAAACAAAATAAGTTAATATACAAAAAAAATCATAATTTTGTATATATTTTGTGTAGTTTATATTTACCTGGAGTGGGTGCAGAACGTGCCAGGTATGAGTCATAGTCCCCATCCCAGTCATCATCATCAAAAGTAATAGCTGGTTCATCTGACGGGATGATCTCTCGATCAACAATATGTGGAGTGGCAGCGTCTTCAGTAGCCTGTGTCTTTTGTGGCAAAGACATGTGAAGCAACGAGCTGAGGCGTCCCGGAGATAGAACACCCACACCTTCTGTTGATGTTGCCGGTTGAGATGCAGAGGATCCTTCTCCAGAATGAGCTGAAGAAGATGCAACGGGTCGAGACTCCTCAATTGGAGTGTCGCTCTCTGGGGTAGCGGCTCTTGGTCTAGAAGGCCCTTTGGCGGTAACCTTCTTCTTCTTCTCTGGGAGTGTCTTCTCTGAAAGAGTAGCAGCTGCACCTTGTTTTCGTTTTCGGGTCTTGCCAATAATGATTGGTTCTGCAGCTACTTCCCCAGTTCCCGTAGGGATGACTTCCAGATACTCATCTGGAACAGCAGTGTCATCGGGTATGTCTGGAAATACCCTGACTGGCTCTTCAATATTCCCTTCTTTGGGGCATCTTAGACTACCTTTCAAGTTGTAGCCATGGGCGAATGAGCGGATCGATGCATAAAAGCGAGCATATGTATGAAGTATACGTAGCTCGGTTGTGCTGGTAGCAGTCGACACTCTGAATTTAGCACCGGTACAAGCAGTGCTAAAGTATCTCCAGGCTCTTGCACCATCAATTAGCTTCCCATAATGGCGGAAGCTGGTAGAGGGATTACCAACATGAAGTTGGTCATATCCAAACTAGCGAGCGAACCGACTTGGTAGATATGATTCGAACGCACAGTCGTCTTCATTCCTGTACATCCGATGGAAGGGTCTGATGCACTGTAGCCATTTGAAAACTGGCACATGCAATGAAGTCCTCCCTTCTCCTCTATCTTCAGACTGTACGCCGAGGCAGTCGGCTGGAACTGGTGGCCTTGTGCAGAAGAAGTTCCAACCGTGAGAATAGTTCAACACTACTCGGGTATCTGCCACTGTAGTTGTAATCCATATGGCTTTGTTGAATTTTTAGAGGAAGACCTCCGCATTATCTCCAGGACCCGGTGGCAACAAACTGCAATTATGATACAGTAGCCAGCCCATTAGATAAGTGTAGGGCATCTCCACCCTTGGGAAATCTTTTCGGTGAGGAGCATTGTTGATTAGTTCCTCACCAAAAGTCCTCAAATCTGCGTTTATTCGGCACACCATTGCCGATAGCAAGTTGATCCTGACCTTGAACACCAAACGTACTGCCGGCCACAATACGTTTCGGTGAATTCGGTCTACTGTGCTGATCTCGGGCACGACCCATCTCCGTAGCCACAAGGACATAAAGCCTGCCAGCAAGGCTTCCCTTGAGAGCTTCTGACTACCGTGCCTCAGGTGGCTCAAAGTTTCAGTCCCCGCAGGGATGTCTCCGGTCTTTTTGGACAAATACTGGTCTGGAGACTTATGTGAGATCATTAAACTATTGATCAGATCTGCAGGGATTATTGAACAAGGGTTGATGGTTGGAGCCTTATTTTCTTGAAATCTCCCTTGCTCGTTCTTAGATATTCTGTTCTCATGGTAGAATAGATAAGTTGTCCATTTATTAGTGTATGCCAAGTATGATCCACTGTCATACATAGATGTGCAGATTAAGTAATGGCACATCAGTTCTTGGTAAACCTCAACTAATCGAGGATTGTTCTCTTTGATTTTTGCCAGTTCCCTGTTGGAGGGAACATACTCTTCGTAGGGAGCTTCACCCATCGGCAGCTTAGAGATGAAGTGCATCTCATACAGGGCAAGACCCATCTCACCGAGTGGGGTTGCAAAAGTTCCTGTTGAACTCATATATAGCTCCATCAAAGCTAAGAATAGGTTACTATTCATCGGTATACCCTGGCTTGTAGAGGCTACCGCTTCATAGAGGCCGATGGATTCCAGGTCCTTTTTGAAGTGCTTCATGATCCAGGCACTAAGCTGAATCCAATTATGGTTATATGGAGTCAACCACCCTGGTAGCCTAGGGTTGGCCTGGGGATATAATACTGCAGCCCCTATGAACTTGTTAATGAACATTGGGGTCTGCACTGGCTGGATCAGAGCCGAATCTTCACTCGATGTAAATCCAGGCAAGAGACCGGAGAAAGGGACAACACCACCACTGGGAGTGCTGATGTGGTAGCCCATGTCATTGGCTCTCTCCCACTTGAAAATGATCCTTCCGACCTAGCATGACTGCTGGGAGTCAAGTTCCATAGCATCTTTCGGGATGGGTGGCATGGACAAATACAGATAAGGGATAATCCCTGTCCATATCGGGGAGATACATCGCCCTCTCCCCAAACTTGAACACCCAAGCCTCTTTCTTGGGGTGTGTTTGTGATTTGAAGTCTATCGCATCCCCGAACAAGAAGGCTGGCTTCAAAAATTGTTGGTCATCTAGCGATACCAACACTTCCCCATCTATCATGGACAGCAGCATTCTGTCCCCTTGAGCAGCTATCAGCTGTGCTCTCTTCTCAGGGTATTCTGGATTCGACTGAGGGAACTCCACGTGGGACAAATTCTCCAAGTAATTTGAACCTACCATACCAGCTGGTGAGCCGAATATTTTTGCAAGTGGGTGGATTTGCAAGTCCACTGCCAAAAGAAAAAGAAAAATCAAGTTAGTAAAAATCTAATTTGAAATTTTTATGCAGATGACGTGGACTGAGTTTTACGCATAAAGATTAAAGACTATGACTATGCAAACTTTACGCTTATGCGCAAAAATTAAAGTTAAAATTTTAAAAGTGTAAAAGTTTTTTATTTTTACGCAAAGTCTTTCATTTGTGAAATTTTACGCTGGCATATATTGATGTGAGCATATTATGGATTTTACGCTGGCATGTGTCAACATGAGCGTATTTTAATTTTTACGATGGCACATATTGATGTGAGCGTATTATGGATTTTACGCTGGCATGTGTTGACATGAGCGTATTTTAATTTTTATGCTGGCACATATTGATGTGAGCGTAATGTGAATTTTACGCTAGCACATATTAATGTGAGCGTATTTTAAATTTTACGCTGGCACGTATAAACGTGGGCGTATGTTTCTATTTTTACGCTGACACGTATAACGTGGGCGTATTTTTTTATTTCAAGTTTTACGTTGACACGTATAACGTGGGAGTGGAGTTTAAAAGTTGGATTCTTCTTCTTTTCCGATGAGCTCACGGTCGAAGTTAGGTAGTGCTCTATATTTCATGGCCGGAGCTACAGTGGGATTTGTCTGTCGGGGCGTCGCCGATGATGGGACGGGGGTTTTTGCACGGTCGGTCGATGATGAATAAGCGACGGGCTTCTTGACCTTGTTGTCGGCGGCGTTCTTGCTCTTGGGGGCCATCGAATCGAAATGAGAGTATGAAGGAGAAGAGAATAAAGAGAGTTCGAGATTGCAAAAGACAAGTAAAGTTATCTCTATACTCGAAGAGCTCTATTTATAGAGAATTTTGAATTCGGTTCAAATTTTTGAAATTTACGCTGACTGTTGGATATCCCGACTTTTACGCGGACTGTTGAATATCCCGAATTTTACGCGGATGACCGTTGGATATCTCGAATTCTACGCGGACTGTTGAAATCCCGAATTTTATGCTTCTGTTCAAAGTATTTCAAATTTTGAAAATAATTTGAAAACTTTGAAGGGGGACTTGTAGGAGCGTAAAAAGTACTTCATAGACCAAGTCAAAGAAGTTGAAAACTTTATGCAATTCAAACTGAGTCAGACTCAGACTTTACGTGGAGATCAAACAGAGTACAACTTTACGCGAGCTACTTTACGCGAGAGCTATTCACTGAGCTTTTATGCGAAGGACAGGCTGTTAAATCATGCATTTAATACGCGTGATACTGTTTTGACATAATGATTTTCTGACAGTAGTATTGCACAGAAGCCGAGAAGATTTGATTTACACTGAACCTAATACTTGTCGTTTAGTGTGCAGATGGGCTACTTTACGCTCAAGAGATTGCTTCTTTTACGCACGAAAGCCATTCGATCTTTTTACGCTCAAGGCTGCTGTGTGCGTAAAGTTTATTTGAGCTAATTTTACGCTCAAGGCTACTTTTCAGCCACTTTACGTGGGAAGTCTATTTTGAGCTATTTTTACGCCCAGTCTGCTACTTTACGCAGGAAGTCTATTTTGGGTCATTTTTACGTCCGATCTTTTCTGGCTACAGGAGAACGTGGTCTGCTTACGTGGATTTCATGCCACACTTATTGAGGAATGTGTGTACGTGCTCTCCTCATTTTGTTGAAGTAGTGGGACACGTGTCACCATGCATAGAGATCAAAACTCTACGTGGGACACGTGTCATCACGCGTAAAGGTTGATTCTCATCGTGGGTGACAGTTACCAAACTTTGTTGCTTTTTACGCACAGAGGATCTAGTCTATAAATAGACTTATTTTTAAACAAAAGAGATCATCAAGAGAGATATACAGGAGAGGAGATTCTGAGAAAACTCATACTTTCAGAGTGATATTCCTAGAAGCATTTCTTCAACTTTTTCTCAAGAACAGGGTGAAGCAAAGCAGGAAAGCATTCGACTGTGCCATTAGTGCCGTTGCTCGATACCTTTCTGGTGACTTAGTTCTTCCGATTGTTCGTCTTCTTCAAGCAGTTTTTTTCATCATCATCGTATGGTCCAAGGAACAAAGTGATCGCTCTCAGATCAGACTTCCATAGCAACACTTCCAAGAACAATTTGTACTTTTGTACTTTTTCTCGTTTTCTTTCAAAAGCCAATTTTTAGGCATTTTGTTAAGTGAAACACCCATAAAACTCTCATGAATATATAATAAGTGCGCATGGCCAATCAAAAGCGCCACCTGATAGACCCAATAACCTCTAGTGTACTATGTGTGCTATTTTCTGAATCTGTTTCAAGAAGTATGATTCAAGGCATAATCCATCAAGCACTTCTTCAGACAGACAATAGTTACTAAGTGAGATTCAAGGCTGCAGTCCATCTCATCTATGCATAGTATATATTTGCCCATAATTTTTGCTCATGTCCTTGTGTTCTTTCTGTTTTCAAACTTGATTTTTTTGGGGGGGCGGATTGTTGTCTATTATTAGAAGAAAAAACCAAGTCTTCTCACTCTTTCTTTCCCCTATTGTCTGGTTCTATTCTCCCTAACGTTGGAGAATTCTTGGATCCGGTTATGTAGGATGCCTATAGGTTATTTTTGGAGTACTTTATTACTATATATATACTACTCAATTTTTTTTAGAATAGTGCTCTATTGGCTTTAGTAAATATCCTCTACTAAAGACTCTTTTCTCTCCTCATATCCAACAAGAATTTATACTCTTCTGTTTATTTGTTCTGGGCAAAAGCTAAGTTCAGGTCACTTTTTCCAAGTTGTGTGCGACGAGGAGATACCGGTAGAGTGGGGGTTTCACCATTAGGAGTATTCGGAACAAGTCTGTACATAGACCCAAATCAACTCTTAAGACAGTGCTACGTACACGACTTCCCCGGAGGCCGGTAACCTTAATTTATTTTATTTTGTTTGTAGATTTTTAAAGGAAGAAATTTTTTTTTGTAATATATTGTATTTCAAAATTTGGTCTAAAGTTGAATTAATTATTAAATTATCACAAATTTAGATTTAAAAGACAAACATATAATTGTTGTAAATATGGTGGATGTCCATTTGTATTCTATAACTCATGTAACTTATGGCCCTTATTAGTTTCCATAATATATGGCCTTTGGGTTTCCTAACCTATGTCCCTTGGGTTTCCTAATGTCACGCCCCGATTTGACATACCGTTCGTCCCCGGTGTTATTATGCCGAATCGATCGTCCTCGCTAAGGCGTGATGCCGTACGAGTCTGGAATTGCACTCGTACAAGGCAAGAACGTTATGTTGATTATTATATTGAAACACCAAGTTAAAACTTCACAAATTATATCAGAATATAAGACACAGTTTAGGAAGATAGAAATATGTTTTTCATTCATAGCTTGCAACGAAGTGCAAGTCGTAATTACATTGGATGCCGTTACGGCTATATTGATTGAAACAAAAGAAATATACTCGACAAGCTGCCTGAACTAACACTTGTCATTCCATACATTCGCCCCTTTATACATAAGCCTACGATGAATTGGCTTCAAAATACATCAGAATATGAAGAGCTTCAAAATGCCTCTCTGTACTTCAGCTTCAGTTTAGAGCTTCCGTCGTACCTTGGGAATTGGGGAGGGGGTTAGCACACTTGCTAAGTGGACGAGACGAACCCACTCATCTAAACTGACTCTGATTGTTAAGGTAGACATGTTTTAGAGTTTTCTTTTTATTAGAACTAAATGAATTCAGTTCATATCGATAGCCATCTTTGAAGTAATAAAGCATACAGTAAAATATAACGATTTATCATAATTCTTACCACGACCGTGCTCGTCCTTGCATAAAACAGAGACAATAATTATACATGCATAAGATAATAGGTGAGCATGCTACTATCTTACATATGGTCATTGGTGTTACACACCACTTAGGACTTAATCGAATTTGGCATGCGACCCTACCCTTTCAGCCTAGGTTGCAAGCCTTACTGAAGGTCCCGCATGCCTCGCGCCAAAGCACGATAAATTATTCTCCCTAGGACGATTCGATTCCGATGCCCCAGATACCATTTCGAGGAAAACGAACTTGTGCACAAGTTTCCATGAACATGCCATTGAATGAATATATGAGACCGATTGTATAGCGCGGACAATATTAAGTAGCATTATCATTTGGACTCATACGAGAGTTCGTTTCCTCAATGCCGTACGTTCTGATTTAGCGTCTCGTAGGCATCAAATTGCCTGAGGCATCAAGCCACCATCGACGTTTCATATTATTTTGCAGCACGTGAAATAGTCTATCTTTTTACTTGAACCTTAAACTTTTCGATTTTGTGCAAAACTTATATTTTAAGAGTAGATTTCTCTAAATCGATACGTTTTTCTCGAGTTCTTGATCTTAGTGGATTGGCATGCATTTAACTTGGCATCATCGATTTGAATAAGTTCGAGGCAAAGAAATTTTGTTTGTGGGATAAAGTAGAAAAGAAGGGGCCGAACCACACACCAAGTACTTTGATCGTGCCGACCGTCGAAGCGCTTCGCAACTTTCAAGCTTTAGTTACGCGAGCTCCTGTAATGGCACCAATACTTAGTTAGAATTTCTTCTTTATTCCTTCGCTTCGAAATTCGTAGATTGCATTCAGAAAATGACGCGAAAGCACTTTCATCAAAACCAAGTGGCAAAAGCTCCAAGAAAACCATACAACAGTCCGGTCCCATCGAAGGGACTCTTACATAGAGCTCACTCGTCGAGATGCAGCCCGCTGCATCTAGGACATTCCAACAAAAGTCGTTCCATTAGTTGGATCGATTCTCGTAACATTCATCCAAATCGATTTGATCAATGTCGCAAGGTGTTATCATTTACAAAGCTCAGCGATCGAGTCAAATGGCCATCTAAGTTCCCGACCGATCTAACTCGGCGCAAACACATTACAGAGTCCTTCGCCTATCGGAAGCGGGGCACTACACCTAACCTATGTCCCTTGGTATTACTTGTAAGCCTATAAAAGGGTCATTCTTTAGTTGAATGAATATAAAAAAAGAAACACCTTTTTCTTCCAATTCGTATATTATTCTTCTTCACTTTACAACACGTTATCAGCACGAAGCAACCATTATTCGTTTATGGGGACTCATCGATATCAAGGTATAAATTAAACATCCGATAAAGGTGGTTGTTCATGATTTGTGCTCTTGATCCTACACATGCATTAATTTCTTATAACATAAAGATATTGTGATTTTTCTGTTGTATGTCACTACTGTTATATGATGTATCAATGGTCATTTCTTGGTACCTTGACAAAGATGGACATTTTTTTAGTGGTGCCTAAATAATGGATATTATGGTACGAATATGTGTTACATAATTTATATGATGTTTATGTGGATGGGTAGTCAATGTTCCTAATATTGTCTTTCTACATGTATTTACATTAACTGATTTTGAGTTATTAATTTAGGTCTTATTGGATTTGTAGACTTCCTTCTTTTATCATTTTTTTGTATCAATATGAGGTCCTCTAGGCCTCTTCATGATTAGTCATTCATTTCAGGAAAAAAAAACCCAACAACTTGGTACACAGCATATTGTAGATCTTTCTTGGTCACTCATTGTCCCCTTCAATTTATTTCCTTTTTAGATTTTGATTTTTGCTAATTCTGCCCTCTGCTTCATTGTGCTATGACTGAAAATCAAACTTTGTTAATGGTACATGTGTATAAATCCGAACTCGGACTAGTTATGTTTAATTCCTTTTGCTACTATCTTTGTTAAGGTTGTTTATTGCTTACATTTTTTTTATAACGACCATAAAGCTATCACCTATTTTACAAACATTGATTTATTTAGGTACTTGGCTTGTTATTGTATCATTTAACAAAATTCATCATATACTTTATCGTGACGTTTGATATTTTGATTTTTCATTGTGGTATAGATTTGCATTTATATTCTGTTGGTTCTCTTAAAGAATAATCTTGCATAAACTATCTTTTCCCAATAATAAATAATGTTTTTCTTGTCACGAGAAATTATTGTGTTATAGTTTGACGATATTTTTGACGAACCTGAAGTTTAATGAAGAAAATTTGAAAGAAAATGTTTAGCTCGAAACATAGATTGAATATAAGGCTTGAAGCCAAAATAGAATACGTTAGGCTTGAAGCATAATTGATAAAACTCAAACTAGTAGATTTGAGTATGTGTATTATATTCTAAAATAATATTTCTTTTTCAGACATATGGCAAACATCACCAAGCTTGAGTTCGTTGCTCTTGATATTTCCGGAAGAAATTATTTGACTTGGGTTCTTGAGGTTGAAATTCATTTGAGTGCAAAGAACCTTGCACATGCCATCAAAGAGAAGAATGAGGCAAGCGAACAAGACAAAGCAAATGCAATGATTTTCATTCGACATCACCTCCATGAAGGGTTGAAATCCGAATATCTTGGAGTAAAAGACCCAGCTGTTTTATGGAAAAACTTGAAGGAACGTTATGATCATCAAAAGAGTGTGATACTCCCAAAGGCTTATTATGATTGGATGCACCTGAGGTTACAAGATTTCAAAACGGTAAACGAATATAACTCTGCAATGTTTAGAATTGTATCTCAAATGAGATTGTGCGGAGATAATGTTACCGAAGAAGATATATTGGAAAAGACATACACTACTTTCCATGCCACGAACATGCTCATGTAGCAGAAGTATCGTAAAAAAGGTTTTACAAAATATTCTCAATTGATCTCATGCCTACTTATTGCTGAACAAAATAATGAGCTCTTAATGAAAAATCATAACTCCCACCCTACTGGATCACAGCCATTCCCTGAAGCGAATGTAAATAGCTATAGACAAGGACACGATCGCGGTCGTGGTCACAGTCACGGTCGTAGTTATAGTCATGGTAAAACTCGAGATCATGGTGGTCCTAATTATCATGCCTTCAACAAGAAGGTTGTGCCATACCACTTGAAGTGGAACAAAAAATGGCAGAAAAGAAGATAAAAGAAAGGGTGTGAAAGTAGTTTCTCTGAAGAATTACGAAGAGGCTTGCTATAGGTGTGGAGCAAAAGGGCATTGGTCTCGTACCTGTCATACACCAAAGCACCTAATTGACCTTTACCAGGCATCTATCAAGGGTAAAGGAAAAGAGAAAGAAATCAATCTTGCATATTTCAGTAAAATTAATGAAGATAAAAATGATCCAATGCATGGAATTTACTTATCTGGATGTTGATGATTTCTTAAACGAGCCAAATGAAGGAATCAATAGGATTAAGTTTTGGGGTGATGATGCTAATGATGTCAATGGAAAGAACAAAAATGATTATGTTAGAATTTAGACTATTTGAACTTTATTTTCCTAAGTTTGATTTTAGTTCAATGCTTGTATTCTCATGTTTCTAAATCTTTGCTATTAAAATGTCGAATTAATAATTTAAGTTTCATAATATTTCTTACTTTATTTTTTTTGTTTATAGAAATATGAAAAATATAGATGCAGTAAACAACTCCATTGGTGGAGATATATGTCTTGTTGACAATGGATCAACGCACACAATTCTTCGAGATCGAAAATACTTCTCGAACTTAAAATTGGCAAAAGCAAATATTAGTAAAACTTCTGGTACTACAAAAATGATTGGGGGCTCCGGAAGAGCGAATATTATATTATCGGGTGGAATAAATATTGGTGAAAGAGGCTTTATATTCTAGCAAGTCAAAAAGAAATTTGTTAAGCTTCAAAGACATACGTCAAAATGGTTTCCATATCGAGGCTATGAATGAAGAGAATATGGAATATCTATGTATTACATCCAATGATTCATGCCAGAAGCACGTGAAAGAAAAACTTCCAGTTTTCTCATCAAGATTATATTATGCAAACATAAGTGCCATAGAATCTAACACTGCGATAAACCAGAAGTTCAATGATCCAAAACTTTTTATGCTTTGACATGGTCGACTTGGCCACCCTGGATCAAGTATAATGCATCAAGTCACTACTAGAATAAGTCATATTAGCGACGCAATTAGCGACGTTTTAGAAAAACGTCGCTACCTTTTAAAGAATTAGCGACGTAACCTAGAAACGTCGCAATACGTCACTATTACCGATGATCGGCGACGTTTTGCGACTTGGTTTTGTATAAAGAAACATACGTCACCGATAAGTCGGTGAACGTCGCTAATATCACTAATATTAGCGACGCTTACCGACGTAACTAGTGTAACGTTGCTAATATCACTAATATTAGCGACGTTTACCGACGTAGAGTTATGACGTCGCTAAAATAAAAATATAGGGCATTCGAGTTTTCATTCCCCCCCATCATTTTGATCCAATTTTTTACCAACCCGCGCGCTCCCCCTCGGCGACCCTCCCCTCTCGGCCTCCGGCGACCCCCTCCTCCCCGGCGACCCTCCCCCCTCGGCCCCTGACCCTCCTCCCTCCGGCGACCCTGCTCCACCTCGGCGACCCTGCTCCCACCGGCGACCCCCTCGGCGTCCCTGCTCCCACCGGCGACCCCCTCGGCGACCCAGCTCTCCCTCGTCGACCCCGCTCACCCTCGACGACCGCTCCCCTCCATCTCCAGCTCCCCACCGACGACCCCCTTCCCCCTCGACGACCCGCTCCTCCGGCCCCGACTAGGAAAACCCTAAACCTATTTCGGACACGTATTCAATGACAGATCTTCCTCTCCCATTGATGTTGCTTCAAATATACAAACATGTGTTCTGCTAGTCGCTTACTTAGATAGCCCAACAACTGTCTGTGTGTAGCTAATGGAGTATTCATGATGTTTAGGTACTAACTTGGTTGCGTTGCATGCATGTGTGGACTTATGTTAAATTTGGTTGGGGTTGTTTCTAATATTTTCCATCTTGGAAAGTCTGGTTGTTCTATTAATAAATCTCCTTTTATTGTCGATAAAAAAAAAGAACGAAAGAAAAAAAACTAGCAACTAAATATTGTGAACTCTTCCTGATCTTACATGCATTATACCCTATGTGGGCAAGGTAGGGTATCACAAAGTATGAAACATGAAGGGCATCTTTGTTAACATATATGTGTAGCAAGTTACAAATTAAAACAGAGTTCAGGATGTTTAGTCACTTATTATAATAGTCCAGGATATAACAACTCCAAAAAGGAGAAAAATTCACGGTCTTTAGTTGCAAAGTGTTTGATCATATCTATCTAGCATTCGTTTGAGCGCTCAAAATGATGATAATGCAGTTGGTAGTTTAGTTCAACATCGGATAGAAAGTGAGGCATGAGGTATATATAATTGGAATTGGACCAGGCTTTAACAAGTAATTCTGATTTAAGGATTATGAATGCAGTCCAATATTATATACCTCAAAGAATCAACTTCAGTTCGGGTTACACCTTATTCTCTACATGTGGTATCATACCCCAATGTTAAGAGGGGTACGTATAATCGGATTATATGAACTCTCTTCTCGATATGTAGTTAGGAGTGCATCAGACCTAATCTTGGACGTAATACATATTGACTTCAAAAGTAAAGTGGGTCGATATGTTGGATCTCCTGGTGCCTGATTGCTCAGTCTTCTTGCACGAGCTAAGGTAGAAATTGTTGGGTTGTATCTCATATTCGATTGACTGCTCAACATGGTGACAATGAAGTTGGCAGTTTAGTTCTACATTGGATAGAAAGTAGGGGCATGAGATATAGTTAACTGCAACACAGAGGCAATCGAGTTGGTAGTTTAGTTCTACATCGGATAGAAAGTGGAAGCACGAGATATAGCTAACTAGGATTGGTCTAGGCCTTACCAAGAAAAATTTCTAGAAATTGACTGGAGGTTTAAATTAGAAAGCTTCTAAAAACATTATTTCGTTATTTATTGGTGATCTAGAGACATTGTTAACCCCATAAGAGAGGCAAGTACTCATACTCGATCATCACATGCATGCATTCATATTGCACTTGACTTGTTTGTACTTACTTCCACTTGCTTGCATTCGTTGAGTATAGGCACGATATACCTTAGCGTGTTGAGTATAGGCACGATATACCTTATACTATATTGGCGTCCTATACGACACGTTTGTTTACTTGATTGCTAGTATGTAGTACACTGTATGTCTTACTATAAGCATGTTTGATAGAATACCGTTGCTACATACCTTATTTATGTTTGTGTAGCGTATATGGTATGCCTTATTATAGGCATGAATGATAGCATACCATTGCACTATACTCTTGACTTGAGCCCTACATGTCGCAGGTAATGTGTGTGTGTGTGTGAAGAGTGTACATGAGATAGGTAATATCATAGGACTCCTAGTTACTATAAGAGTGTATAGAGTATCCTAGAAGTGTAGGTATAATCGAATACTTATGTGTCTATGCATCTATTTGGACAATATAATCGAATAAGTGTATCCATCTTTACAGAATTATCTTCAAATGGATATGAATTACTACTTACGAAATCGTTCGTGGATGTACAACCGTCATCCTGATGACATGTGCGGTGTGCGTGATGAATTCATAGAGGGTGTACAGCAGTTTCTGTAGTTTGCTAAGGCGTTCCCTCAGTACATGGACGGGACCAAAATTAAGTGTTCGTGTGTGAGATGTCGCAACTTGAAATATCATCCAGAAGTGGAAGTCACGTATCATTTATACTCGAAGGGTTTTACGCCGAATTACTATCAGTGGAGCGCGCACGGAGAACTTGTGTCTTTAGCATCGGAGTATGAGCCTTATGTGGATGTCCACAACAACGCTGCTTACGACGATGGATTGGTGAACATGATTTTTGATGCGGCGGGGCCTAGTTTCGATCTGGACGATCATGATGCACCTGAGGAGGCACCGAACGCCGATGCTGTACAGTTCATGGAGTTGCTGGAGAATGCAAGAACTCCATTATATCCTGGTTGTGAGGATCATTCACCGTTGGAGGTGGTTACAAGATTGTTGAGCATCAAGTTCGATTTTAACATGTCGCAAGATTGCTACAACCGTCTTATGGAGTTGCTTATAGAAATATTGCCTGAGGGTGCTAAGTTGCCTAAAGACTTCTACCGGTCTAAGAGGATGGTGAGATCGTTCTGGATGGGATACGAGAAAATTGATGCATGTCGCAATGGGTACATTTTGTACTGCAAAGATGACAAGGATGAAGACGCCTGCAGATTTTGTGGTGCTGATCACTACAAGGGCAGTGGTAGAGGAAAGTCTGTCGGTGCCAGGAAGCCTACCGATTCGATGTACTACTTGCCGTTGACGCCGCGGTTGCAGCGGTTGTTTATGGTGAAGGAAACTGCAGAAAACATGAGTTGGCATAAGCGGGAACAGACCGAAGGAGTGTTGGATCACCCATCTATTGGAGAAGCATGGAAGAACTTTGATCGAGAGTATCCAAATTTTGCTTATGATCTGCGTAATGTCAGATTGGATCTCTGCTCCGACGGTTTTACCCCATTAGGACTTTCGGGATCCCAGTATTCGTGTTGGCCTGTGATCGTCACTCCGTACAATCTACCGTCTTGGATGTGCATGAAGACTCCGTATATGTTCCTCACCGTTATTATTCCAGGTCCGAACATTCCGAAAAGGAACATCGATATATATTTACAGTCATTGATTGATGAGTTGAATCAGCTGTGGGAAGTAGGTTCCAACACGTACGATGTATCTAGAAAACAAAATTTTCAGATATGGACAGCACTTATGTGGACCATCAACGACTTTCCGGCCTATGGTATGTTATCTGGATGGAGTACGCATGGTCGTCTTGCATGTCCGTATTGCATGGACCGCACTAAGGCTTTCCGTTTGAAACACGGAGGCAAACCGTGCTTCTTCGATTGTCATTGACAATTCCTGCCGAAGGATTCATCCGTACCGGAGGAACATGAATGATTTTCGTGCTGGCGTTGTGGAGAAGGCTAATCCCCCGCCAAGGTGGCACGGATACAAGATATGGAAAGAGGTATAAGATTTACCAAGAGCTATTGAAGAGCCTGCTATGGGCTACAAGTATGACAGATTTGGTCGCACTCATAACTGGACGAAGAGGAGTATATTCTGGGATCTGCCATATTGGAGCACCAATCTGATTAGACATAACCTTGATGTCATGCATATCGAAAAGAATGTGTTTGACAACATAATTAATACTGTAATGGACGTAAAGGGGAAGACGAAAGACAATCCAAAGGCTAGATTGGACTTGGAAGAAATATGTAGACGTCCTGCATTGCATTCGATAGAGGACATGAATGGGAAGTTGAAGCAGCCTAAGGCAATTTTCTCACTGGAGAAGGAGGATAAAGTGAGACTTTGTAGGTGGATTCAAGGTCTGAAATTTTCAGACGGGTATGTTTCGAACTTGAGAAGATGCGTCGACCTCAAGGAGAACAAACTGACAGGTATGAAGAGCCATGATTGGCACGTATTCATGGAGAGGTCAATTCTGATTGCATTTCGTGAATTCTTACCCCCGGTTGTTTGGGATCCATTGACCGAGCTTAGCATATTCTTCAGAGATCTTTGTTCTAGTTAGTTGCTCGTCGATCGTCTAGAAAAACAGAAGAACGATATTGCGGTAACACTGTGCAAGCTCGAGAAGGTATTTCCTCCTGGATTCTTTGACTCCATGGAGCATTTGCCAATTCATCTTTCCTACGAGACACGTGTTGGTGGGCCCGTCGGTTATCGGTGGATGTACCCGTTTGAGCGGTATTTGAACCACCTTAAGAGAAAGGTAAAAAATAAGGCTCGGGTCGAGGGTTCTATTTGTGAAGCCTATATTCTCGAGGAGATTACAAACTTCTGCTCGACGTATTTCAAACCTCATGTTGCTACGAATAGAACGAGGGCTCTGAGAAATGACGACGGTTATCAAGAATCTAATGATGGAATACTGAAAGTATTCAACGCGTCCGGAAAGCCTTCGGGGAAAATGAAGAAGAGATATTTGAGTGACGAAGAGCTAAGGGCTGCTCAGTTGTATGTATTACTCAATTGTGACGAAGATGAAGCGGAGAAGCTAGAGGGGTAAGTAATTAATGATGAGTTTACGTCATCTCAATATAATTGTATAAGCTAATATTATTATACTAATCGGCGGTTGCTTCATTGTTTTTCAGCACATATAATGCTGATTGAGGTCGTTTAGACCCTATCTAACAGACGAAGCATTAGAATAAGAAATGAGACGTCATTTTCCTTCTTGGTTGAGCGAATATGTAAGCAGCCCGGTAATTACTGGCCTCTTTTAATACAACTGTGCAATAAATAACTTACTATCTCTTCTTTGGTATTCAGGTCGATCGTCTAATTTCACCCGAGATTGAATTAATTAGAACTCTTGCCAAGGGACCAATTACTTTTGTTAAAATATGGCCAAGTTACTGTGTCAATGGATTTCGGTTCAAGTCGACAAATGCTCCGATCAGAGACAGCTTCCTGGATCTTGATTCCACGAAAAATAGTTGTTTGTGTATCAAATCTTCGAACTACAAATACGTCAATCCAGGAAATGATTTCTTTGGCATCTTGCGAGAGATTGTGGAGTTGACGTATAATTATGGCAGAGAACCTGCAAAGATCGTGTTGTTCAAGTGTAAATGGTTCGATCCGACTGAAAATCAAGGTTAAAAAATTGACAAGCATGGTCTTGTGGATATAAACTACAAGCGTAGATATCAAGGCTACGAATCATTTGTCCTAGCAACTCAAGCTCAGCTCGTGTACTTCACAGCTTATCCGAGACGGGGAGCAACAAAGTCTGACTGGTGGGAAGTATGCAAGACTAAAGCTAGAGATACTTTTGATGTTGACGAAAAAGCTTATCAGGAGGACGAGCTACCTCTTGTAACCAATATTGTTGATGAGGACTCCATGGAAGTTACGCATTACACGACACATAATATAGAATATGTAGAATTATTCGAAGAGGAAGACGAAGCCGACGAAGGCAAAAATGAAAGTGAAGATGAGGTCGAGGAAGACGAACAAGATGATTATTCTGAAGATGATTGAGAGAGATGTACTTTCATTTTCTTATTATGTAGAGTTGGTTATTATCTAGTCTTGGTTATTATCTGAATGTACTATATGGACTTAGATGTTTCTTGTAGAATGTACTATCTGAACTTAGATGTTTCTTGTAAAATATACTATCTGAACTTAGATGTTTCTTGTAAAATGTATCATCATATGTTGTCTTGGTTATTATCTTGTCTTTGTTGCACTTTCATATTTCTATTCTCTATTATTTGTTGTCTTTATTGTATCTCATCATATGTTGTTATCAGGCATGACAGGTCATCATGGATCGTTCCGTATTTTTCGACATAGGGCACGGGGTACTGATACTGGCAGAGGACTGGGTACTCCTTCGGTACCTACTGGTGGTACTGCTAGAGGATGGGGTTCTTCTTCGGTACCTCCTACTGGTACCAGCTCTGGATCCTCGTCGCCCAGTACTCCTGTGTATCGGACAGTAGCTCCGCCCGCCACGATGCTACGTGGCATATCTTCTGGGACGAGTAGTTCCAGGCCTGAAACTACTCCCGAGAGTAGCGTTCCTCCTACTGATACGACGATGGAGGCAGATGAGCAGATGGAGGAGGCTGCACCGACGGCTGACCAGTATCAGGCAGACGATGCCTGCACACCTCCGGAGGAGACGAGGACGGAGATCTGGGCCGACGGTACAAAGTAAGTATTTTGGTTTATCATTTTTTTCTATGTTTATCATAAATTAACTTTTCTCATAAATATAATATGTCTGTATAGATATCGTCCCCCGTCGGTACAGAGACGCCTAGGCCAGCTCCTGAGGCAAAATTATGGTGGTCCTTGGATAAACTACTCGGATGCTCCGGACAATAGGAAGGCCTACTGGTTTGCACGTTTCAAGGTTAAAATAGATTTGCTTTTAACATGAATCATTTGATTTATGCATATTATATATTACTGAAAAATATTTGGTTTGTGTACTCTTCTAGGATATGTTTTTCTATCCACGGCACCGGGCCGAGCTGATCGAGGGAATGTTTCCTGCTGTCGCTGCTAAGCTGATCCGTGACGCTATTAATGATCAAAAGGCTCATGTTCGTGCCGAAAAGCCGATCCAAGGTTGGATCACCCCTGATCAGTGGGATACGATGAAGGCTCAATTCAACGAGCCAAGGTACAAGGAAAAGTCCGAGAAGGCCAAGGCAGCTAGGCAGCATGCCTCGAAGTGGTGCGGTGGGTCGATTCCGATGACGGAACATTTTCGTCGTCTGGTATGTATTTTTCTTTCAGAAATATTATTTTAATGCAAATTAGATAAATTATTACTAAGATAATATATATAATTACAGGTAAGGAAGGTCGATAACGTCGACATGGTGACCGTCTTCCTGGCCACCCATCGGAAGGGCGAAGGCCTTATTGACGAGAGGGCCGAGCTTGCCTATGTAAGTATTACAATACTATTTGTTAAATATAATACTTCGTGTTAATTTTAATATAACTTAGTAAATATGCATGCAAATAAATATTCATGTAGTTAGTAATAATAAGTACATTAATTAGAGATTAGAAATCATAGAGTACTATCTATACTTTCTAGGCCGAGTATCAGAGACTTCGGGACCGGGCGACTGCTAGTGCACCTACTGTGGGAGAGGCCGGTACTTTGTCGCAGCCCACTCAAGCTCCGTCGACGGACGAGCTGTGGATGACCGCTGATGGTGGCCTCCATAGGAGTACGTACTACGGTACAGGATCCTATGGCGCACTACTTGCGAGCCAGTCCTCTAGGGCATCCCCTGCTAGTGTGCATGGTCCACAGCCGTACCAGGAGTCTGCCCGAGTCCACCAGATGATGGAGTCTCTCTGGGACGAGCTGCTATGACGGATTCAGGACCAGTCTCAGCACCAGTCGGACGAGCCTGCGCTTATAGCACGATTGGATGCGCTCGACCGCAGTATTATGGAGCTCCAGAATGTGACTGAGCGGACAGAGCGGAGCGTCCCCGATCTTAGAGCATCGACGGAGCGCAGCGTATTGGATCTACAGGCATCACAGATGACCACGGGCGAGAGGTTGAGATTGGTGCAGGATTCGGTGGCTGATAGCAGTGATAGAATGTTATCTACCATGGATTCATACCACCAGCAACTTGCAGCGTTGGAGCGTTATTGTCCTCCGGGTGCGCCTTCATCATCGTCGACTCCGCCGGCGCTACTGCCCTCTCCATCGACACCGACTCCACCGACGTCACTACCTCCTTCATCGGTGTCGATTTCACAGGAGGACTATGAGCTTTTCTTAGCCCTTCGTCGCGGTGCGCCTCCTCCTGCTCCAGATCTCCAGTAGTCCTAGTTAGGACTGTTTGTATTGAGTTTTTGAGTACTTGTTTTTCTTTGTATTTGTTTGTGACACTTATTTGTTTGTGATACTTGTTTGTTGGTTGCATAGATACATTGGTTATTGGTTGTGTAGACCCATGACAATTTAGATATTGGTTTATATATGTTGTGTGGACTTTGGTTATTTTATGTTGTTATTCGTTTCATTTGGATGTTAATTTATCGGTGTTGAGTGTTCCACCGAAGGGGTCGGCGAACCTAGGGATAAAATGTGCTTGTGTATTGTGTTTCAGATTAAACTGCAGGGAAAAAATGATTCTGTGGAGAAAACTGCATACTGCAATTTATTTTTTTTATATTTTTTCAAATTTAGCGACGTCTACCGACGTTTATCGACGCTTTTCGATGGCATATTGCGTCGGTAGACGTCGCTAAACTGGCATATATTGCCAGGATACCGACGTATAGCGACGTCAGTTTCGTCGGTATGCGTCGGTAACCGTCGGTAGACGTCGGTAAATTTTCCAGGATTTTACCTCATTTTCCCAGGATATACCGACGTATAGCGACATCACAAAACATCGTTAATATTCCCCAGGATATACCAACGCAGTGCGACATCGTAAACGTCGGTAATTTTTCCAGGAAATAACGACGTATAGCGACATCATAAACGTTGCTATTTCATCGACGAAACGACGGTAAACGTCGGTATATTACCGACGTAACATTGCGTCGGTAAACGTCGGTGTTGGCGACGATCAGCGACGTCTTTCCAAACAGTGACTAAAGTTTTCGCGACAAGAGGAAGACGTCGCTAAATACGTCGCTAAACTGGTTTAGCGACGTCTTTAGGCGTTTTAGCGACGTCCTTAGGCGTCGCTAAAATGACTTATTCTGGTAGTGAATAATTAGAAACTCACGTGGGCATCCACAAAAGAATCAGAAGATTCTTTTACCTCGTGATTGTGTGTGTGTGTTGCATGCTCACAAGGAAAATTAATTGTAATACCATCTCCAATGAAAGTTATTCTTGAGTCCCCTATATTTTTACAAAGAATACAAGGGGATATTTGTGGACCTATTGACCCACCTTGTGGACCATTTCGTTACTATCTGGTCTTGATAGATGCATCATCTAGATGGTCACATGTAAGTCTACTGTCAACACGAACCGTTACTTTTGCCAAACTTCTTGTTCAGATTATAAGACTAATGGCTCAATTCCCTGATTACTCCATCATAACTATCCGTCTTGACAATACCGGTGAATATACATCTCAAGCATTTTATGATTATTGCATGTCAATGGGCATTAATATCGACCATTCAGTTGCACATGTGCATACTCAAAATGGACTTGCAGAGTCTTTTATTAAAAGGTTGTAATTGATTGCCAGACCATTACTTCTAAGGTCAAGTTTATCCACTTCTGTGTGGGGACATGAAATATTACATGCAGCTGCATTGGTCCGTATTCGACCAAGTTCATTTCATCATTATTCACAATTGCAACTTATTTCTGGCCAGCAAACTGATATTTCACACTTAAAAGTTTTTGGTTGTGTTGTTTACGTCCCTATTTCTCCACCTAAATGAACAAAGATGGGACCACGAAGACGTCTTGGAATTTATGTTGGTTTTGATTCACCGTCTATAATAAAATACATTGAGCCCCTGACGGGCAATTAATTTAAGGCAAGGTTTGCTGATTACCATTTTGATGAATCAGTTTTCCCACCGTTAGGGGAAGATAAAATGTCACTTCCTGTAGAACGGCGTGAAATTACATAGAATGTACCATCTTTTATTGATCCACGCATAAGTAGATGTGAGCAAGAAGTAAAAAGGATAATTCATTTGCAAAATATTGCAAATCAATTGCCAGTTGCATTCACTGATATTAAGAAAGTGACAAAATTCCATGTACCGGCTATAAATGTACCAGCACGGATTGATATCCTTGAAGGACAACATGATGACACACTAAAATCGTGCATGAAACGTGGACGCCCTGTTGGCGCTAAAGATAAGAACCCTCGAAAGAAAAGGGTACAAGTAATTACCCCAGAAGAGAAACATGAAAGCGCTATAGAAAATTTGACTGATTAGTCTAAACTAGCTCCTGAAGAGACACATGACAATGAACAAATTTCAGAAGAAATCTCTTTAAATTATATGAGTACAAGGGAAAGCTGGGATAGAAAGAAAGTTACCATAGACAATATTTTTGCTTATAGTGTCGCACTTGATATAGTAAATGAGGATCCTGAACCAAAATTCATTGAACAATGTCGACATAGAAATGATTGGCCAAAATGGAAATATGCAATACAAGCTGAATTAAAATCCTTAGAAAATCGCAAAGTATTTGGACCAGTAGTTCAAACTCCTGAAGGTTTGAAACCTATTGGATACAAATGGGTGTTTGTACGAAAGCGCAACGAGAAAAACAAAATTGTGAGATACAAGGCACGACTTGTGGCACAAGGTTTTTCACAGAGACCTGGAATCGATTATGATGAAACATATTCCCATGTGATCGACACGATCACATTACGATACTTGATCAGTTTAACATTCATAGAAAAACTTGATATGCGGCTTATGGATGTTGTTACCGCATATTTATATGGGTCATTGGATAATGACATTTACATGAAAATTCCAGAAGGATTCAAATTGCCTGAAGCAAATAACAAAAAGGTATAATGGGTTATACTCAATAAAATTACAACGATCCCTATACAGATTAAAACAATCTGGAAGAATGTGGTATAACCGTCTTAGTGAATACCTTGTTAGAGAAGGATATATAAATAATCCAATTTGTCCATGTGTTTTTATCAAAAGATCTAAAAATGGATTCTCAACTATTACAGTATATGTTAATGACTTAAATCTTGTAGGAACTCCCGAAGAGCTCACAAAAACCATTAATTATCTGATGAAAGAATTTGAGATAAAAAATCTTGGGAAGACAAAATTTTGTCTCGGCCTGCAGATCAAGAATTTATCAAATTTAATTTTTATTCATCAATCTACCTATGCAGAAAAGATTCTAAACAGATTTTATATTGATAAAGCTCATCCACTGAGTAGCCCCATGGTTGTTAGATCGTTATATGTAAAGAAAGATCCATTCCGTCCTCGAGAGGATAATGAAAAATTATTAGGTCCGAAAGTACCATATCTTAGTGCTATTGGAGCTTTGATGTATCTTACGAATTGTACAAGACCTGATATAGCATTTTCAGTAAACTTACTGGCAGGATATAGCTCGGCACCAACAAAACGACAATGGAATGGTATTAAACACATATTACGTTATCTTCGTGGAACAACCGACATGGGCTTGTTTTACTCAAAAAATTTAGAATCATAAGTTCTGGGTTATGCTGATGCCGGTTATCTATTTGACCCACATAAAGGAAGATCTCAGAGTGGATATGTATTTACTTGTGGCGGTACTGCAATATCATGACGTTCGGTGAAGCAAACATTAGTAGCTACTTCTTCTAATCACTCAGAAATTCTGGCATTGCATGAAGCAAGTCGAGAGTGCATATGGTTGAGAACAATGGTTAATCATATCTGAGAATCATATGGGTTACCTTCAGCAAAAAAATACTCCGATGGTATTGTATAAAGATAATGCTGCTTGTATTACACAAATTAGAAATGACTACATCAAAGGTGACATAACGAAGCATATATCACCAAAAAGTTTCTACACTCACAAGCTACAGAAGAATGGTGACATTGATGTTCGACAGATACAATCGAGTAATAATTTTGCAGATTTATTCACTAAATCATTGCCAACCACAACATTCAGAAAGATGATTCAGAATATTGGGATGTGTCAGCTAAAGGAACTCTTGCCAGTATCAGGGGGAGCGTGATCGCTAATATTTCACACTGTGCTTTTTTTTCCTTTGTCCAAGTTTTTATCCCACTAGGTTTTTCTTGGCAAGGTTTTAACGGGGCAGTTTATCACTCTTATTATTTTGTATAATATTTACTCTTTTTTTTTCGGCCAAGTTTTTATCCTACTGGATTTTTCTTGGCAAGGTTTTAACGAGGCATATTCTATAAATATTGGACATCCAAGGGGGAGTATTGTAAATATGGTGAATGTCCATTTGTATTCTATAACTCATGTAACTCATGGCCCTTAGTTTTCATAACATATGGCCTTTGGGTTTTCTAACCTATGTCCCTTGGTATTACTTGTAAGCCTATAAAAGGGCCATTTTTAGTTGAATGAATATAAGAAAAGTGTAACGCCCCAGTCCAAAAATACTTAGAACTAAGTACGTAAACATGCTAGCTGCATACATACGAAGTATACTCCAATATATGAAATCCTCGTATGTATACATAAGCTGTAAAATACAGTAAACCATGACAACTAAATCTCATCCATAAAATAAAAGAATAATAATATAAATCAACTATGAATTTTGTCATTTATACATGCAGTTGGGCAGAGACAAATCTACTACCAAATATTTTAAATGAGAGAAAATATACAAGAAAAGGATGGATAAAATAACAGGACGAACCAAGAGCAATCATCTTCGAAGGAATGGAGAACATCACGGCCTTGGCTAGACACCTACGAAAAGTCACAAAGCATACACCTGGAGAGATCACCAGGTCCCCAGAGGGACGTAACAAGATACAAGAAAATACGATATCGTATAAACTGTGATATATAATAAAAAATAAAGTGATGCATGTAATAGGGTTTCTAACCATTCTACTGTGAACATGCAGTTGAGATACAATCCTTCGACGCATGAGCCCTGTCTGATAATAGGATCCGGTATAGTCCCCTCTTGGGCACCAGTTGTCACGCTCCGACCCGGAATTACCCGAATCATCGTCCTCGCAGGGGGCATGATGCCGCACGAGCCTGAAGTTGCGCTCGTGCAAGGCAAGATGACAAGTTCTCAAATGGTTATCTTTGAGTTGATATTAACAACGAAATGAAAACAGAGTATACAAAAAAATTCTCTTTATTGATATTCGAAAACTGAGATTTACAAAGGCTTTCGATAGCCCAACAATATATGCCAGATTGGCTACAACACTCAGGTTCTATCTTGCCCACAAAGGATTTTACCGTTCCATATATCATGCCTTCTATATCTCGGTCGCATCAATCCTGTTGCATGTCCGAGCGACATTACGATCGCACGCTTCAATACGCTTCGATATTCCAAGCCTCAAAGCGTTCAAGTGAAGCTTCTCCGCGAGCCATCCATTCCCTGTACCCTGCATGAAAGCTGGTGGGGGATCAGCACGTTCGTCCTCGCATGTACTGATGCAAAGACCTTCTTTCTAAACCGACATAGTATTTATGTTGAATCATGCAACTTAGCTTATGATCTTGCTATATTCTCCTTAGGGTCGATTTCATGACATATTCGAAAGCGAAAAGTATGTTATCATGGCAAGCATGTTATTCGAATTGAATATACAAGCCGACAAGTAATCTCGTTTTTGATTCGTAGCTTACCATCATGGACGCACTCGCCCTTGCACCGACACAAGGTGGATACGCCCCATTCCTTCCATGTCATGTTATAAGTGCATCTTTAAGTAGGATCTATGTATGCGGGACACATACGTGCCTACACTTTCAATCCATCGTTCCTTAGCTATATGAGGGTCTTGGCGTATCCGCGTCGGAATGGACTAAAGGAGTTCCTTACTTTCTTTTCTCTCCTTCTTTTCTTTCTCGAATTTGGGTAGCCCGGCATTTCACGGGTTGGGTTGCTATCCCAAACAACCGAAATGTTACCGCTGCATACCATCATTTGCGGTTTTTCCCATCTATAAGCGAGTGCTAATCGTCTAACGGATGTGCGCCTATCAAAGATACATTCCCTCCTAGGCCATACGGTTCCGGGGTACTCCGGTACTTAACCGTTCGAGGGAACACCCGTGCACGGGAGATTATCATATTTAATCTCAAGTCCATCCTATTCGACCATGCAACGCCCTATTATTTAAGCAATCAAGCATTATTATTCAAACAACCAAACATAGTCTTGAGTCCGAGACTCAGAATTTATCATCTCGTATTTCTCCGTTTAACTTTCTATGTTCTTACATTTCATACTTCGTTTCAATGTTCAATGGCATCATGCCTCAACTCAATATTCGTCAACCGAACGACCCGAAGGTCCCGAACACCTTTCGAGGCATCATGTCATATCCGACAGTTCCTCCACATTCATGCCACAACTGTATTCTTTCGCAACGAAGCCATCTTTTATGATCTCGTGCACGTAGGCATGTTTCGACCGTATTTCCATGTTCTATGCCTTAGTGTTCAAAGCTCGTGGCTTGCACGCTAGGGCGCTCGCCTATTGTCTTTCAATGTTCTAGCCTTTCTAGCTCGTGCGCGAAGGCCCGAAATGGTTCGTGCACTAAGGCACTCGCCGAATACTGTTATCCCATGTTCTTGCGGCTTGCGCACCGAGGCGCTCGCCTTTACGATATCCTATGTTCTTGGCGACTCGTGCATATGATGCACGTTTCATTCCAATTGTTCTAAGTTAGTGTTCGACTCACACTATGATTTATCTTCCAATCGGACCACGCCCGTTGCGTCGATAGGTTAACTTAGCATACAATGATATATTTTGACTTAGGCATGAAGGAGTAAAAAGAAGAGTCAATCCTCCCACCCTGAGTCGATACGCCTTATCATTTCGTCGAGCCGATGCGGCTTGATTTCATAACTTCGTTGCACGACCAACTCTCCTGACTTAGCCATTCGAGCATTTCTTGCTTCATTGAATTATACGTCCGATTTAGCTTACCGGGCCCAAGTCTCAGCCTGTCGCAAGGCGACGATTTGGTTTCGCGGACCCCTTACTAAATAAGGCAGAATGCCGACCTCTAATATTTTAGCGTAAACGTATAGCCTGCACATGAAACCAACTAAAATCAATACTTGCATCGATTCGGACTTGCGCCTTGGTCGATTCGATTTCTTAGAATCTTTGAGCCGATTCAACGCACTCATCCTTCGGGGCAATGCGGCGCTTTGCATCGATTCACTCGATACATTCTTTGGGACAAGGCAACTCTTCGCATCGACTTAGTTCGATACGTTGCTCGGAACAACGTAACTCTCGTATCGATTCGCATCGATATATTTTATTCGGTCAACGCAACTCGTTGAGTCAACGCCTCAGCGTAATGCGTCGTGCGAAACGGGGCATTACAAAATATACCACTCAAAACAAGGTTCGGCATCGAACCAAAACCAACACTCCGACTAAGTATTTTATAGATCGTTTCACGATCTCGTCCCACCAATGTTGTTCTGTTTTATACTATCTCGCAAGCTTTTCATTAACATTTCAAAGTCTTTCCTGCAGCTCGATTTGAATTTGTATACAACTCGATTTGCATCCGTACCTATATTCAAGGCGTCCCGAAGATATATGTATTTCGACCAATCCTAGTGGTAGCAAATTGGAACAAAGCTGATAGGTAAATTTTAATCCTATGCTTGCCATCTCGTACTCTCGATCGGACATATCTTTAGCAACTATTTTTGAAATTTTATCGCATACATATATTCGATACATACGTGATTCATTCAATAAATTTACTGTACGCGACGCGATTCAAAATCGTATTTCTCATTTCGTATGTTCTGCATGGACTATCAACTCTATGCGTCGCGTCGAGCCGTCGCACATCCGATCGCAACGATCCTTCGCAACGCCTTGCATTCGAAGTCGCCACCCAACTATTTTCGAAGTCTGGCTATGCAACTTATCTCGATACGATTTTCTTATCAATATTCGAGACTACGTCCGCTAGGTTACTTACCTAGACACCGTGCTTAACTTCTTCCGACGCAACTTTAAATTGACATTGCTCAAAGGCCATAATTTATCCGACACAGCAGTTTATATCGAGGCGACGGTGCTCAAGGCAACAATTCGCCTTAACATGAAGGTCTTTACGATGCATCTTACATTCGATTCCTAACGAGTAGGAATTCACTAGCCAAATTTCCAACTTATCCGTCTCGCAACATCGAATATAAGTTCGATTCACACAATCTCAATTGCAAGGTGAATCCAAATCTAACGACACAACTCGTAAGTCATTTTTCTTATCGTTCTCTCTCGTGCATAGCACGATTCTCACAATCGCCTATCCGAATCACCAAGTTCATTGTTGAATTTCAAGTTCGATCGTTGACCAACATAATCATTCAAACATTCATCCGACGAGTACTCAAAATCTAGCTATATCATTTCCAATCGAATGTTGTTCCAACAATTTTCGATTGCCTAGACTTATCGTCAACATGCACCACATTATATTTGTTATCGATGTAATTTCATATGCAATATCGCATGGGTCATCTTACGGTCTGCAGCATTCAATTTGATTTGGCGGTCAAGTCTTCTAGGGTCAGCTGCCCCGAAGCTATGATCGAAAATTATGGATCATCACCGAAGGACAGTTTACTACGAACCATGCTATATCTTATTTTGGAGCCAAATCACGTTTCGAAGATTTCTATGCGACTATCCAATTTCGGACAAAACCATTTCTATCGGTGCAACTGATGCGCAACTATCCTCCGCGTAAAGCCATGCACTACCGTCGATGATTCTGCTATTCACGACGCATCTACTCGCATTGAGTTCGAGTCTATCTTATTTGTGGTCGACACGCGAGATGCTATACGCATCGAGAAATCGTCGATGACTTATAGTCCCGTCTTGATAAATCACAAAGTTCATAATCAACCAGTTCGTTCATTATCGTATTGTTATTTACAAAACTTTGATAGCGCGAGGCATACTCCATTTTGTATTCTCACATCGTGCTTACGTTTCCTTACGTATCGATCTCGATACGTCGTATCAATTTTGATAGCGTAAGGGTCAACTATGAATCCGTTTCAACGTCAACTTAACTCGCATCGTATACATCCAAGTTCGCAACGAACTTTTCCATACTCATCAATTCGTTTTCCAATTCGCCTTATTCTGCTAAACTTTGATCGCATAACTGAGTTTCCGATTATCCAACATCGAACCCTCAAGTCATACGATCTCGCCCTCTAAGTTTTGTATGTTTTTCAGTCGTACTCAAATGAGTTTCGCCGTAACGTAACCAACTATCCCTTAGGCACAATTACTCGTGTCAACCAACTTTCTCACCGAAGTCGCAAGTCGTACGATCCGATTATAATTCGCCTCGGCCAACACTTTTATTGAAATCGCAAGTAGTACGATTCGATTCGCCTCGCCCAACATTTCTATCAAGATCGCAAGTCGTGCGACTCATTGGTAAGTTCGAGTTTTCCCTTCACGTCGATCCGATTATTGCGTCAAGCCATAATTATTCAGCTAGTCTCGGTCGTCCGAACGACTTATAATTTTTGTACGGCATATCATTCATTGATACGAGTCTCGCCTTATCGTCCCAACTAATCTTCGAAGAACACTTACATCAACATACCGTCATACAAATTTTTAATCGAGTCTCGGTACTATCCAATCCGTTGCGGACAAACCTTCTGCAATTCTCACAACGTGTCGATACAATTCATCGCACAAGTGGTATCATCATATACCACTCAGAATCGAGTCATTCATCGCCTACGTGGTATGGCATATACCACTCGAAAATCAAGTCATTTCCCTCGCATTATACTTAGTATAAACCAACAATCTCTTTCGACTCACGATTTCCACAGTGATCGTGCTTGATCACAACCGTAACTTTGATTAAATCAAATCCGACACAACTCGACCAATATTTTCATTTGCCAACACAAGTTCGATGTGCAACCGAACGATTCATTCTATCGATTTATGATTTCAGTTCCTTCCGTTCCATCTCGTGCAACGATTTATTTTGATATGCGTTGCACCACGTCCAAATGTTTACTTCCGACACGCGTTGCACATCATGCAACGATTTATTCTTGACTTTCAAAGTCATTTCTCGAATTCGTTCAACACATTCGATATTGACTTATCACCTTTATTGCAACGCATTATTTAAGTTTCGGTATTGGTGCAACCAATACTCATACTCCATTGCACATCGTGCATAATTTTATTTTTCATTCAACATGTTACATTGCAACAATATCTCAAATCGTATTTCACAATTTGTTGCACTTGCAGCAACTAACATTTCACAGCTTGTTGTACTTAATGCAATAAATCCTTCGCGACTTTCTTAGCAAACATTATGTAATTTCCAAAACACATGCGGCAAAATTACACGATTTGTATTAGACTTATTGTATGGAACATCCAGTGCGGCATCGAGTAGAGTCAAGAGTAATTCGATTGGTGGCGGACAACTTTTAGAATTGTAATGAAGCGAGCGTCCAGAAAAAATTGAGCCTAGAGCTCTGATACCAATTTGTCACGCCCCGACCCGGAATCACCCGAATCATCGTCCTCTCATGGGGCGTGATGCCGCACGAGCCTGGAGTTGCGCTCGTGCAAGGCAAGATGACAAGTTCTCAAATGGTTATCTTTGAGTTGATATTAACAACGAAAGAAAAACAGAGTATACGAAACAATTCTCTTTATTGATATTCAAAAACTGAGATTTACAAAGGCTTTCGATAGCCCAACAATATATGCCAGATTGGCTACAACACAAAGGTTCTCTCTTGCCCACAAAGGATTTCACCGTTCCATACATCATGTCTTCTATATCACGGCTGCATCAATCCTGTTGCATGTCCGAGCGTCATTGCGATCGTACGCTTCAATACGCTTCGGCATTCCAAGCCTCAACGCGTTCAAGCGAAGCTTCGTCGCGAGCCATTCATTTTCTGTACCCTGCATGAAAGCTGGTGGGGGATCAGCACGTTCGTCCTCGCATGTACTGATGCAAAGACCTTCTTTCTAAACCGACTTAGTATTTATGTTGAATCATGCAACTTAGCTTATGATCTTGCTATATTCTCCTTAGGGTCGATTTTATAACATATTCCAAAGCGTAAAGCATGTTATCATGGCAAGCATGTTATTCGAATTGAATATGCAAGCAGACAAGAAATCCCATTTTTGATTCGTGGCTTACCATCATGGACGCACTCGCCCTTGCACCGACACAAGGTGAATACGCCACATTCCTTCCCTGTCATGTTTATAAGTGCATCTCTAAGCAGGATCAATGTGTGCGGGACACATATGTACCTACACTTTCAACCCATCGTTCCTTAGCTATATGAGGGTCTTGGCGTATCCGTGTCGAAATGGACTAAAGGAGTTCCTTACTTTCTTTTCTCTCCTTCTTTTCTTTCTCGAATTTGGGTAGCCCAGCGTTTCACGGGTTGGGTTGCTATCCCAAACAACCGAAACGTTACCGCTGTATACCATCATTTGCGGCTTTTCCCATCTATAAGCGAGTGCTAATCGTCTTACGGATGTGTGTCTATCAAAAATACATTCCCTCCCAGGCCAAACGGTTCTAGGACACTCCGGCACTTAACCGTTTGAGGGAACACCCGTGCACGGGAGATTATCACATTTAATCTCAAGTCCATCCCATTCGACCATGCAACGCCCTATTATTCAAGCAATCAAGCACTATTATTCAAACAACTAAACATAGTCTTGAGTCCGAGACTCAGACTTTATCATCTCGTATTTCTCCGGTTAACTTTCTATGTTCTTGCGTTTTATACTTCGTTTCAATGTTCAATGGCATCATGCCTCAACTCAATGTTCGTCAACCGAACGACCCGAAGGTCCCGAACACCTTTCGAGGCTCCATGTCATATCCGACAGTTCCGCCACATTCATGCCACAACTGTATTCTTTCGCAACGAAGCCATCTTTTATGATCTCGTGGTCGTAGGCACGTTTTGACCGTATTTCCATGTTCTATGCCTTAGTGTTCAATGCTCGTAGCTTGCACGCTAGGGCGCTCGCCTATTGTCTTTCAATGTTCTAGACTTTCTAACTCGTGCGCGAAGGCACGGTATGGTTCGTGCACTAAGGCACTCGCCGAATACAGTTATCCCATGTTCTTGCGGCTTGCGCACCGAGGCGCTCACCTTTGCGATATCCAATGTTCTTGACGACTCGTGCATATGATGCACGTTTTATTCCAATTTTTCTAACTTAGTGTTCGACTCACACTACAATTTATCTTCCGATCGGACCACGTCCGTGGCGTCGATAGGTTAACTTAGCATACAATGATATATTTTGACTTAGACATGAAGGAGTAAAAAGAAGAGTCAATCCTCCCATCTTGAGTCGATACGCATTGTCGTTTTGCCGAGCCGATGCGGCTCGATTTCATAACTTCGTTGCACTGCCAACTCTCCTGACTTAGCCATTCGAGCACTTTGTACTTCATTGAATTATACGTCCGATTTGGCTTACCGGGCCCAAGTCTTAGCCTGTCGCAAGGCGACGATTTGGTTTCGCGGACCCCTTACTAAATAAGGCAGAATGTCGACCTCTAATATTTTAGCGTAAACGTATAGCCTGCACATGAAACCAACTAAAATCAATACTTGCATCGATTCGGACTTACGCCTTGGTCGATTCTATTTCTTAGAATCTTCGAGCCGATTCAACGCACTCATCCTTCGGGGCAATGCGGCGCTTCGCATCGATTCACTCGATGCATTCTTTGGGACAAGGCAACTCTTCGCATCGACTTAGTTCGATGCGTTGCTCGGGACAACGTAACTCTCGTATCGATTCGCATCGATACATTTCATTCGGTCAACGCGACTCGTTAAGTCAACGTCTCAGCATAATGTGCCATGCAGAGCGGGGCATTACACCAGTGACCAAGCGCATAACGTTCAAGAACGTCAGTGGCCAACCTGAGGGGGTAAGCATACCCGTATCTCCAATGGAGCTTCCGGGTTACAAGGAAAAGTGTAATAGAAGCCCATACGTCAGGTATTTTCTCCCCACCCAATGCCTAGTATCGTCATCTCCATGACTAATATGAACCTCTAGTAACCGTCAAGTCTACTAGCATGCAATTCTATTGGTAGTTACTCCTATCCGTCGTACGCCTCAGACGTATCGGTAGCTAGCCGACTACGCGAGTACGTGTCCTACATGCGACTCACAATACGTGATAAAGCATGTGTCAAGGCCGTGTGAGATATACCAATACCTCATCATTAATGGGTGGTCACTAGGCTAAGTCATTGCAAGACAATAAAACAAAACAATTAAAACGGCCGATATAGTCGTTTGCACCCAAGTGTGACTTGGACGCACAGTGATATAATACTAACAATAAATAAGTAATGCTGAATATAAATAACTAAAAATAAAATAAGGTAAATCACAGAGTAAGGTGGGAAGGTATCTTGTCTGGCGGTGCGGGAATAACAATCCAACAATCAAGTACGTCAGCAATGAATCTCAAAAATTCACGAACGGCTCCGGATGCTGAAACAAACATTAAGAACGTTCCTGGTGTAAAAGATATATCTAGAAAATGCCTGTCAAAAAGTCCAATTTTGGAACATGGGCAAAATCGTAATTTCAGATCAAAACGATGTCCGCCGTTGGACTCGTTTTGCACCGAAACGCGTGCCAGTATCTATGGTCTCTGTCAAATTATATGTCTACGGTTCCGATTTGAGGAGACGAACCCAACCGTATGTCCAAAGTTGGATTCCGACGGACCGTGCACAATATCGTCCGTTGGATCGGGTCGTGGGCCCGCCAAATAGGCGTTCCAGTCGACCTTCTCAGGATCAGACCAAACTTGGCATAGAGGACCAGAAAAATGATACGGTCCTGTTGGTGCAAGTTTTGTTTCGATTTGACGAACGTACACAAAGTAATTGGAGAATTTACAAAGAGGCTGATACGGTAAATTTTGACGGAAACGCATCAAATTCGTCGCGCACACGCAACCAATTTAAATTCCGTCAAAGCTCACACGTACACGAAGTCGATACACACCTTTTGATACTTTCTGTTTGCGACCACGTCGCCCGGTCTGGCGGGACGCACGTCGTATCCAAGGTTTTGGGTTTTTGAAAACTGATTTTTTTCTAATGTTTGAAACTGTTTTAACCGAAATATAATAGATTAAAAATAAACCTAAAAACTGGATTTTAATCTCGTATAGGTTTTCTAAAACTTTGCTCAGACAGTTTCCTAAAATTTGCGACAACGTGGTCGAAATTCGACCGCAAACATGGGTGTTTGGAACAGTTCTAATGTTCAGAAAAATCGAGTTTTTCTCGATTTTGGAATTCGTTTTTCGTCACGCACGATGCAAAAATAAATAAACTAATTGAAGGGAATCTTAGAGGATTAGGTTGTGAACATACTTGCAAAAATGGTTCGCGAAATGACGAACCGTGAAGAACGAATCATGGTCACGAATGGGGCTACTTCGCTGCTACTGCTGTTGTGGCTCCTTCGCACGTTTGCTGCTGTTGTCACGCGCCGCCGCACGGCGGTGGCCCAACGGCCAGGCGCTGTGGCGCACGCGGCCATGGGGTGGCTGGGGATCGGCCATCTAGGGTTTGGAGATTTTTACTTTTTTTTCTTCATTTTTCAATCAAACTACTATATAGGGATACGGCTTCATGAATAAGAAGGGATCGGCCTATGCGGGTTTTGGTTGAGTACTGTTCCCGGAATAGTAACTCTTTGTTTTTGTTTTTTGTTTTACATATCCCTAAACAATATATATAGTAATTACTTTAAAATTTCAAAATAAATTCTATTTACCATTTTTTTTTCCAACTAAGTATATATATACTTAAAAATCTATGCTAATTATTTATATTAAACAAATCAATAAGATTTAAAAATATAATAATATAATAATATCCCTAAAATTTATCTAAATAATTCATTAATATATATATTTAGCACTATATATTCCCATATATATATATATATATATATATATATATATATATATATATATATATATATATATATATGGTTTTTGAATCATAGGGCTGACTGTGCCAAGATAAATAGTGGTTGGGATTTAATCTTGGTGAATCAACGGTTGTGTGGTTTTATGTGGCAGAGCATTATTGGGAGTGGAATTTTATGGGAAAGAGCATTATTGGGAGTGGGGTTTTATGGGGAATCCAAAGATGGGGATTTAATATTTTGATGGTTGGGATTTAATATTTTGATGGGGGCCTCATAATGGTTGTGGATGAGCATTATTGAGAGTGGAATTTTATGGGAAATCCAAAATTTTGAGGGAGAATACCTTAAATGAACCATGCCCTATGGGCACGGGTTATGACTAGTATATATATAAAACAAACATTTACTATATGGTAACATATATGAACAAAATTTATCCAAATGTGAAATAGAAATAAAATACCATCCAGAGGTTAAGAATATATAACTAGTTTATACATTTATATCTAAACTAATTCTTTTTAAAAAAATTACAATAACTTATATGTCATAGACATGAATATTGAGGTCAACTTTAAATAGTACGGTAAATCAACAAATATTTTGTAAAAAAAATTTTGGGGGTTTACAAAAAGAAAAATATTTTTCTTCCAATTCCTATATTGTTCTTCTTCACTTTACAACAATAATTATTATTTTTTAAAATATGCATATTTTTAATATTTTTGAAATCGAAACTAAACCAAAATTCAAAACCGATACCCAATATTTTTTAGATTGAAATCAAAATCCAAAACCGATACCCAATATTTTTTTTGATATTTTTCGAAATTGAAACTAAACCAATATATATTTTTTGATTTTCGTTACAGAACCGAATAATGCTCACACTTTGGCAGACTTCCCTTTCAATGACCAGAGGCAGCACCTATAATATAATGTTTCACCACTGTCATGCCGCCGTCTGTTTGTACAGACGGTGGACCACGCAAAAACCAATTGGAGGGGGTTCACTGCTTCAGTCACTCCCCACCGACTCTTGACCTACAAATGTAAATAAAAACAAGTTTCCCTCGTGGCAAAGAATAAACAAACAAAATAATGATTCCCTTCACATAGTGATTAGGAATCTGTTGCAATCGTCCAGTGTCGCGACTCGCGACGCTACGACAGCATAGACCCACCACTCGCAAGCAAACAACGTCGCAACCTCAGCCTCACCCTCACTGGTGCATTCGCAGCGCACACTCGGCCAACGTCTCAATAATGACAAGGACAGCAAGTGACGGAATATAACCAAGACTAGCACAAGTAGCAGCATATTCGCAAGGATATATACACACAAAATGCCTCTCTATAGCACACCAGACCACTGAGTAGCTAATTTTATACACAGCAATGTCGCAATTGGGATTTTTGTTCATCACTTCCTCTCAGGACAAAGACACTATTTGAAAAAAAAAACTGCAAAGGGAAGGCTGTGAAAAAAACAACAAACTACAAAGACCGTCCCCGTAGCTTCCAAAATGCAATGGATAGCTTCCAAAATGCAATGGGAAGCTTTCATGCCAACCTGAGCAACATCGTCGTCGTCGTCAACAACCGACAGGGTCGGTGCGGTCCTGTATGGCTAGACGTTCGGATACATCGGCTAGCGATTTGAGGTTGCACTTGATCAGTGCTTCCACGAAGTAGCACGTCTCGTCCTTGGTGTTCCCGTCAGGCACGTCGACCACGAACGACTCGATCACCAGCGTCCCTGGTCTGCCGTCGATGATCTCAGGGTGCGCGGTGAGGACTGAAGAGTAGTTCTGCCAAGTGTTGTCAATTAGAAGCAGTGAGTTCCAGCCCAATGATAGATTAACCCAAAAAGAATGAACAAGTTGCACAGTCATTTATTGAAGATCAAAGCAAAATCGTTCTTAAATGTGGTCAAGTGATGTAGGCTTTGGAGTTCATTGGATTGTGAGATTTGAAAGAGAGGAACAACATTCATTATAGTTTGCACCTAAGAACGGCGCTCAAGAAACTGGTGCTGTGTCCATGTTGCATCATGGCGGCCACTACACGGACACTCCAAAATACTCTAAGATACATCAAACCAATTATGTGCCGTGTCGCCGTGTCTATATCTTAACATGCCATATTTGTCTCCGTGCAACAACATACACAAGGGCGGAACCACCCTTGGGTTGGGGTGTGCTCCAGCCCACCCCAATTTCTTTTTATTTCATATGTTTTCTTTTTCACATGTGTCGGTCCACATCATAGCCCATCCCACCCCAATTTGAATTTCTGGTTCTGTCCTTGAACATTCGTTTACATACCTTCTTCACAAATAAAGATTAATTCGAACACCTGTTTGATTAGAGTATAATCACAACTCACAGGGGAAACATTCAGAGACTTGATCATCTCGCTCTACGAACATTCAAATGTAAATGGCAGAACCTAATTTGTGCTTGATGCAATCAAAGGTTCCAGGCCATGTTTGGTTCGCAGAATCAGGACCTCCTGTGTTTGGATGCCAAAGGAGACGAGTATGAAAGGAAATTGATTCGTGTGAGAAAGGAAAATAGGAGAGAAATGGTTTCCCTGCCCATTGAAAGTTTCATTTCCCTCCTCTAAGGATTTATTTTCCCTCCCAATTTCCTTGACTTTTTCAAACACCGAACTCAAAAATGGACGGGAATTACAATTTCTCAAAGGGAAAAAAAAGAGCAAGCAATTAATTTACTTTCCTTTCTTTTCCTCGAGCGAAACCAAACGGGGCCATGCAATCAAAGATTTCAGTAATCAATAAATTTTATAATTTTACCTAAAAAGGTGGCATTAAGCATATTACATATCACAACCATCATAGTATTCTGAAGCGCAATAGGCATAACCTAAAAATACCTACCAAATGGGATTCGATTAGTGGTCAAAAAAATAATCTAAGATGAAAGAAAATTAAACAAGCTTTGTCAGAAAACAAACCTAAATATAGCTTAACTACAATAAAAGCTAACAAGTAAAATAATTGATTCTACTCGAACATTTTTTTGGGGGGTCTAAAATAGTAGGTTAACAAACTCAAGCACCAAATAAAGAACTTCGAACATCGAAAACGCATGCAAAGACTTCCACTTTCAGCGAATAAATTCCAATTAAGAATGGAAGATTAGAGAGAATCGAACCCTGAGCCTGTGGTCACCGCCGACGATCTTGATGCTGAGTATATGCTCGTCGTCGTCGAGGAACTCCAGCCTCTCCGTACTAGTGGTCGCCGGGAGACCAGACTTCACGTTCACCTCCCTCACGCTGCCGATCACCATGTCCCCTTGCACCACGCACCTGCTCACGAACGGCTTGTACCTCTGCGGCTGGTCGAAGCTCCTCACCAGCGACCACACCTATCAATTTTAAAAAAATCAAAAATCAAAAATCTCGTTATTGCCGACCGCACGATGAACAACGACGTCTCGACCGTTCTTACGAGGTGGACGGGGGCTTTGATGTGCTTGATGAGAGCGGAGCTGCACTGGTTGTCCGCCGGGTCGTGGCGGTGGTGCCGGCGGACGTACTCGGCCTCCAGGAGCCTGAAGCAGCCGTGCCCGTTCGTCATCGTCGCATCCGACTCGCCGAGGGGTCCGTCGACGACTCTTTCGACCATCCGACCAAAATTGTGCTTTGGTTGATTGATCGGTGAGCTTCGCTTCTTCGGCTCTGCTCTTATCTAGAAGAAGAAAGAACTCTGCTTTCTCTCTCCTCTCTCTCTGCTTTCTCTCTCTATCATCTGGAAAAAGGAGGGGATATAAAAATTTGAGGATAACCACAGACTTGGGGCTGGTCCCCACCACTCTCCCGTCCAGGTTCACGCACCGGGTGAGTTTTCCCGCCGGTGCCACCGGATTTGTTGGTTATTTACGCTTTTGTGCCACTGGGTCTGGGTGAACTCGCGGGCCAGCCACCGAGGAGCCTGCTCGGCCGGCCGCACAGCTACTAGCTTACCACTGTTGCACCGTAACTGAGAATTAAAAGCAATGGGATGGTTGACTCGGCTTTAATTAGTGGAGGCTAGGAATTAATGCGCAAAGCAGCAGCTACAGTGGCACACCAATGATTGTAAAAAACAAAAATTATAGAGGATGTTATGAGTTCCCTTCTTTTCTTTTCTTTTTTTTCTTTTTTTTTTTTTCTTTTTTCCAAAAAAACGCGTTGGCCTTGGCCTGTCCACGCGCACGGATGCACGCGCACGGCCTCTCTCCCCCTCCTGCTCCGCGTTCGGCCAGACTGTCGTGTGCGTGCACCACGTGCGCAAAAACGTAGGTAAAGACCCCTGACCCTAATCGCGTTCTGGGACATAATTTTTTGATAAAAAATTAATTTATGCAACACTTGACACGACAGAGATTCCGGATGATTCTGAAAAACAAAATCAACTGTACCACTTCGAAGAAAGCATAAAATATTTCGTTGTAGCAGCGATGAAATTCCACTAACAGTTTCTGATTAGATCAGAAATGTACTCGTTCAGAACGAGTTGCAAGTGGTTGAACAGAAGATGAAATGGACGGAACGAGGAAACAGCATGCTGGGATGAATAATCACATGCGCTCAAAGTTATATTCGTCCCACACGATCAACTTTCAGAACCAGTAAGTTCGACGAAGAAATTCGGAACACTCTACTCTACTGACTCCTCGGATGGCACGTGCTCGCTTTGTTTCTCTCTTCTCTGCACTTAACTCTAGAGAAATTTCGTAAAAAAATTAAGAACTGTGTACAGAGAGAGAAAGAGATGAAATATATATATATATATATATATATATATATATATATATATATATATATATATATATATATATATATATATATATATATATATATATGCGCGCGCGCAGTAACCGTCCGGTATACGAAATGTTCTAGACGTGAAAAAAACTGTCCCAGAACGTTTAATAACCGGTCAAATCATGCACAGACACGACTGCGCCAATTGGCGCACAGCGCGTGCCATCTGCGTGACCTGCGCCAATTGCACCAACTGCGTCCACACGCACTTACGCACAACGCGCACCGTGCGCAAACTGTCGCGCCAACTGTCGCACAATCGAGCAGTGTCATCTGGCCACGCCAACTAGTGCCCTCTGGCAACGTGATCAGGCCGAGCCATCTAGCCACGCGATCAGGCCGTGCCATCTGGTCACGTGATCGGACAGCGCGTACAGGCGTACGATCGGCTGCGATGCTGACGTGATAAGTGCAAAGTGTGCCAACAAAATGCCACATTACGTCTCATGAGCCCATGAGTCCGAGTCTGAATCTGAGTTCGAGTCCGAGTCGCTAAGTCCCTACGGGACTTAGCTCCCAAAAAATAAATTCTAAGAGCATCAAAAAGCATTAATGCTTCATTTGTTGATTTAGCCTTTTTTTTAACTAGAAAAATACCCCCACATGGCACCCATGTGCCACTCCACAACCACAAGTGCACCTCTCAACAAGCAAAGCTTACATAAAAAGATACCAACCATTTGGCCTAGGCAATGTGGGACTATATTTCTAGTGCTAATAGGCCAAAAATAACACCGTTTCCCAACATATCTCTTTATATGGGTTTGAGTGTTCCCCACAGTAACTGTCCATTATGCATTAGGATAGATGTCACTAACGACTTGAATCTTTCCGCATGAGTCAAATAACAAACTATAATACAAGAATGGACTAAGCCTTGAATTTTACACCATAATTGTAATTCTTTCCGCTTTCATAATGTAGTCACATGTGATTCTGGCTGCACACTAACGATCCTGTGCCAGTCTAATTTTGGTGTATATATTTTGGACGTCTACAAGTTTACCCTCAAGAGACGGTCTTCTATCTCTGTCCATACACTTTAAGTGAGTTCTTTATTAAAGAGACATGGCATGAGGCCTTACGCTTTCTTGCGGTGCTACACCACTATGACATGGCTCAAAGCTGAGGCATTACCCCTACCCGGGAACCTCATCGTAGTGTCATATTACTGTAGCATGAGGTCACAAGCCTCTTTGTAGTGCCAAACTATCCAGCATTAAGCCTTGTGCTTCCTTGTGGTGTTATGCCGCAACGACATGGCTTGCGAGACCGAGGCTTTACCCCTATCAGGGTATCTCATCGTGGTGTTGTGCCACTGTAACATGAGGACATCGTCCCCTTTGTAGTGTTGTTTATAACTCTTTAATTTCATTATACAACATTAGGCTACCTGCCTGTTTGCGGTGCTACGTCGCTATGACTTGGCTCGCAAAGCTGAGACAATACCCCTACTTGGGAACCTCACGGTGGAGTCACCCCACTATAGCATGGAGTTACACTCCTTGTAGTGTCATGACCCGCATCCTGATTAGGGGTACGAGAACGTGGGTACGTCCAGCCTACACCGCAGTGTCGACGGTAGAACGCTGTATAGGTCATCTATAACATCTAACATCTAACAACTAGATATATAAACATGTCATCTCCGCACAGAGGTATAATATAACATCTCAACTCTATATCTCAATCACAAGTCTAGAGAAGATAGAGCACGATATGGAATCAGATAAAATGAAGAAACTGAAATATAAATAGAGTTATCACACCATACAAAATAGATGTTCAACACAAATAAATACAAGTCCTAAAATATAACTAAGTCTCAACTAACAATCGGAACAATCCGATACAAACTGAAAACTATAAATAATATACTAGACTAGGCACCCTCTACTGAGCTAGATGCTCCTCGGGCTCCTGAAGGTAACCCTCATGTGCCCCATAGAAGATAAGGCAGTCACCATCATCATCTGTAATATTTTCAACAGGTCCAGTCAGGACAGGAGCGAGCACAATACATCTCACGCAATTCATATCATGTTGGAAAATATAAAGTATGTAAAGAGTAAGATACATGGACTGTAAAGAAGTATATATAAAAACGAGAAAGATTTGATAACTGGAAATATCTATATACATGATAAGTAAGAACTGTAAGTAACCTGTGATTTAGAGCATGAGATGGTTATATAAAAGGGTTAGGACATATACAGGATATCACAAGATTGTACAAGATTTTACAAGATTTCACAAGATTGTACAAGATGGGATTTGATCACATAACCATTTCCTGCTCACCCTCCCCAATCAATACACAAGAATCCAGTCAAGTTACGTTACATTGTACAAGAAGTTTTTATCATGTTTGCTCACGTGATCAAGAGAGCACAAGATTGCACAAGAGTATACATGAAAGCGATATACATGAAATACAAGATGTTCGTGAAAAGCATATGACAACTGTATCTGATGCACCCCGAGGGATATATATCGCATAATAAGATCCATATAGTACCAATCCGTGATAATAACGTGACAGCATCATGTAAAGTAATCTAGAACAAGAATATAAATTCTAACAAGTATGAAATGATCAGAGAATGTACTCGCCTGTCACCCTGAATGACTGAGATGAATAAATGTTCGAACTGGTGTCACAGAGTCCTATTTAGAGCAACACAAGTCATGATGTATACAAGGGAATTATAATTTAAAAAATGCAATGCATCTACATGTTTCTAGGTCAGTCTGGACCAAAGTCAACTCTTGGTCAACTCTGGTGTCACTCCCCGATCCTGGAATACGTATTTTAATACGTATACCGATAAATTGTATTTACCTTGTATTTATACTATATTTATTATGCTGTCTTTCTTCATGCATTTTCCAAAAAAATATTCGACAAAATATTATTTCCTAATTTATTTTCTGCATTTGGGCCTACAGTTTTGGCTCATTTGGGTAGCCTATTCTTGGTTCACCAATGGTTCATCATGAACCCATGGGTCCAAGATTTATATATATAACTCATCTCATTCTCTTTCCTCTCATTTACTTCCTCTCATTTATTTCCTCCACCAACCAAATATTTCCTCCATCAACCAAGGCAAGTACCAACTTGCTCAAGAGATGGATCCATAATTTTGTCAATGATTTCTTACAAAACTATTTGCCAAAACATGTTCTTTTCCTCAACCTATACTAGTTTAGAACTTGGAAGTTTCCATTTTGAAGCTTTGATTTTTGTAGATCTAGGTTTACTTTATTTTCGGATTTTTTGGGTTTTGATCTACTTAATCTTATTATTTCCTAGTTTAGATGGTTCCATGTTGTAGAGGATCTCGTTCTACCCTATTTTGACCTAAGGAAGTTCCGATTTGGGCTCCGGATGAAGGTTTTGTATAGTTTGGAAGCCATGGTTGCTTGGCTCCTCTTCTCGGACAAGTGGAGAAGAAGAGCAGTACTTGACCGCATGAATCCTCATGCGGCAAGTCTCTGGCCGTATGGCCTTTCCAGCCGTATGAGACTCGTTCGAGCTCAGTCGCATGGAAAGTTCTTCCTAGCCGCATAAGACTTGCTTGAGTACTTGACCGCATGAATCTTCATGCGGCAAGTAATTGAGCCGCATAGCCTTGTTCAGACTCAGCCGCATGAGCCCCTGTTATCTTGAGTCGCATGGACTTCATGCGGCTAGCTTTCAGCTGCATGATTTCTTTTGCACCCAGCCGCATATGCGCTACTGTTTTTGGGCCGCATAAGGCCCATCCATCATCCAGCCGCATATGTATTATCCATGCTCAGCCGCATAGGACTTCGTCTGATCATAGCCGCATAAGCTATTGACCCCGGTCGCCTGGCGATTGCTCCCTTCGCAGCCGCATAAGCCGACACCCCTTCGTCCGCATGAACCCGCCTTTCCAGCCGCATGCGCCTTGGGCTCCCTGAGCCGCATAAGCGTGCAGTCCCAGCCGCATGAACCTGTAATGACCCAGCCGCATGGACTCACTCCCTTTGAGCCGCATGGACTTTTGTGCCCTATCTTGTTACCTTATTATTATTATTATTATATATATATATATTATATGCCCATTTTATATCCTTACGTCTTTTGTCCCGAGCATGATATGAGCACTAATATGACCCCGGAGAACAAAGTGTTCCTACCTGATACATGTACCTGAATGTCCCAGTTCCTGTTCATGCTCGACAAATGACTCGTAACTCCACGTGGCGTATTTGTAATGATGCATTACACTAAGGAGGGTAGAACATGTTGACATACTGATTGACATGGATCCTCTTTGGGGTACTCGTACTAAAGTACGACTTTAGGAGGATAATCATGCAGGCCACAGTATGAAAGTCCAAGATTTCACCTAGGGTTAAATTAGGCAACTAAATATACTAGATGCATAGGGAGGACAAAATCCTGAGATCGTGTTACACCAGCCGCCTTGAGATACTGTCTTGACGCGCCGGCTGGTCTCCATGGATACTGTGTCATCTGCAACGAGTGGATGACTGTATCCGATTAATTCCTGCTATATATTATATGTTTTAGCAAGGTGGCCTTACGAGGGACCTGTGCTCAATCATACCTGTCTACGCGAACCCCTGGGTTGGCTAGTCTTGCTGGAAAGATACGATCTGAGGATTTTTAAATAATATGATGCGAGGATAACCTCGTCCCACTAGAAACTCGTAGACTTGATTGGCCGTGAAAATGACTTGCTTGTATCCTATTACCTTCCGTGAATAACTGAGGGAAGCGGACTGTCATGGTACGTGATCCAACCCATGTTCTTGTTTGATTGTTGGGTTGGTTATCATACTATGACAGGCTGTGGACCGAAGTTATGAACGGAAGACTTGTTCTGGTTATGAAGTGCTACTTCTGTGAATGACTGAGGAACATGGTCTATCATGGTGTATGATCCAACCCATGTTCTTGTTTGATTGTTGGGTTGGTTATTGTGCCACGATAGGCTGTCGACCGAAGTCACGATCAGGAGATTTTATTGTTTATACCCTTTAACTTATGCGAAAGTTATAGAGTACGACACGTCCCGACTCAATGCGGCACCTTTTGTCCTTGTTTGGTTGTAAGGGTGCCATATGGGTTCGAGGATGTGGCGTTACCCTATAATGGTAGCATAAGTATTACTATTATCAATCATTCTATTTAACTGGGTTTTTAATCTTAACTCTTGTGCCCCTTTGGCGGTACTTGCTATTCGGGGCTGACCCCGCTGGTTTTGTTTGGCCAGATCCCGTAGCAGAGCCTGAGGACACGATCTTCCTCCCTGACATCCATGGTGCATACTAGGAGCATGGCGATTCGGGGACTCGAGTGGGTTTCTTCTCCACCACTCCTGCTTATACCTTTGCGGCGTTTAGCCACCGACATCTGTTAGCCGGATTACTCGATATTTTATGTCAGTACATAATTGTAATTAAACAGACTGCAGCTGTGTATAATTTTATACTCCTGACTCTCTGAGATAGCTAAATTATAAAGCTAGTCTCTCATGATCATTTTGATGAAGCGTCGGGGACGCCTTACTGCTTTATCTTTAATGTTCATTTATTTGCTGATGTGATTTGATTGATTGAGACATAGAACCCTGTGGGACCATAGGAGACTTGATTGTAGCATGTACCCCCTAGTCTCTCGACAGCCACGATCGCCGTATGACGTTACGTACCTCATATGGAGTAGCTGGCCTAGTCCGTCTCCGTATTTCGGTACTGGAGCGTGACATCTGGTCAACTCTAAAAGTCAACTAAGTCAACTCTAGTCAAATTAGGTCAAACTAGGTAGGGTTTGGTCAATCTTGGTCAACTAGTCTTAGTTAGTCTAATATAGGCTCAATAAGTCAATTCTAGGTTTACAACACATAGCCTAGGCAACTACTATACACTAGGCCTATGTATAATATTACAATATACAAACCTATATACCAAAATTCTATATTATAACTTAGGCTAATATAATACATACTTGCATACATATCATGTATACATAATTGCATACATATTTATATAAGGTATTATACACACATGTATTTCATTCATACATATCATATAATATGCATTACATATCCTACCTACAAGCTGTCATATATGCATACATGCTTATACATAGATATCATACAACAACTTACATTCATAGATGCATACCTACATGCATACATATCATATTTGCATTCATTCAACTCATATATTCATTCATTGCATATCTACATACATATTTACATATATACATATATTTATTGTCACGCCCCAGAACCAGAATACTGGAGATCGGGGGCGAGACAAAGCCAGCTACGTATATCAGAGTACGCCAGTACCCCAAGATACGGTCAAAGCTGTCTAGAAGACAAGTGGGTGGACTCTAGCATACCACTGACGACTCCTAAGGTCGAACAATTCCTATCTCAATCCAATCAACATAAGAAGCAATAAAGAGTAAATCATATATGAGATGGATAAGGCGTCCCAAACACAAGTACATACATAATCATGAGAGCTGATAATATATAAGATATATCAACTGACTATACAAAAGGTACGTAAATGTACAACTAGCAGCTGTCCAGAATATACATCAACGCCGTACTAAGACGGAGGGAACAAAACCCAGAAATAAGGACTAACATATGTCCTTGGCTAATACACCACAAAATGAAAGTACAAGATAAAGTGGGAAATAAAGGTAACCCACTCGCTATCCATATCGGTCCTCTGAGTACGAACCATCCGGAGGAGAAGACGGTAGATCCTCGTGATCAACTATGGAACCTGGCCATGCAAAACCAGTGGGGTCAGACCCCAAATAGCAAGTACCACAAGGAAGGCTCGAGGTGAACGACAAAAACTCACAAACAAAACAACAACATATAGCAAATGTAAATAAATGCGGGTCGAGACTAGTACGGTACCAATGCACGTATCTCGAGAATATAAATAACTGAATGGAAATACTGAACCATATAGTAATAGAGAACAATAAGCCAATGAGCAACAAGGGACTTAGGAACTACTCGAAGTCGGAGCCACAACCCTTAAACCAAACAAGGACCGGGGTTGCAGATATTTTCTCGAGCAGAACTTAGTCTCTGGCCACTCAACGACATAAGAGCATATAAAGTAACAAACAATCAAAAGTGCACGGCCAATCATTGCCTACGGCTTTCTATCATTAACTAGCTAGGGTTATCACAATCCTAATTACTAATATGTAAGTTGAGGATTTTCGCAACTACCTGACTGCAGATACCCGGATGTCCAGGGGTACGAGTAGTACATCTATTGCCCAACAAGACTGCTGGCAGATGAAACGTGTCTAGACTTGTAACATGAACAACCATATCATAAACATGTAAAAGAAAACATATAACTGACTGTGCCGCAACCCGGCACGATATGTGACTCGATCGTATATCAATACACGCAAACTTGGTAGGTCATGGAGCCCTTGCCTAGCAGGGTTGAGCCATGCCTCATGGGGCCCTTGGAGCTCGGGGTTGGTAGTGCGAATTTCCTCCTACAATGATCTACTTGAATTTACTAGTCATTTACCTTATCATATTTATGTCAAATTCTCAAGTCGTGGACACTCAAGAATTTTCTAAGATGACGTGTGCTATGTACGAGTAAATCGTAAGTTATCACTTACGAACATTCCCGTACTAACATCACGTGATACACGGAACAATACTCACACTCGATTGTCCAGTGCCAAGATGCAATAGATTAAACATTCAACAAGCTATATCCACGGTGTCAAGAAAGAACATGTACTCATATATCGGGTCTAGAAATCAATAAGAAAATCAAGTCATGAGTGCGCTACTACGAGCCACTGAATCGAGCTAAGCATATAAGAAAATCAAGTTATGAGTGCGCTACTACGAGCCACTGAATCGAACTAGGCATATACAGTAATCTGGAGTGCACCATGACAGGCCACTATCTATAATCTGGACATAGAACAATACGTGAACATAAGCATGTACCATATATATAGAGTGTACAATCATTCTTTAACTATCCAAGGTCATCTAATCATGTTAAGAGTCCATTACAATCGAGAAAATATCAAAAACGGACGAAAACGGGAACGGGCAAAAACGGACAAAAACAGCCTAAAACAGCATAAAACGGCATACCAGTGGTATACTACGGCATACCGGCGGTATACCGGGCTAAAGACAGAAGGTTTCTGGTACAAAAACCGGCATACCGACGGTATACTGCGGCATACCGGCGGTATACCGTTTTTCCAAACAGCAACAAAATCCAGATTTTTGCTAAAACTTATTTCGGCCATAAAAACTTCATTTTAAATCGAAATTCGGACTTTCAAAAGTCAAAATTGAATAGAATTGAATTTCCAACAACATGGAAGTATTAGTTTTTACAAATTAAAACATTTGATAGATTAAAACCTCAAAATACTCAAAAATCATATCTAGAAACTCAGATCTATGCCATATTATCGATCAAAACCAAAAGTGCTATACATTAAACTTGTTAACAATTTAGAGAAGCATATTATAGAACAATAAAACTTTAATTTCTATGGAAAACAAAATATAGCATGGTCATGTCACTTTTGAGCAAGATGTACTTGCCTAGGTTTTAGCAACCGAGCCTAATCTTCTACTCCACCACCAAGAGGGGCACGAAACCACACTCTAGGCCTCAAGGCCAAGCCTTCCCAAGCTTGAGGAAGAGAGAAGAGAGTGAAGGGGAAATGGTGAAGGAAAGAAAAGAGAGGGAAGAGAGAAACTCATAGGATATATATATAGAGGGTGAATTAATCGTGACCGTTGGATCGTGATCCATGTCACATTCTAGGTCAATCCTAGCCATTGAAAGAAAACCAATTGTCCATTGGATAAAAGAATGCATCTACACTATTCACGAAAATATCTAAACACTATTCATGAAAATATCGGAAATACTATTCACGAAAATATCTGAAATCGAAAATATCTAAAATGTGGAAAATCTACCCGAGCGGCATGCCGTCGGTATACTCCGGTACACCGTCGGTATACCGGCCAAGGAGAAAATCTATAATTTGGGAAAATTTTAAAGCGTTCCGAAAATCGAGAAAATACGAAATACAATATAAAATACGTATCCATATATAAATACCGATACTGTGAGACGAGTCTCACATTTATACATAGAGAGATAGAGATAGGGTTAAGGGGGTATACATGTGTGTGTGTGTGTGTGTGTGTGTGTGTGTGTGTGTGTGTATGTGTGTAGGATATGGGTTAACATGAATGGGGGTGTGTGTGTCAAGTGGTAGCAGGGATATAAGTTCTCAGGTTTTCAGTACAAAAGTGTGTGAAGAACACAATGTGAATGTGTGAAATACATTCCCAGGTTGTACATGTGTGTGTGCATATAAAATATCAGAAATCATTTTATAGTTTGAACTAACTCATATTCTCAGAATCGAAATCTAACACACATATATGCATTCATTCATTTAGCATTGCATTAAATTTCAGTTTAACATATAGGAAAAAAATCCTCAGGTTCATAGGAAAGAAATTCTCAGGTTCATACAAAATGGAAAAATTTTCAGTTTTTCAGTTTCTCCTTCAACCCCCTCCCAAATCAGTTCCCTGTTCTCAGGTTTTCATGTTTCAGTTAAACCCAAACCCAATACTTAACCCTACAGTCTCAGTTATCACTTTACCATACAAATTTAATCAACAATTTCTAAGTTGACATTCATATTCAGTTTACATATCAATTTCCAAACTTAAATTCAATTTAAACAAAATCTATAATCAACTAAACCAACATCTCATTACCTCATGAAGTTCATATTTCCATTTGAAACGCCCAATCTCAGTTTGCAGGTTTGAAATCAGGAAATTTCTCAGTTAGTGCATTCCAACTTCAAACATCAGACTTTACAATATATCATTCTCAGGTTCACAGTTAAAAGCTACACTCCTCATTCGAAAATCCATACTACAAACCCAATCATGCATACATATGAACCTATCTATGTAAACTCATAACTCAGACATGTTAATCATGTATTAACATTATAATTAGCATTTAATTATCAATTTATTTCGTAATTTAGAACTCAGAATGCTGAAACTGTTGCACAGTATCAGAAATCATCCCCAACCTAAAATTATCATTCGAAATATTAATTAAACATCAAATTTGTGGTTGGTAGAGTGTCGTACACGTGTATATGTGCCATATGCGTCGTCATGTGTCCACACGAGAGGACACGGGGTGTCCAGACACTCATGAACACCACAGACACATGCACGTGCACTAGCGTCGTGCAGCGAGTCCATGGACTCGAGCACTCGACACAGGCCACGTGGAGCCACGAGGCCGTGCACACGTGTAGCCCACATGTAGGGCTACACGATCGACACCCTGTATCGTATCCACGTCGTGTCCAGTACGGACACGAGATGCGTATCAGGAAGCTATTCCCTGACTGTGCAGTGCAGTGTCGAAACAGTGCACATGTCCGTGCTCTCTCGACATGGAATGAGAAGGTGTCAAACTTGAGGGGTGTCGTGTCAGACACTAGACCTACCCCTGTGTCAAAGAAAACGTGTCCAAGTGACACAGACATTGCGTATGAGTCCTCGAGTAGCAGGGCACTGCACTAAGGCTGCTGCGGGCGTATTCGTGTCCGTTTTGGACATGGATACGACTCGAATTCGTGCTCAGCCAAATTGTTAAGTGATGTACACATAATAACCTAATTTTCTATTCAATTAGATTCTGAAATTAACCCAATTTATTTCTCACAAATATTTCATCGAATACCTTATTTAAAATACTGATACGTGTCCGATACGGACACGAAATGGACACTACCTAGCATCAAACTAATTCTACAACTAGGGTATACCTATATGCATGCATCAATGAAAATAAAACATGATTTTATATAGTTTTATGGGATTTACCTATTGAGATTGAATCTCAATAAAAAAGGGTAATGATGAGGGTTTCTCCTTGAACTTCAATTGACCAAGGCACTTCAACTCCTAGCTAGCAAGCCCCTACTAGCTTCCACTATGGCAGAGGGTGATGATGCAATTGATTAGGACCAATTTGGACTTGATTTGGATATTAGGGGAAGAAATTTGGGGAGGAACTATTAGGGTTCTTAGCAAAAGTAAAAAGTGGCAAGGGCTTTCCTAAGGATATTTTATAGGAAGGGGGGGCACTTGATGGCTTCCATAGATGAATTAGGGTTAGTTTTTAGGTCTAGATGAGTGGCTAGGAGTTGTCCACCCAATTCTAAGCCTCCCTATTGGTTCAACTAGTCATAGGGCTTCCTTTTTCACAAATATCCTAAGAGAAAATATCTCTCCTAGAAATATCTAGATATTAATAATCATGTCATTACTAGGTTACCCTAATCAATACTCTAAGCTCAAGGATAATCTAGATTAGGCTAAGTTCTAGATAAAGTCTCAAATAATTAGCTAGCACATATTTAATTAATATAATTTATAATTTCACAAAATTGTCAAAATGACCAAAATATCCTTAGGCTAAAAAGTTGTAATTAGTCATCCTAATCATATGACTAGGCTCCCTTGGTCATGGTTAGTCTCTAGGCTTAGCCAAACTCTAGGGTTACACTAGTTAATCATCAAAATCACAACTCATGGTTTTAAATAGTTTTAAATTAACTAAAAATCACCAAAATCATAACATGGTTTAAATATTATTATTAAATAATTATAATTACAAATTTTTAAAATTACCCTCATTTTAGAAACTGGGTGCTACAATTCTATACTCCTTAGAAAAATTTCGTCCTCGAAATTAAAATGATCGTACTCCTTCTAGGTCAAACCCCCAACAATAAGGTTGAAGCCTCTTTTTAGCAGCACGCAAGATCAACAAATTAAATAAGGGTAGTAGGCTTAAAATGGGTCATGTCCAAAATTTGGCTCGACAGTTTTAGGTTAAAAAGGTGTCCCCAATTCGAGTCGGAAATAAAAATGACTCTGTGGGGTAAATCAATATAGGATCTTGTGTCAGGAAAGTCGTGTGAAGAAAATAAAGCACAAGATGGTGTGCCCGAGTGGGACACGAAAGTCATTGGTGTAGGGTGTCATGCTTAGGTCATGCATGTGAAATCGGTTTTAAGAAAACAACTAGTCTTGTGCTCCTAAATTAAAAGTCACGGTAATATTCATATGATAATCATAATTTAAGTGGGAATGGTCGAATGGCTTAAATTGAACCGGTATACTTGTGATGCAAAAGTAGTACAAGGGAACATGTTGAGTTGGACAGACTCTGGTCATGAGTGCCAGACTGGGAAGATAAGGAAAACAATGAATCAATCAGGGCTGTTAGGCAGTATCATCTTATATGAAACTGGAAACTAGCTACAATGGTCACCATTCTAAGGTCAGAAGTACAATATCATTCTAAGTCAAAAAATCCTAACACTAATATCAATTCATTATATTTAGAAGACATTTATATCAAAGGAAGTTACACAAAGGATTATACTAACAACTAAAACTACTCCTACTCCTAAGTTAATTGAAGAAGAACAAACAACAAGCAAGGCTACGATATTCACAGAGTCCTCGACCAAGGTACATACCTCTAGAATCATGGTATTTAAAATTTTTGCATTGCCGCATGCTTGGCCGCGAAAACCTTAAATTCCCACACCCGAGAAATATATCCAAAATCAGACTGTATGTCCTCACCATGCTTGCTAATATGACTGTAGAAGATTCTAGATTATATAACTAAGTCGACCGAGCCCATAGGATTCATCTTGGTAGAATATTTCAAATTAACCTTGATTACCAAGAATCAAATTCATCAACAAATAAGGAAGATAAACAGAAGCTGTTGGAATCAAATTTCGAGATATTCATAAAGAGGTTCTCAAGGGTCATCCAAGGAATCTCTCAAGTAGTCCTAACAGTGATTGAGTAATTTCTATCATATCCTAGATCCTATGTCCTGGCCGCAGGCTCGTAATTAGTACTCTAAGTCGAGCACCATTACGAGATCGCACTAACTGCGACATCGACCTGCATGGGCCACCACAAAAACATGTCACGACCCGCACCCTGATTAGGGGCAAGAGAACGTGGGTACGTCCAGCCTACACCGCAGTGTCGGCGGTAAAACGCTGTATAGGTCATCTATAACATCTAACATCTAACAACTAGATATATAAACATGTCATCTCCGTACGGAGGTATAATATAACATCTCAACTTTATATCTCAATCACAAGTCTAGGGAAGATAGAGCATGATATGGAATCAGATAAAAGAAAGAAACTGAAATATAAATAGAGTTATCACACCACACAAAATAGATGTTCAACACAAATAAATACAAGTCCTGAAATATAACTAAGTCACAACTAACAATCGGAACAATCCGATACAAACTAAAAACTATAAATACTAGACTAGACTAGGCACCCTCTACTGAGCTAGATGCTCCTCGGGCTCCTGAAGATCACCCTCATGTGTCCCATAGAAGGTAGGATAGTCACCATCATCATCTATAATATTTTTAACAGGTCCAGCCAGGACAAGAGCGAGCATAATACATCTCACGCAATTCATGTCATGTTGGGAAATATAAAGCATGCAAAGAGTAAGATACATGGACTGTAAAGAAGTATATATGAAAATGAGAAAGATTTGATAACTGGAAATATCTATATACATGATAAGTAAGAACTGTAAGTAACCTGTGATTTAGAGCATGAGATGGTTATATAAACGGGTTAGGACATATACAAGATTTCACAAGATTGTACAAGATTTTACATAATTTCACAAGATTGTACAAGATGGGATTTGATCACATAACCATTTTCTCCTCACCCTCCCCAATCAATACACAAGGATCCAGTCAAGTTATGTTACCTTGTACAAGAGATTTTTATCATGTTTGCTCACGTGATCATGAGAGTACAAGATTGCACAAGAGTATACATAAAAGCGGTGTCCATGAAATACAAAATGTTCGTAAAAAGCACATGACAACTGTATCTGATGCACCCCGAGGAAGATAACATCGTATGACAAGATCCATATAGTACCAATCCGTGATAATAACGTGACAACATCATGTAAAACAATCTAGAGCAAGAATATAAATCCTAACAAGTATGAATGATCAGAGAATGTACTCGTCTGTCACCCTGAATGACTGAGATAAATAAATGTCCGAACTGGTGTCACAGAGTCCTATTTAGAGCAACACAAGTCATGATGTATACAAGGAAATTATAATTTGAAGAATGCAATGCATCTACATATTTCTAGGTCAGTCTGGACCAAAGTCAACTCTTGGTCAACTCTGGTCAACTCTAAAAGTCAACTAAGTCAACTCTAGTCAAATTAGGTCAAACTAGTTAGGGTTTGGTCAATCTTGGTCAACTAGTCTTAGTTAGTCTAATCTAGGCTCAATAAGTCAATTATAGGTTTACAACACATAGCCTAGGCAACTACTATACACTAGGCCTATGTATAATATTACAATATACAAACCTATATACCAAAATCCTATATTATAACTTAGGCTAATATAATCCATACTTGCATACATATCATGTATACATAATTGCATACATATTTATATAAGTAATATACATACATGTATTTCATTCATACATATCATATAATATGCATTACATATCTACCTACAAGCTATCATATATGCATACTGTTGGCATATTTTATTTTGATATATTAACAGCATCTTCGTAGTTTAGTTTTCTATTTCTTCAGATTCATATCTTCTCAGAAGCTCTACTACATAAAGTATATCATTTCAAGTGCTACCATCCATTGTATTGAAGACTAAAGCAGATACCGGTGCTCCTTGCATAGATGGCTTCCTACACAGCTTAATGTTTTCGAGTCTATACAAGGTCTAGGTATATCTGTAAACACTTAAGGTTGGATGACGAACTAAAAGCATAAGTCAAAAATTAATATCTTACAGAGAGGCATACCGGCGGTATGCTCCGGCATACCGACGGTATACCGTTTTCATCGTCCACAAACTTTCTGTAAAATATTGTCGGCATACCGACGGTATGTTCTGGCATACCGACGATATACCGTTTTGTGGACTACAAAACGTTCTGTGACAAAATGTCGGCATACCGACGGTATGCTCCGGCATACCGACGGTATACCGTTTTGTTTGCCTAAAAACGTTTTGTGACAAAACGTCGGTATACCGACGGTATGCCGCGGCATACCGACGGTATACCGGGTTACAAATATTTGATTTTTGAATTGCTTTGACTAGCATTAATGGCAGCATTAAATGCTTCCAACAGATATTAATATGACCGTTACTGGGTGACCGGTATACCGACGGTATGCCGGTAGATTCGGACGGTATGTCGTTCAGGCTGTATCCAGGAGCATTAAATGCCACCTACTCTTGGTTTCTCTATAAATGAAAGCCTTCTCTCTCTTGAAGCTTTCACCAATTCTTGCCATAATTTTTCCAAACAACCAAGAGCTCCACCATTAATACTCTACCAAGCTTTTAATTGTTATCCTCTCCCAAAGTGCTAGAGTATTTAAGAGTTGTAATTTTCGATCTTTACGTGTTAGAAGATCAACAAGTTCTCTTCTCATTTGTTTGAAGTTGGCGAGCCTTCGTAAGAAAACTCGTGTGTTGAAGTTGGCGAGTCTTCGGATCCAAACTCGTGTTGAAGTTGGCGAGTTCTTCGGATCCAAACTCGTGTGTACTATTTGATTAAATAGTGGATTTAAGCCGGAGAGAGTTCCGGGACTGGATTGCCTCAAGCGAGGATACCAGGATACATCTTGTGTTTGATCTTTTTACTCTTTTCTTTTATTTGTCATATATTGCTTCTTGTGCTCTAGTTATTTTTTTATTTCCCTATTCACCCCCCTCTAGGGTTCTACAATTGGTATCAGAGCTTTGTTCTCTTGATTTGAATTTATACCCTTTGAGTGATCCATGGCCACTAACCCTAGTATCAACACCTTCCACAATGAAGGACACTCCACAAATAGGCCTCCCCTATTTGATGGAACCAACTATAACTACTGGAAGATTAGGATAAGCATTTATCTGAAGTCCATAGATTTTGATTTATGGGATTGTGTGATAAATGGTCTTCCTACTTCTTCCAGAGTTATTGAGAATATTGCTTCTGACACCCTTAGGGACACACTTACTGAAAACACAAAGAAGCTTGCTAGTCGAGATGCCAAGGCTATGAACGATTTTTATTGTGCTCTCGACAGTAGTGAATTCAACAGAATCTCTACTTGCAAAACTTCCAATGAGATTTGGAAGTTACTTGAAGTCACACACGAGGGTACTTCACAAGTGAAGGAATCTAAGATTAGTAGACTCACACAAGAATATGAGTCCTTTAAGATGAAGCATGATAAATCTATTACTTGCATGTTTACTCATTTTGGTGATATTATTAATCCTCTCTTCTCTTGGTAAGGAATATCCTGCTCATAAAAAGATCAAAAAAATTCTTAGAGGATTGACAAAAGTTTGGAGTCCTCAAGCTACCGCAATCATTGAGGGGAACGACCTGACAGTCATGAACCTTGAGACCCTCATGGGTAAGCTAATGACTCATGAACTCGATATGAAGGATCAAGAGGAATCCTCCATACAAGAGAAGGAGAAGGAGAAGACCAAAGAGAAGGAGATGTCTCTTGCTCTCAAAGTTACAAAGTCCTACTCCAAGGATAGCTCCGACGACAATAAGTCGGACGACGATGAAGAAATAGCTCTCACAGCTAAGCACTTCCGGAAGTTCCTCAAATTTAACAAAGCCAACCGCTTCAGACGGGAAAATAAGAAAGATCCGGCGTGTTATCAATGCAGAAGACCCAGACACATCAAGAGGGACTGTCCGATGATAAGAAAAGACTCAAGCAAGTACGAGAAGCCTAGTATCACGCCCCGCTCCCGCAGGAGCGATCGTCCTCGCTAAGGTGTGATGCCGTACGAGCCTAGATTACGCTCGTGCAAGGCAGGTTACATAACGGCCGATTTCAGCGGCTGGGACGGAGTCGTCGCACAGAAGTCCCAAGCAGAGACATTGAATGATAGCAGCGGAAATTAAGAACAAACACAAGTTATTCAAAGAAGCTCTTTATTGATATTGAAACAACGGTTACATTGGGGACGCAAGGCCAATATTACAATCACTCAAGCTCACTCTTCTCACATTTTACAAGTTCACTCGGCTATCTCTCATCTCTCAATTACAAGTCTTGATCCAACGGATGCTTCAGAAGACGACGTCCATACATTATGTCCTGTATAAGTCTTTACTCCATGCGACCGCGCACTTCGAATCGCCAAGGAACTCCGTGCCTCGACGCATCCAAGCGAGCTCCACGCCACGAGCTTCTACCTGTGCCTACATATGTGAACTATGTGGGTGTCAGTACTCAACTGTACTGGTGGATGAGCTCCTCGCCCACCCATACAAAACCCGCACATTTTATTTACTTTGTGCAACATAGTCCCTTCTTATCAATTGTCTTTCTAGTCTTGACTTAGGTTCAGTTTTATGACCGACGCCTTATCTATTTGTGTCTTTAGACCATCTCGTACTTGCAATGACAATGTTAACTCATACCTTGCCTCAAGACCCTTCTCTTGCCAACAACGTTAATCTATCGAGTCGTGTTTGCCTTACGGCTTAAAATCAGAGACACAACTACGCGATGAAGCTCCATTTTCCGTGTGACCGTGCTACAAACCCTTGCTGAGGCCGTGCCTCGCAATTCAGTAAGACTTAACCAAATTGCCGCCTCGTGACCCTTGCCTTCTAGCGGCCCTTGCTACTTTGACCACCAACTGACCCAATCAAGACTTGTGAATGTTAGTGTCACTCAACCAACTTTTCCTTGCGGCGGTTTCCTGACTTAAACTCAAACAACTCAACCAACTTAAACAACTTATATACCAACAACTCAAGACTTGACGCCACATCTCGTGTCGAAGCACGACGCCTATGTTGAAACCCAATCTTAGGCCCAAACTTTGTGTTCTAACTGTACATACCTTCAACAACTCAACTCAATCCAAAGGCACACACACGGATTGCCGCCATGCCGACTCATCTATATGATTTGGTCACTGACTCCCAGAGCCATCGTGGACACCTCTAGCTTTTGTTAGACAGGCGTCCCTTTCAGCACAAGGTAGCTAGCCCCGCTGCAAGTCCCTGCCTAACCCGTGTAAAGCACAGCTAATTACTCGTTTCCAATCGACGGCCGTAACGGTCCCGTGGCCGCCGGGTTGCCGTGCGGGGAAATAACCCACCTTGTCGACAAGTTGTCCATGACCATACAAGACTCGACTCAAACTGACGTCTCACACAGTCATGCTACCTCTTTCTTCTAAGACTGCCTCGTCGACCTGTAGTCGCGAGCATACTTCTTTCTTCTGGGACCGCCTCGCCGACCTATAGCCGCGAGGCCTCGCCGACCTATAGCCGCGAGCATTCTTTTCATGTTACCATATCATTTTATTCAACTCAAAACGACCATTTGATAGCCCTTTTTCTAAACTCACTTTTGAATCAACCGTGGCTCGTGCCTTAAACACTAAGTCCGTACATCGTTCAACTTTGAACGACCAAGTCATTTGGGCGCCTAGACTTACGCCAGCAGTCGTGTGACACAACTTAACTCATAGGACGGGTCAAGGCTATGCCAAGCCTTGGACGATGGGACTGTGTATGCTTTATGAAGCATTCATGCGGGCGATGTCTATGACTTAGGCTACGTTCATAATTTTGCCAACTTAACCAACTTTCCTTCTCCCAAGCCACGGAACGAAGGATCGAGTGTCATTTTCAAAGCACGCCGAGCACCAGCTCTAAGACGATCGTTGGACCTTTCCATATTCTAACACAATTCGACCCTTCGGGATTACTCCCTTTAGCTATGTGGATTCATCTCTTTTATTATTAAGCCTACTTGTGCAAGTTGAAAACATGCGTTTTATTATGTGAAGGCTAAGATGAGGCAAGTTCACCGAAACTACCCCACCTGAGCGAGCGGTCGCCTCGACCGAGCAATGTCTTCGAGCAGCCGTTGCAAGGCTTAAGTCCGAACGTCGTCGGCGTTCCAATCCCTCCGATTGACTGAGCGGGACGGGGCACTACATCATACACCACTCAAAAAAAGTTTTTTCCTCGAAACTAACTGAGTACTTACTCCTTGACTTATCACTCAAATGTTCAACGACTCTCGTACACACTACGCCTATGCATTTCCTCAAATTCGAGCCACGCTCGTGCTATCCTCAATCCTTTCTTTCAAACTTACGATCTCAACGTCCTCGACACTTTTCTATTCCTCAAGTCTCACTTGAATTCAACGTATTACTTACTACGGATCGTGCACATATCTTAGGCGTCCCCAAAATAGATGCATTTCAGCCAAGCCTCGTGATAGCGAATTCTGCCATTACCACTCGAGTCGGATCGTGCACATATTCAAGCGTCCCTGATATACATGCATGTCAACCGATACTCGTGAGTGGTTCCCCCACAAGTCCTACCACTTCGCACTCGGACGTCTGCCTAACCGCTAGGCTATGTCTTTCCGTCAGTATTGGAATCATAGTTCCCAAACAACAATATCAACACTGACCCCATCCTAAGGTCAAACCAAATTGATAGTACGGGGTTTTCTACCCAAGATCGTATCACTCCGATTTCTAAACTTCGAGCATAGATTGCCTATACACATCCCAATATTTGTCGCACGGGGTCCGAGTCGTCCATCAAAGCCATCCTATTGTAAGTTCATTCAACCAAATCTTCGATACATCAATATCATTCGTTCAACAAGCTATTTCACGGAGTCTATTTCTTTGAACACATTCGACCTAATACGCCTATCAATCCTTCCAAATCAAGCACGCTATTACGTAATTCATCGCTAAACCATAATTCACATTTTATACTCCCCAAGTCATTCATCCCAATTCACGTAATCGTTCACAAGGTCGTCCGACTTAACAATATATTGTGTCCCGATCTCACGCGAGTCAGATTATCCACGGTGGGCACGAATCACCATGCACGTTCCCGCGAGATAATCATTCTCATCGGGACGTAACTCTTGTTTTGTGTCTAGACTAATTCATTCTCGATGCGTGGATTGGACCTGCTCAATCCTCAAGTTTTATTCATTTATCAATCGTAAGTCCAAACATCCTCGAATTCTCTTTCGCATCAAACCAACAAGTCGAAACAATCAACGTTGCCACGTCCTGATTTTCTGAGTTCGATCATTCCCGCGACATGAATCACCATGTCAGCGCTCACGCGGAACGATCGCCCCAAATCCGACGCAACACATATGCGAGGCTAGAGTTGCGCTCGTACAAGACAAGAATGTCGATGCTGTGGTTATCTGCGTAACCCTCAAGACACAATCATTTTCATCCAATATTCATCTCAATCCAAAAATCCAAAGCATAGCATCCAATCGAACAATAACACTTGAACGATCGTCATTCGCCGAGTCAGAGTACCCCCGAGTTATCGTATATCGATCTTTGATACGCCTCAATACCATCGATGATGTGCATAACCTGACGATCTTCCTTTGCAACCAATTTCGAGTCGTGCGAATGGTGCCATCGTTCGACTGGATAATCTTCTCAACATTCAAGTTTCAGTTCAATCATTATCCCTCGAATCCTTAATCGATCGATCGACATCCCTGAGGCTATCGCATATACCACTCAGGGTTGAAGTCATTCAACAAATCCTCAACTTATTATTTGATTCAAAATTTACTTCTTCAAGTTTTTCGTTCGAACCATTCCTCGAATTCCAAGCACGCTCACCTATATCGCACCGACGTTATTGTCGCTCGATAGCACCCCTATCGACAGTCATCTCAATTTACTCAATCGAGTTCAACTCATTCTTGCTCGACACTATTCAATTCCCGTACTCGACTTTTCTAAGGTCGACGCAACTTTTGGTGTATATGCCCAGCCCGACTTAGCCAACCGTGCTTACGTAAACCATCTTTTATTTCTTATCAAAAACTGTTCTCCTACGTTTTGTAAAATAGTTAGACTTATTGTATGGACATCCCATGGGACAATTAAGAGAGATCACACCAACGATATCAACTTGCGGTAGCAACAGAGTTTACGGAAACAACAAATTAAAGAATTCAATCGATAGTCCAAGGACATAAAGTCGTACTCTGATACCATTATGTCACGCCCCGCTCCCGCATGAGCGATCGTCCTCGCTAAGGCGTGATGTCGCACGAGCCTAGATTGCGCTCGTGCAAGGCGGGTTCCATAACGGTCGATTTCAGCGGCTGCGACGGGGTCGTCGCACAGAAGTCTCAAGTAGAGACATTGAATGATAGCAGCAGAAATTAAGAACAAACACAAGTTATTCAAAGAAGCTCTTTATTGATATTGAAACAACGGTTACATTAGGGGCGCAAGGCCAATATTACAATCACTCAAGCTCACTCTTCTCACATTTTACAAGTTCACTCAGCTCTCTCTCATCTCTTAATTACAAGTCTTGATCCAGCGGATGCTTCAGAAGGCAACGTCCATACATTATGTCCTGTATAAGTCTTTACTCCATGCGGCCGTGCGCTTCGAATCGCCAAGGAACTCCGTGCCTCGACGCATCCAAGCGAGCTTCGCGCCATGAGCTTCTACCTGTGCCTGCACATGTGAACTATGTGGGTGTCAGTACTCAATTGTACTGGTGGAATGAGCTCCTCGCCCACCCATACAAAATTTGCACGTTTTATTTACTTTGTGTAACATAGTCCCTTCTTATCAATTGTCTTTCTAGTCTTGCCTTAGGATCAGTTTTATGACCGACGCCTTGCCTATTTGTGTCTTTAGACCATCTCGTGCTTGCAACAACAATGTTAACTCATACCTTGCCTCAAGACCCTTCTCGTGCCAACAACGTTAACCTATCGAGTCGTGTTTGCCTTATGGCTTAAAATCAGAGATGCAACTACGCGATGAAGCTCTATTTTTCGTGTGACCGAGCTACAAACCCTTGCTGAGGCCGTGCCTCGCAATTCAGTAAGACTTAACCATATCGCCGCCACGCGGCCCTTGCCTTCTAGCGGCCCTTGCTACTTTGACCACCAACTGACCCAATCAAGACTTGTGAATGTTAGTGTCACTCAACCAACTTTGCCTTGCGGCGGTTTCCCGACTTAAACTCAAACAACTCAACCAACTTAAACAACTTATATGCCGACAACTCAAGACTTGACGCCACATCTGGTGCTGAAGCATGACGTCTATGTTGAAACCCAATCTTAGGCCCAAACTTTGTGTTCTAACTGTACACACCTTCAACAACTAAATTCAATCCAAAGGCACACACGCGGATTGCCGCCATGCCGACTCATCTATATGATTTGGTCACTGACTCCCAGAGCCATCGTGGACTCCTCTAGCTTTTGTTAGATGGGCATCCCTTTCAGCGCAAGGTAGCTAGCCCCGCTGCAAGTCCCCGTCTAACCCGTGTAAAGCACAGCTAATTACTCGTTTCCAATCGATGGCCGCAACGGTCCCGTGGCCGTCGGGTTGCCGTACAGAGAAAAGGCCCACCTTGTCGACAAGTTGTCCATGACCATGCAAGACTCGACTCAAACTGACGTCTCACACAGTCATGCTACCTCTTTCTTCTAAGACTGCCTCGGCGACCTGTAGTTGTGAGCATACTTCTTTCTTCTGGGATCGCCTCGCCGACCTATAGCCGCGAGGCCTCGCCGACCTGTAGCCGCGAGCATTCTTTCCATGTTACCATATCATTTTATTCAACTCAAAACGACCATTTGATAGCCCTTTTTCTAAACTCACTTTTGAATCAACCGTGGCTCGTGCCTTAAACACTAAGTTCGTGCATCGTTCAACTTTGAACGACCAAGTCATTTGGGCGCTTAGACTTACGCCAGTAGTCGTGTAACACAACTTAACTCGTAGGATGGGTCAAGGCTGTGCCAAGCCTTGGACGATGGGACTATGCATGCTTTATGAAGCATTCATGCGGGCGACGCCTATGACTTAGGCTACGTTCATAACTTTGCCAACTCAACCAACTTTCCTTCTTCCAAGCCACGGGACGAAGGATCGAGTGTCATTTTCAAAGCACGCCGTGAACCAACTCTAAGACGATCGTTGGACCTTTCCATATTCTAACTCAATTCGACCCTTCGGGATTACTCCCTTTAGATATTTGGATTCATCTCTTTTATTATTAAGCCTACTTGTGCAAGTTGAAAATATGTGTTTTATTATGTGAAGGCTAAGATGTGGTAAGTTTACCGAAACTACCCCACCTGAGCGAGCGGTCGCCTCGACCGAGCAATGTCTCGAGCAGCCGTTGCAAGGCTTAAGTCCGAACGCCGTCGGCGTTCCGATCCCTCCGATTGACTGAGCGGGACGGGGCACTACACCTAGCAAGGGAAGCTCGTCCTCCAGGAAATTCGCCAACACAAGTATTTGGTGTGAGAGTGACACAAGCGACTCCAATAACGACAAAGAGTGCAAACACAATGCCAACGTTTGTCTCATGGCAACCGATGAGGTACTTGATGATCTCTCCTTAAATACTCTTACTTATGATGACTTGGAGAAAGCTATCCTTGAATTGCATGAAGAGCACAAAGGTGTTAGGAATAAATATAGGAAATCTCTAAAAGAGGTTGATGCTCTTCAACTTGAAGTAGAAAGACTCTCAAGCATCATTATTGATGTAAAGGAAAAATCTCCTGCTTTTGACACGGATGAGATAGAGTCTTTGCGACTCAAGTTTCAAGAATCTCTTATCACCATCAAGAAAAAGGATGATGAGATTCAATCCATGAGAAGAGCTTATGAATTTGCTATGCATAAGGTTCAAGATGCTAATAGGAGAGAATATGATACTTCTATTAAGTATAATGATCTTCTTGTACAGAGTAAGAAACTAGGTAATAAGAACACTACTCACATGCATACTCCAAGACACCTCCACACTCATCACAATGCTAGGCATACTTCTTACATGAATACTACACATAAATCCTTTTCGAACACAAGAAAATGACCATTTGTTAAGAAAAACACTTCGCATAATGCTTTTTATTATCATTATCATAATACTAATGTTAGAACTCCTCGTACTAGAGATTCACATATGCATGATTCTCACACATCTTCTTCTAAATCCTCTATGATTTGCAACTACTGTGGCTTGCTTGGACATACGACCAATTATTGTCATACAAGGAAACTTGTTGATAAGAAAGTTTTTAAGTGGGTTCCTAAGACTAACACTCAAGGACCCATATGATCATGGGTACCAAAATGTTCATCTTCAACTTATGTTGTAGGTGAAGAGTCCTTCTCATGCTAGAAGCAAGTGGATTCTCGATAGCGGTTGTTCACGGCACATGACCGGGGATGCTTTATTATTTACAATGCTATCGATGAAGAAGGAAGGACACATCTCTTTTGGTAATAATCTCAAGGGTCACATTATAGGAAATGGTAATATCGGTTCCCCTCCATATCCTTTATTAAGAATGTGTGTCTTGTTACTAATCTTAAACACAATCTTCTTAGAATTAGTCATCTTACCGATAATGGTTATGATATCAAGTTTGTTAAGCTCAAATGTTTTATTACGGATAGTTTAAGTGGATCTATTGTTTATGAAGGCATTAGAGAAAACAATATCTATGTTTTATATCTTGTCGAAGACACTAACAATGACAGGTGCTTAGTTGCTAAGAAGGATGAAAGTTGGCTTTGGCACATGAGGCTCGGACACGCCAACATGGATACCATCTCCCGTCTTGCTACCAAGAAGCTCGTAAGAGGACTCCCAAGTATCCCTTTCAAAAAGGATATGGTATGTGAAGAATGCGAGAAGAATAAGTTGACCAAGTCATCCTTCAAATCCATCAACTCTGTAAGTACCTCTAGACCGCTTCAACTTATTCATATGGATCTTTTTGGTCCTAGTAGAGTTGCCAGTCTTGGAGGCAAGCTTTATGCTTTTGTTTTGGTTGATGATTTTTTGAGATTTACTTGGGTTATTTTTCTTGCTTGCAAAAGTGATACTTTTCATGAATTTGTTGCTTTTTGTAAACGTGTTCAAAATGAGAAAGATTTTTCTATTAACAAGATTAGAAGTGATCATGGAGGAGAATTTGACAATGCCGATTTCAAAAGATTTTGTGAAAAGAATAGTTTTGGACATGATTTTGCTTGTCCACGTACTCCTCAACAAAATGGTATTATGGAGAGAAAGAATAGAACCCTTGGCGATATGGAAAATATAAGCTCCTCCAATATTTTTGGGCGGAAGCCGTTAACACGACATGTCATGTTATAAATAGGGTCTTGATTAGACCTATTTCTAAGAAAACTCCTTATGAGCTTTGGTTTGACAAAATTCCCTCTATTGAATATTTTAAAGTTTTTGGTTGTAATTGTTTTATTTTGAATACCAAGGATAACCTAGGCAAGTTTGAAAAAAAAAGACTATGAAGGAATATTCCTTGGATACTCTACGCATAGTAAAGGTTTTCGTGTTTTTAATAAAAGAAGTCTTGTTGTCGAAGAGTCAATTAATGTCTCTTTTAATGAACTTAATTCTTCTACATTCTCTTCTTCCGATGATGTTGATGACATCTTGTTTGGGTTGGAGAACTCCTCTATTGGAGATCGTCCTTCTTCATCTAACAATGAAGTTGTGACTCCTCCAACAAAAGAGTCTCCACCTCTCGAGCCTCCTCAAAAGGATCTCCCAAAAGAATGGAGAATTGTCACCAACCATCCTAAGGAACTTATCATTGGAGATCCTTCCTCCAGTGTTAGCACTAGATCCTCAACTCGTGATCTTTGTGCGAACGTGGCTTTTATCTCTCAAATAGAGCCTAAAAATATTAATGATGCTTTCCTTGATGAATTTTGGATGATAGCGATGCAAAAAGAGCTAAATCAATTTGAGTGAAACAAGGTTTGGGAACTTGTCCCAAAACCTAGCAATCACCCCATTATTGGAACTAAATAGGTGTTTCGAAATAAACTTAATGAAGATGGGTTAGTGACTCGTAACAAAGCCCGATTGGTTGCTCAAGGCTATAACCAAGAGGAAGGTATTGACTACGACGAAACCTATGCTCCGGTTGCTCGTCTTGAATCCATTCGCATGCTTTGTGCCTTTGCTTGCTTTAATAATTTTAAACTCTTTCATATGGATGTAAATAGTACTTTTCTTAATGGTATTATTAAGGAGGAAGTTTATATAAAACAACCTCCTGGCTTTGAAGATTTTTAATTTCCTAATCACGTGTTCAAACTCCACAAAGCCCTTTATGGCCTCAAACAAGCTTCCCGTGCTTGGTATGAGCACCTTGGCTCCTTTCTTGTTTCTCAAAAAATTTTTAAGGGCAAGGTTGACACAACACTTTTTATCAAATCCCATAATGGCACTCTTTTGTTGGTTCAAATTTATGTCGATGACATTATTTTTGGTTCTACTAACAATAAACTTTGTGTAGAATTTGCTAAAGTTATGCAGGCAGAATTTGAAATGAGTATGATGGGTGAGCTATCATTCTTTTTGGGATTACAAATCAAACAAGGACCCAAAGGAACCTTCATCAATCAAGCAAAATATACAAAGGATCTCCTCAAGCGTTTCGAACTTGACTCATCCAAATCAATGAGGACTCCTATGGCAACAACGATAAAGCTTGACAATGATGAAGATGGCACATCGGTTGACATCCGTAAGTATCGAGGTATGATTGGTAGTTTACTTTATCTAACTGCTAGCCGTCCTGATATCATGTTTAGTGTATGTCTTTGTGCACATTATCAAGCAAATCCAAAGGAATCGCACTTATGTGCCGTAAAGCATATTTTTCGGTATCTCAAAGGCACCGTGAACATGGGCCTTTGGTATCCAAAATCTTCATCCTCTGAGCTTCACGGTTTCTCGGATGCAGATTTTGCCGGATGCAAGATTGACCGAAAAAGCACTAGCGGTACATGCCAATTCTTTGGGAAATCGTTGGTATCGTGGTTCAGTAAGAAACAAAATTTTGTTGCTCTTTCAACCACTGAGGCCGAGTATATTGCGGCCGGTTGTTGTTGTGCACAAATTCTTTGGATGTCACAAACACTTATAGATTATGACATTTCTCATACTTGCACCCCTATTAAATGTGATAACACTAGCTCAATCAATCTCACGAAAAATCTAATTTATCACTCACGCACGAAGTACATTGAAATTAGATACCATTTTCTTCGTGACAATCAACAAAAGGGGGATATTCGTCTTGAATTTATTGACACTACTGTCACGCCCCAGAACCAGAATACTGGAGAGCGGGGGCGCACATAACCAGCTACGTATATTGAAATAGAATACATCTAAACTATACGGTCACGGCTGTCTAGATATGAGGGTTTACTACAAGCCAACGGTCTCTTATGGTCAAGCCTATTGTCTCAATCACAAGTAAGTAATATGATCACAAGATGTTTGACCACCAAATATACAATAAAAGGCGTCCCAAATATTACATATCAGCTGATCATGAAGCTAGTCGTACAAAATGCTGGGACTAGCAAGAGTTAAGTCATACATGATCAACCCTAGAATTTGTCAATCATGTTTACAGCCCGTAGGCAGACAGTAAGTAAAGTGCATCGACCTAACATGTGCTCGTCGGCTAAACGCCTCAAAAGAATAACTTTACAATAGAGTGAGCGAAACAAAATAGAAAACCCACTCGTAGCCAGGGTTCCTTCTAGTTGCCACCATCAGGCTGGAGGTTCGAAAGATCCTCGGGAGCTGCTCCAAAATCTGGCCACACAAAACCAGCTGGGTCAAACCCCAGAAAGAGCAAGTGCCACAAAGGAGGCCACGGAATAAGAACAAAAGCCAGCATATCAGAACATAAAACAATGAAAGAAAAGTACAAGTAATCAAGAGCACGTCAGGACAATAAACGACTAGGGACGTGGAACCATTCTGGGAGCCAGGTTACAACCCGTAAACCAAACAAGGACCGGGGTTGTAACCCCTCGCCTGAATATCTCCTTGTCCCTACCCAATTATTGTTAAAGCAAGTAAAATAATCACGTTCAGGAGTACCAGGGTACAGGGACTAGACAAGACTTAGACAGGGCTAGACATCATCCATTCACAAGCGGCCAAGCAATTACTACGGCTTACTACTTTAACTAACTAGGGTTATCACAAGCCTTAATTACTAACAAGATGCAATGAGAATTTTCCAGTCCCAAGCCCTGCAGACCATCCAGTTATCCTTCCGCGGGTTGAGAGTATGGTTGGGTACATCGCCCCGGAGACGATATACCCTTAGGTGACTTAGAGGGTGCAACACATGACAGTACGCTGGAAATGTGCTCTACTCGTCGGCAAGCTACAAGTCCAATTAAGAGCGTCCAGATAACGAGATTGCCTGTGACTGGAAATTCTCCATGAACTATAGTTTGATCTAGTCATTAGCCTAATCCATATTCAGTATGAATCCCTGATCGTGGGAACCAGGGAGTCACGTCCTAGACATGATGCAAGACAAGACAAGTGGATTGCACAAGCAAGCAAGCAGGAGTCAAGTGCGCCAGGGGTCATTAGTCTAATAAAATATCAATATACAGGGCTAAAGAAGAGCCAAGCTTAAGGAAAAATAAAACCAAATCTCCATGATTGGACAGATTGCGCAAGGGTCCCTGGGGTCGGGTTGCGCAGGAGTCAAGTGCGCCAGGGGCCAACTGTGCAGGAGTGAGCTGCGCAAAAGTCGGCTTACGCAGAGTTGGTTGGCGCAGGCGTCAGGTTGCGCATGGATGGAAGGCGCATGGCCAATGGCGCATGGCCGATGGCGCAGGGGGCAAGTGCGCTGGGGGTCATGGGCGCAGGAAGCGCGGCCTTTAGGGTGCGCAGGGGGCACAGCGGCCAGGGCGCGCAAGGGGGCAAGCGCGCAGGAGCATGCGCGCAAGCGGGTGCGCGCAGGAGGGTGCGCGCAGGGACGCAGCAGGCCGAACGTGCAGGCTGGTGCGCGCAGGGGCACAGCAGGCCGGGCGCGCAGGCGGGTGCGCGGTCAGCGATCAGCGCTAAAGAGCGCGACGCGGGGTAGCACGACGCTAAACAGCGCTGCTGGAAGGGGGGTCTCCTTCTCCCTCAAGCCGAGAGGAAGAACACCATGGCCGAAATTCTTGGAACATCACAACTTGGTCATCACAACTCCAACTCCGACTTTACAAGGTTCTATCTTGGGTGAAATTGAATTCTGTCCAACATAGGAACATCAAAATCCACAAAAACTCAACTTAAATAGATCAAAACCATGTAAATCCGAAAATAGGAGAAACTTAGATCTAGAAGAATGGAGACTCCAAATCATAAAATGTCAAGTTCTAATGTTGATCACCATGGCCTAATCTAGCTAATAAACAAATAAAAAGTGGTGCTTATTTGGTGGCAAGGTGCACTTGCCTATGGGTGGAGTGTTGTTTAGAGGAAGGAAGAAGAAATTAATGGAGGGAAGTAATGAAGAGAGAGAGTGTTAGGTGGGGATAATAAAGAGGGTGGGTTGAACATAGGCTAAGGTGTTCCAATGCATGTTAAACCAAACCAAACTAAATCAAACCAATTCTCTTCCATAAAATAAACCAAGCCAGGTAAAACCCAATTACGAGAACCAAAATCTGCAAGTCAAGCCAATTATAAGTACATGCCAAAATCCGAGAAAATACATACAAGTCTGAAATACATGCAAGCTTGACAAAATACGTATTCCGAGATATGGGTGTTACAACTCTACCCACCGTAAAAGAATTTCGTCCTCGAAATTTAATTAAGAGGCTAGAGAGACAAGGACAAGCTATATTAATCACAGGCAAGTTATAACCAGGCAAGCAATCAGACAATCATACATGCAAGCAAGGGATGGAAAACATAAGGCATAAGGAAGACATTATACCTTACGAGTCAAACAGGTAGGGATATCGCGATCGGATATCATCCTCACGCTCCTACGTTGACTCACCTAGAGAGTGATGACCCCAAGCAACACGGACTAAACTAATCATCTTGTTCTTGAGTATCTGCTCTCTCCGGTCCAATATAGACACGGGCCTCTCCTCATACGAAAGGTTGGTACCAACAACCAGTTCCGAATGGTCTAGGATGTGGCTCGGGTCCGGGATGTACCGTCGCAATTGGGGCACATGGAATACATCATGCATCTCACTTAGCGACGACGGAAGAGCAAGACGATAGGATACATCTCCTACTCGCTCCAGGATATCGAACGGCCCTATATACCTAGGACTAAGCTTTTCCCGTACGCCAAAGCGAATGACGCCGCGGTTAGGCGAGATCCTAAGAAATACATGGTCGCCGATAGCAAACTCGAAGGGACGTCGATGAGCATCGGCCCAATGCCGCTAGTGATCTTGGGCAACTCGAAGACGATCTCTGATCCTTCTGACCACTTCAACTGTCTGGGCAATCATCTCTGGACCAAGCATCTGCCTCTCTCCGACATCATCCCATGCTAGCGGGGATCTGCACTTCCTACCATACAGAGCCTCGAACGGTGCCATCTGGATACTGGCCTGGAAACTATTATTGTACGAGAATTCCACAAGATGCAGGTGATCTTCCCACGAACCACCGAAGTCGAGCGTACAAGATCTCAGCATGTCTTCAAGAGTCTGGATTGTGCGTTCGGACTGACCATCTGTCTGCGGATGATATATTGAGCTAAACTGGAGACGAATTCCCAAACTCTCTTATAAGCTACGCCAAAAGTGCGATGTAAACCTTGAATCTCGGTCCGAGGTAATACTGACGGGCACACCGTGAAGCCTGACAATCTGCCTGAGTTACATCTCTGCCAACTGAGCCGTAGACTGACCAACTCTGAAGGGAAGAAAGTGAGCCACCTTTGTGAGCCTGTCAACTATAACCCAAATAGCATCTCGACCAGCTGGGGATCTGGGCAATCCAGTCACAAAATCCATGGTCACATGCTCCCACTTCCATTCTGGAATCGGCAAGGGCTGAAGAAGTCCAGCGGGCCTCTGATGTTCAGCTTTAACCTGTAGGCAAACCAAACGCCGAGAGACAAACCGGGCTATCTCCCTCTTCATTCCATTCCACCAGAAGTGCTGACGGATATCACGGTACATCTTCGTGCCACCGGGATGAATAGAATACTGTGAACTGTGAGCTTCTGCCATGACTTCCTGTATGATATCTCCACTGGGTACACAAAGACGAGAGCCGTGTCGAAGTGTACCATCTTCATGAATGCATAACTCTGGTCTTCTTCCTGCCTCATACTCTGCTCTGAGCCGCTGAAGCTTGGAATATGTAGACTGCGCCACTCGGATCCTCTCAACTATGTTGGACTGAACCTGTAGACTGGCCATCAATGCTACGTTGGTAGGAAGAACCACTTTAATTCCCATCTTCTGAAAATCTGCCAATAACTCTGGTTACGCCGTTAGGAAATAAACTCCGGCTCTCCGGCTCAACGCATCTGCTACAACGTTGGCCTTCCCTGGATGATACTGCAAATCCACATCGTAGTCCACCAGTAGCTCGAGCCATCTTCTTTGTCGCATATTAAGGTCCTCCTAGGTGAAAACATACTTCAGGCTCTTGTGATCAGTAAATATCTCCACTCTATCTCCGTACAAGTAGTGCCGCCAAAGCTTAAGTGCAAATACTACGGCTGCTAGCTCCAAGTCGTGGGTCGGATAACTTTCTCATGATCAAGAAGTTGACGTGATGCATAAGATATTACCTTCCCATGCTGCATCAAGACACACCCCAATCCTCTGCCTGAAGCGTCGTAATAAACTGTGAATCCTCCGGTCCCATCTGGAAGTGTGAGAATGGGAGCCGTTATCAAACCTCGCTTCAACTTCTCGAATGATTCCTGACACTCTGCTGTCCAAACAAACGGTACATCCTTGTGGGTCAACTGGGTCATCGGTGCTGAAATTCTTGCAAAATCTGATACAAACCGCCGGTAGTAGCCGGCCAATCCAAGGAAGCTGCGAACCTCTGCCACTGAACTAGGTGCTGGCCAAGCCTCGATAGCCACAATCTTCTGGGGATCCACTTCCACTCCTCCTCGAGTAATGATGTGACCCAAGTACGAAATGCGATCGAGCCAGAACTCGTATTTACTGAACTTGGCGCACAACTGGTGCTCCCTAAGCGTCTGAAGGATGATTCTGAGATGCTGTTCATGCTCTGCTTCGCTCTTGCTGTAGACCAAGATATCATCTAGGAACACGATCACGAACTGATCCAGGTAAGGCATAAAAATGCGATTCATGAGGTCCATGAATACTGCTGGCGCATTGGTTGCTCCAAAGGGCATAACAAGGAACTCCCAATGTCCTTACCTCGATCTAAATGCTGTCTTCGGGATGTCCTGCTCTCTGACTCTGATCTGGTGGTATCCTGACCGCAAGTCTATCTTCGAAAACACTGAAGCCCCTTTAAGTTGATCAAACAAGTCATTTATCCTCGGTAGAGGGTATCTGTTCTTGATTGTCACTGAGTTCAAGGTACGATAATCTATACATAACCTGGACGTACCATCCTTATTTTTCACAAGAAGCATCGGGGCTCCCCAAGGCGATCTACTTGCACGAATGAATCCCTTGGTCCTGAGTTCTTCAATCATCTTGTACAAAATCTCCAACTCTGAAGGCGCCATTCTGTAGACTCGCTCTGATACTGGTGCTGTTCCAGGGATCAAGTCTACAGTGAACTCGATCTCCCTCTCTGGCGGCATCCCTGGAAGCTCCTCTGGGAAGACATCTGGAAACTCTTCAACTATCCTGGACAACTGTACTGCTGCTACTGCCATCCGCAACACTGGGGAGGATGGCTCCACCGCGCCTCTGGAAAATAAAAACTCTGGCTCGCCTGAAATACTAAAGATAACCCTGCCAACATGGCAGTCTATCCTAGCATACTGGTTCCTCAACCAATCCATGCCTAAGACTACATCATAGTCTGCCATAGGGAATTCTATAAATCTAGCGGGGAACTCTCTACCGCTAACAACGATCCGACACGAGGAAAATACTCGATCTACTCCCACAAGACCATTACCAGTAAATATATTGAGCCTCACTGATAATGACTCGGGCTCCAATCCTATCCGTATTGCGAATCGTACAGACATGAATGAATGTGATGCACCAGAATCAAATAATACTGAAGCTGGAAAGAAGTTGACGAGAATAGTACATGCCACTACCTTACCTGGTGTAACTTCTTCTTCCATAGCCATCATCATGGCCTGACCTCTAGCTGCGGGTCCCCTCTGCTGGAAACCTCTCTGCCTGCTCTGCACTGGAGCCTGGGCACACTGCTGCTGGAATGCCTGGGCCTGAGGCAACAATGGCCTTGGGTACTGCTGCTGCTGCATGGGTGCTGGTCCCCTAACCGATGGACTGGTTAGGTTGGAAGAGGAAGAACTACCCCTATTCGGGCAGGCTCCTATCTTGTGATCTGTCGCTCCACAAGCTAGGCACAATCCTTGCGCCCTACGATAATCTACCACCATATGGCCCGACTTTCCGCAATGTGAACATCCTATTGCGGAAGTCTGCTTCTGCTTATGCTGCTGCGGGTACGTTGGAGTCGAATGATGAACCGACGTTACTGAGGCCGCCTGCCTCGGAGTTCCAATGGTCAATCCCCTAGCTGCCGAGGCTGGAGCTAATGATTGGTGCATCTGACTGTGGGACCGCTTCCTACCTCCGGTCCTATCTACTATCCTCTGGGAGGTGTACTCATGCCTCCTAGCTGCCCTCAATACCGCATCGAACGTCTGGTGCTCGAACTGCTCGACTGCCAACAAGATCTCCAAATGCAGTCCCTGCTGGAACCGCTGGGCCCTATCAAACTCGGTCGCCACCAAGGTGGGGGCAAACCTACTGAGCCTAGAAAACTCAGTCGTATAGCCATCGACCGTTCTGTCTCCTTGCTTCAGGTTGGTAAATCTGGTCTGCAGGTTGTACCGAGCCACAACATCGAAATACTTCGTCTGGAATCTCTCTCTAAATACTGCCCAAGCAATGGGTGCCACTAATCCCATGGCTTGCGCTACCCACCAACTGCGAGCTAAGTCCAACAACTGCAGGCGTACCACCGCCACTTTCTCATTCTCAGGTGTCCTAGCTGCTTCCAGAATTATCTCGGTATTCTGAAGCCAAGCGTCCGCGATAATCGCATCCTCGCTGCCGTCGAAGAAAGGAGGGTTCAAGCGCTTGAAGCTGTTGGCCACGCTGTTCCCTGGATGACTGCCTCTGGTCAAAGCATCTGCCACAGTCTGCTGCAAGGCGTCTCCTCTACGATCCTGAGAAGCTATCAAGGTTCTGATGAGACCTACCAAGGTACCATCATCAAGTTCCACGGGCTGGACGGGCCGAACTCGGGGTTCTCCTCCAGTAGGCACAACTCTGGAGGCTACTCCGGAGTGTTAGGCTTGATCTCCGGGCTGCTGCTGGTCCACGGGAGGTGCTCCTCCTTGCTGATCGGCAGGGTCAGGTACAGTGCCGCTGTAGAAGACGACACAGGGAAACAATAAGGAAGGACCAGGATAGATCAACGATACAAGCATGTAATCAGGGCAAGAATTCCAGGGATTTGAAAATACAGGCGGAGATCAAGGGCGAATACTGATTAAGACATCTATTCGGTAAACCCTCACATTTTTTGATTGACAAGACCTGCATGGGCCACCACTCAAACCATGTCACGCCCCAGAACCAGAATACTGGAGAGCGGGGGCGCACATAGCCAGCTACGTATATTGAAATAGAATACATCTAAACTATACGGTCACGGCTGTCTAGATATGAGGGTTTACTACAAGCCAACGATTTCTTATGGTCAAGCCTATTGTCTCAATCGCAAGCAAGTAATATGATCACAAGATGTTTGACCACCAAATATACAATAAAAGGCGTCCCAAATATTACATATCAGCTGATCATGAAGCTAGTCGTACAAAATGCTAGGACTAGCAAGAGTTAAGTCATACATGATCAACCCTAGGATTTGTCAATCATGTTTACAGCCCGTAGGCAGACAGTAAGTAAAGTGCATCGAGCTAACATGTGCTCGTCGGCTAAATGCCTCAAAAAAATAACTTTACAATAGAGTGAGCGAAACAAAATAGAAAACCCACTCGTAGCCCAGGTTCCTTCTAGTCGCCACCATCGGGCTGGAGGTTCGGAAGATCCTCGGAAGCTGCTCCAAAATCTGGCCACACAAAACCAGCTGGGTCAAACCCGAGAAAGAGCAAGTGCCACAAAGGAGGCCACGAAATAAGAACAAAAGCCAGCATATCAGAACATAAGAAAATGAAAGAAAAGTACAAGTAATCAAGAGCACGTCAGGACAATAAACGACTAGGGACGTGGAACCATTCTGGGGGCCAGGTTACAACCCGTAAACCAAACAAGGACCGGGGTTGTAACCCCTCGCCTGAATATCTCCTTGTCCCTACCCAATTATTGTTAAAGCAAGTAAAACAATCACGTTCAGGAGTACCAGGGTACAGGGACTAGACAAGACTTAGACAAGGCTAGACATCATCCATTCACAAGCGGCCACGCAATTACTACGGCTTACTACTTTAACTAACTAGGGTTATCACAAGCCTTAATTACTAACAAGATGCAATGAGAATTTCCCAGTCCCAAGCCTTGCAGACCATCCAGTTATCCTTCCGCGGGTTGAGAGTATGGTTGGGTACATCGCCCCGGAGACGATATACCCTTAGGTTACTTAGAGGGTGCAACACATGACAGTACGCTGGAAATGTGCTCTACTCGTCGGCAAGCTACAAGTCCAATTAAGAGCGCCCAGATAACGAGATTGCCTGTGACTGGAAATTTTCCATGAACTATAGTTTGATCTAGTCATTAGCCTAATCCATATTCAGTATGAATCCCTGATCGTAGGAACCAGGGAGTCACATCCTAGACATGATACAAGACAAGACAAGTGGATTGCACAAGCAAGCAAGTAGGAGTCAAGTGCGCCAGGGGTCATTAGTCTAATAAAATATCAATATACAGGGCTAAAAAAGAGCCAAGCTTAAGGAAAAATAAAACCAAATCTCCATGATTGGACAGATTGCGCAAGGGTCCCTAGGGTCGGGTTGCGCAGGAGTCAAGCGCGCCAGGGGCCAACTGCGCAGGAGTGAGCTGCGCAAAAGTCGGCTTGCGCAGAGTTGGTTGGCGCAGGGGTCAGGTTGCGCATGGATGGAAGGCGCATGGCCAATGGCGCATGGCCGATGGCGCAGGGGGCAAGCGCGCTGGAGGTCATGGGCGCAGGAAGCGCGCCCTTTAGGGTGCGCAGGGGGCACAGCGGCCAGGGCGCGTAAGGGGGCAAGCGCGCAGGAGCATGCGCACAAGCGGGTGCGCACAGGAGGGCGCGTGCAGGGACGCAGCAGGCCGAGCACGCAGGTTGGTGCGCGCAGGGGCGCAGCAGGCCGGGCGTGCAGGCGGGTGCGCGGTCAGCGATCAGCGCTAAAGAGCGCGACGCGGGGCAGCACGACGCTAAACAGCGCGGCTGGAAGGGGGTCTCCTTCTCCCTCAAGCCGAGAGGAAGAACACCAAGCCGAGAGGAAGAACACCATGGTCATCACAACTCCAAATCCGACTTTGCAAGGTTCTATCTTGGGTGAAATTGAATTCTCTCCAACATAGGAACATCAAAATCCACAAAAACTCAACTTAAATAGATCAAAACCATGTAAATCCGAAAATAGGATAAACTTAGATCTAGAACAATGGAGACTCCAAATCACAAAATGTCAAGTTCGAATGTTGATCACCATGGCCTAATCTAGCTAATAAACAAATAAAAAGTGGTGCTTATTTGGTGGCAAGGTGCACTTGCCTATGGGTGGAGTGTTGTTTAGAGGAAGGAAGAAGAAATTAATGGAGGGAAGTAATAAGGAGAGAGAGTGTTAGGTGGGGATAATAAAGAGGGTGGGTTGAACATAGGCTAAGGTGTTCCAATGCATGTTAAACCAAACCAAACCAAATCAAAACAATTCTCCTCCACAAAATAAACTAAGCCAGGTAAAACCCAATTACGAGAACCAAAAATCTGCAAGTCAAGCCAATTACAAGTACATGCCAAAATTCGAGAAAATAAATACAGGTCTGAAATACATGCAAGCTTGACAAAATACGTATTCCGAGATATGGGTGTTTCAACTACTTATCAGTTAGCCGATATCTTCACCAAACCGCTCCCGGAAGATCGCTTCGTTTTTCTTTGCCAAGAACTAGGCATTTTAAATTTTGGCTCATAGTTCTCCTTGGCCGACACACCGACGGTATACTTTGGTATACCGACGGCATGCCGTTTTTGGCTCAGAATTAGGTTATGTGCCAAACTTCGGTATACCGTCGGCATACACCGGCATACCGGCGGTATACCGGTACGCGGCGGACTGCTGAGTCACATCCTGTACGGGACCCACCTTTTCTTCCATTCTCTCTTTTCTTCATCCCTCTTATTTGTTTCCCTTTCACATCAATCTATTCTCCATTTATTAACCACCTCCTCCTCTCCTCTTCCTCATATCATAACTTACAATCATATTAACTACCCATCCCTTCCACTTCCCCATTACTCCTCCTTTATCTCCATCATTTCCAACCCACCCTTCCCATTCCCAACTCTATAACCGTTCACTTCCCTCCTTCCTCTTTAAAACCCTAATTTTTCTTCTTCTTCCTACACTTTTCACACAACCCTACTTCCTTCTCCACCTATCTTTTTCTCCCACTGGCGCCCCCCAAGCGTGCTCGTTCCTCCTCCGTCGCTTCGAATCCCTTCACCCCGGTGGCTCTCCCCCATGGCTACGATCAGCGGGTCTTTACCTCTCCCCTGGCTGCCGAGTCTTGATTTTACCACTTCGTGCACCATCACGTGTACAAAGGCCGCGCCATTAACTAGAATCTCTATCCCGGCCATGTTTCTCTCTTCGACGCGGCTGGACTATCCTCTCTTCTTCGGCGTCAGGTGCCTGTCTACCCCGCCGCTGTTCGTCTCTTCTACTGCAACATGATCCCGGACATGGAGAACGGAGCCATTGAGACGATGGTCAACGACCGTCATTTTTGCCTGACGGCTCATGATCTTTCTAGTATTCTTGGTGTCCCGGACAGAGAAGAAGTTCTACCGAGCTTGGCTGCTCTTCATTCTTCGTCAGCGGTCCCCTTTGACAAATTCTGTGCCATTATTTGTAAGGGCCCCAACCCTCCTGCTATCCCTGCTCTTTTCGTTCAACTGGAGCCATTTTACTACGAGCTCCATAGGATTGTGTGCCACACACTCTATCCTAAGGGCGGAAACTATCACGCCATCACTGGGGACGCCTTGGTATGCATGTACTACTTGTACTCAGGAAGCCCTTCTCCTTCCCCAAGACTCTTCTTCATGCTTTCTTCGGCGTCCTGCCAGTCGGAAAGCAGAATCTCTATTATGGCTCCTTCATCACTCTTATTTTGGAAGCCAAGCAAGTCGACCTCTCCCAATGCTGCTCGGACGGGGTCCCATCCTTCCTCGCTGTTTCTCGCTCTATTGGTGGTGCCTCCACATCCCGTGCCTCCTCCTCCCAAGAGCCGCTAACTTCCACTCCTGCCGCACCCGTCTCTACTCCTCCTACCTCTGGCCGCTACATGCTGCTGACTCAGCAGCACTTCGACATGCGTATTATAGAAGCATGAAAAAGAAGAGAAAAATGATCCATGCGGCCAGGGGGCCACATACGGCTCAAGAGTCCCATGCGGCTCAAACAAAGAGTGGACTCCATGCGGCCAGCAAAGGGAAGCCACGTGTCTTTTTAGAACGGCTGTACCCAGCGTCATTCAAATGCAATTAATGCTCTGACGGCTGACAATTAATGCTCTGACGGCTGACAGCTGACATCTGACAGCCCTGACAAAAAGTAGTCATGATGACTGACACAAGAGCAACATCTTCCTAGGGAACTGGAGAAGATCTTCACAACTTCGAGGCTAGTTTATGCGGCCAGATTAGACGAGTTCATACGGCCAGCGCAGAGAAACCTATGCGGTTCAATCATGTAGGTCCCCCATGCGGCTCGGTCATGAAGAAATCCATACGGCTCGACCATGAAGACTCTCATACAGCTCGACCATGAAGACCCCCATGCGGCTCGGTCATGACAACCTTCATGCGGTTCGAGTATAGAGACTATTCATGCGGCTCGGTCATGAAGTCTTTCATGTGGTTCGGTCATGACAACCTTCATGCGGCCCAAATATGAACGCTCCTCATGCGGCCCAACAATGATGACAGGACACGTGTCCTAAAGATAATCAAATTTTGGGTCAGATCCCAATGATTTGGGACACGTGGTAAGAGAATGAATTAAATTGATTCATTTAGATTTGCGGATATCAGCAAATTATCATGATAGAGATTTATTACAATCAATATTAATGACTGACATGATTTGGCATAATCCTCATTAATGGCCCAGATCCTTCACGCTCAAGATTAATGGCCCAGATTGATCACTTATCAGGCTGCCGCCACTTTGAGAATGGGCAATCATTGCAAACCCTAATGATGCTCCCCACTATTATAAATAGCAGGGTGCCATTCCCTTGTAAAAGAGATACTTACATATAGAGAGAGACGCACATACAGAGAGATGCTCCCCCAATAATCAGAGAGAAAATACACAGAGATCAATCCAGAGAGAGAGAAACCAGAAGAGCAATACGAGGAGAGCAAGAAGTGTATTTCTTCGTCAACGCCAACCATCTCGTCGCAGGAGCCAAGGCTGCATACTGATCGTCCAAGGAGTAAGGCAGGGCTGCCGTCGCCTTCCCGAGCCTCTATCGTCATCTCCCAGAATCAAAAATAAATAATTGTACTTAGATTGCTATACCTAGGTTTTCGTTCCTAGGCTTTCTTTGTACAAGCGAGTTTGTAACGTGAAGTAAAAGTCCAGTCCTCCCATAAAACTGTTCTGCTCTTTTATATTTCATGGAAAACACGATGGCGACTCTGCTGGAGAAAAACTTCTCCACGGTTGAGGAGTTGGTGACGCAGTCGGATGCATCCAAGCATGGCTCCACGCAACAGAAGATGGACGTCCGACTCGACCAACAGGCGTTTGAAGAGATGCTCTCCGACAAGAGCGCTGGCCCGGTCCAGAAGCGAACCCGCACGAAGAAAGCTCGCAAGGAGTGGAGACCCCGATCGTTTGCTCCTACTGAAGCTCTTGCAGAGATACCCTCTGTTGCTCAAGACGGCGGGGAAGACTCTCATGCGGCCCCACTTCAGACAGTAGACAACTATGTTGTCCGCAAGTCCGACAGAAGAAAGCACTAGAATACTGGACTTGCAGGGACAAGGAGGAACTCTATGCGATCTGAGCAGCATAAGGGTGCTAGCTGCATGGAGAAAGCGCATGTGGCTACATCCGCCAGCCGCATGAAGAAAGCTCACACGGCCACATCTGTCAGCCGCATATCTTATGCGGCTACAGTTGCCAACCGCAGGGATAAAACTTATATGGTTACTGAAGTCAATCGCTTACAGAAAACCCATGCGGCCACAATTGCCAAATGCATGCGACCAGCCTGCTCGTTGTAATGCCCCGCTCCGTACGACGCATTACGCTGAAGCATTGACTCAACGAGTCGCGTTGACGCAAAAAAAATGTATCGATGCAAAACGATACGAGAGTTAAGTTGTCCCGAGCAATGCATCAAACTAAGTTTATGCGAAGAGTTGCCTTGCCCCGAAAGAATACATCGAGTTGAATCGATGCGAAGCGCCGCGTTGCCCCGAAGGATGAGTACGTTGAGATCGGCTCGAAGATTATAAGAAATCGAATCGACCAAGGCGTAAGTCCGAATCGTTGCAAGTATTGATTTTATTTGGTTTCGTATGCAGGTTATACTTTGACGAAAAAATATTAGAGGTCGATCTTTTGCAATATTTAGTAAGGGGTCCGCGAAATCAAATCGTCACCTTGCGACGGGTCGAGACTTGGGCACGCTAAGGCAAATCGGACGTATAACTCAATGAAGCACGAAGTGCTCGAATGGCTAAGTCAGGAGAGTGGCCGTACAACAAAGTTAGGAAATCGAGCCGCATCGGTTCGGCGAAACGACGAAGACATATCGATTCAAGGTGGGAGGATTGACTTCTTTTTACTCCTTCATTCGATAAGTCAAATATATCATTGTATGCTAAGTTAACCTATCGACGCCACGGGCGTGGCCGATTGGAGATGAATCATAGTGTGAGTCGAACACTAAGTTAGAACAATTGAAATAAAATGTGCATCAATATGCACGAGTCACTATGGGACATTGGATATCGCATAGGCGAGCGCCTCGGTGCGCAAGCCGTAAGAACATGGGATAACTGTAATCGGCGAGTGCCTTAGTGCACGAACCATACCGTGCCTTTGCTGCACGAGTTAGACGGCTAGAACATTGAAAGACAATAGGCAAGCGCCCTAGCGCGCAAGCCCCGAACATTGAATGCTGAGTTATAGAACATTGGGATACGGTCGAAACATGCCTACGTGCACAGGATAATAAAAGATAACTTCGTTGCAAGAGAATACAGTTGTGGCATGAATGTGGCAGAACTGTCGGATATGACATGGTGCCTTGAAAGGTGTTCGAGACCTTCGGGTCGTTCGGTTGACGAGCATTGAGTTGAGGCACGATGCCATTGAATCATTGAAACGAAGTATGAAATGTAAGAACACAGAAAGCTAATAAAAGAGATACGAGATGATAAGTCTGAGTCTCGGACTCAAGACTATGTTTGGTTGTTTGAATTTGATTACTTGAATGATAGGGCGTTGCATGGTCGATTGGAATGGGCTCGGGATTAAATCGTGATAATAGCTCGTGCACGAGTATCTCCCCAAACGGTTAAATGCCGGAGGTCCCCGAAATCGATTTGGCCGCGGAAGGATGGATAATCTTTGTAGGCGCACATCCTTAAACAAGATGGAAGAAGCCGTAAATGATGGCATGTAGCGAGAACGTTTCGGTTGTTTGGGATGTGACCCAACCCGTGAAACGCCCGGCAGTCCAACCAAATAGAGAGAAAAGAAGGAGAGAAAAGAAAGAAACTCCTTTAGTCCATTCCGGCGCGGATACGCCAACGGCCCTCATATAGTTAAGGAACGATGGATTGAAAGTGTAGGCGCATATGCGTCCCGCATAGAGATCCTGCTTAGAGATGCACAATAACATGACAGGGAGGGATTACGGCGTATTCACCTTACGTCGGTGCAAGGGCGAGTGCGTCGACTTGGTAAGTCGTGCCACGAATCAAACACGAGATTGCTTGTTTGTTTGCCTATTCAATTCGATAACATGCTGCTATAATAACATGCTTTACGCTTTCGAAGATGCCATAAAATTTACCCTAAGGAGAACATAGCAAGATCATAAGCTAAGTTGCATGATTCAACATAAATATTAAAATGTCGGTTTGGAAAGATGATCTTTGCTTCAGTACATGCGAGGACGAACGTACTGATCCCCCACCAGCTTCATGCAGGGTGCAGGGAATGGGTCGCTCGCAGTGAAGCGTTGCTCGAACGTGTTGAGGCTTGGAATGCCGAAGCGCATTGAAGCGTGCTATCGCATTGACGCTCGGACTACGCAGCTGGATTGATGCAGCCGAGATATAGAAGGCATGATGTATGGAACGGTAAAATCCTTTGTGGGCAAGAGAGAACCTGAGTGTTGTAGCCAACCTGGCATATATTGTTAGGCTATCGAAAGCCAATGTAATCTCAGTTTCGAATATCAATAAAGAGAATTGTTTCGTATACTCTGTTTCCTTTCGTTGTTATTATCGAAACAAAAGATAACCATTTGAGAACTTGTCATCTTGCCTTGCACGAGCGCAACTCCAGGCTCGTGCGGCATCACGCCCCCTGCGAGGACGATGATTCGGGTGATTTCGGGTCGGGGCGTGACAAATTGGTATCAGAGCTCTAGGCTCAATTTCCTTTGGACGCTCGCTTCATTACAATTCAAAAAGTTGCCCACCACCACTTGATATCACTCTTGACTCTACTCGATGCCGTACTGGATGTTCCATACAATAAGTCTAATACAAATCGTGTAATTTTGCCGCATGTGTTTTGGAAATTACACGATGTTTGCTAAAAAAGTCGCGAGGGGTATATTACATTGAATGCAAACGAGCCGTAAAGATGTTAGTTGCTGCAAGCGCAACAAATTGTGAAATACGATTTGAGATATTGTCGCAATGTAACATGTTGAATGAGAAATAAAATAATGTACGAAGTGCAATGAGTAATGGTGAATATGCGTTAAAATGAAAGTGAGAAGTGATAAGCCAATACCGAATGTGTTAAAACGGATTGTGCATTGACTTGGAAAGTCGAGAGTAATTCGTTGCACGAGGTACGGTAAATGTCGAAAATGATCGTTGCACGATGTGCAACGCATATTGAAAGTAAAAATTATTGCACATAGTGCAACGCATATCAAATTAATCGTTGCACGAAGTGCAAAGAAAATCGGAATTTAATCGTTGTACAAAATGGAATGAAAGTGTCGAAAATAAATCGTAGCACGATGTGCAACGCATATCGAAAGTAAAATTTGTTGCACGGGGTGCAACGCATATCAAATAAATTGTTGCACGAGATACAACGTAAGGAAAGAATTAAAATCGTAAATCGATAGAACGAACCGTTCGGTTGCACACCAAACTTATGTTGGCAAGCGAGAACATTGACCGAATCGTGTCGGATTTTTGATATAAATCAAAGTTACGGTTGTGATCAAGCACGATCACTGCGAAAACTGTGAGTCGGAAGAGATCGTTGGTTTACACTAAGTATAGCGCGAGGGAAATGGCTTGAATTTCGAGTGGTATATGCATTACCACGTAGGCGATGAATGACTCAATTTCGAGTGGTATATGGTATATCACTTGTACGATGATTTGCATCGACACGTTGTGAGAATTGCGGAAGGTTTGTCCGCAACGGACGGGAGAGTACCGAGACTTGTATGAAAATTTGTATGACGATATGTTGATGCAAGTGTTCTTCGAAAATCGGTTGGGACGATAAGGCGAAACTCGTATCGATGAACGATACGTCGGACGAAAGTTATAAGTTGGTCGGACGACCGAGACTAGCGAATCGATTATGCCTTGATGCAATAATCGGATCGACGGGAAGGAAAAACTTGAACTTATAAATGAGTCGCACGACTTGCGATCTCGGTAGAAATGCTGGGCGAGACGAATTGAATCGCACGACTTGCGATCTCGATAGAAATATTCGGCTAAGGCGAATTGCATGACTTGCAATTTCGATAGAAATGTTGGGCGATGTGAATTGTAATCGAATCGCACGATGTGCGACTTCGGTAAGAAAGTTGGTTGACACGAGAAACCGTGCCTATGAAATAGTTGGTTAAGTTACGGCGACACTCATTTGAGTACGACTGAAAATACGCGAAACTTAGAGGGCGAGATCGTATAACTCGAGGGCACGATGTTGGATAATCGGTAACTCGGTTACGCGATCAAAGTATAGCGGGATGCGGCAAATCAAAAAATGAGTTGATACGTATGGAAAAGTTTGTTGCGAACTTGGTGTATGCGATGCGAGTTAAGTTGACGTTGAAACGAAGTCGACCCTCTTGCTATCGAAATTGATATGAACTATCAAGATCGATATGCAAGGAAACGTAAGCACGAGGTGAGAATACAAAATGGAGTGCGCCCTGCGCTATCAAAATTTTGTAAGTAAGGATACGAGAATGAACGAACTTGGTTGATCGTAAATTTTGTGATTGATCAAAGATGAGACTATAAGTCTTCGACGATTGCTCGATGCGTATAGCATCTCGTGTGTCGACCCGTGAATAAGATAGACTCGAACTCGATGCGAGTAGATGTTTCATAAATTGTGGAATCATCAACGGCCGTGCATGACTTGACTCAGAGGCTAGTTGTGCATCAGTTAAGCCGATAGAAATGGTTTTGTCTGAAATTGGGTAGTCACATAGAATCGTCGGAACGTGATTTGGCTCCGAAATAAGGTATAGCATGGTTCGTAGTAAACTGTCCTTCGGTGATGATCCACAATTATCGAGCGTAGCTTCGGGGCAGTTGACCCTAGAAGACTTGACCGCCAAATTGAATTGAATGCTGCAGACCGTAAGATGACCCATGCGATATCGCATATGAGATTGCACCGATAACAAATATAACACGGTGCATATTGACGATAAGTCTAGGCGATCGAGAATTGTTGGAACAGCTTTCGATTGAGAATGATATAGTTAGATTTTGATATTCGTCGGATGAATACTTGAATGGTTATGTTGGTCGACGGTCGAACTAGAATTCACCAACGGACTTGGAGATTCGGATAGGCGATTGCGAGAAACGTGCTATGCACGAGAGGGAACGATAAGGGAATGACTTACGAGTCATGTCGTTAGATTCGGATTCACCTAGCAATTGAAGCTTGCGTGAATCAAAATTTACATTCGATGTTGCGAGATGGATAAGTTAGGAATTTGGCTATCGAATTCCTACTCGTTAGGAAATTGAATGTAAGACGCGTCGTAAAGATCTTCGTGCTAAGGCGATCGTTGCCTTGAGCACTGTCGCCTTGCTGTAAACTTTCATGTCGGATAGATTGTGGCCTTTGTGCAATGTCAATTTAAACTTGCATCGGGAAAATCTAAGCACAGGGACTATGTAAGTAACCTAGCGGACGTAGCCCTGAATGTTGATGCATTTGCAAGTCAACAAAGAAAAATTGTATCAAGACAAGTTGCATAAGTAAGACTTCGAAAATAGTTGGGTAGCGACTTCGAACACAAGGCATTACGGAGACTCGTTGTGATTGGATGCGCGACGGCTTGACGCAATGCGTAGATTGATTGTTCCGATGAAACATACGAAACGAGAAGGCGATTGTGAATCGCGTCGCGTGCAGTGACTTTATTGAATGATTCACGTATGTATCGAATATACGTAAGCGATAAAATTTTGAGAACGGTTGCTAAGGATAAGTCCGATCGAGAGTACGAGATGGCAAGCATAGGATTAAAATTTACCTGTCAACTTTGTTCCAATTTGCTATGACTGGACTCGGTCGAAATATATATATCTTCGAGACGCCTTGAATATAGGTATGAATCCAAATCGAGTTGTATACAAAATTCAAATCGAGCTGCAGGATAGACTTGAAATGTTAAAATGAAAGCTTGCAAGATAGTGTGAGATTGAACAATGTTGGTGGGACGAGATCGTAATACGATCTATAAAACACTTAGTCGGAGTGTTGGTTTTGGTTCGAGGACGAACCTTGTTTTGAGTGGTATATTCTGTAATGCCCCGCTCCGTACGGCGCATTACGCTGAAGCGTTGACTCAACGAGTCGCGTTGACGCAAAGGAAATATATCGATGCAAAATGATACGAGAGTTAAGTTGTTCCGAGCAATGCATCAAACTAAGTTTATGCGAAGAGTTGCCTTGCCCCGAAAGAATACATCGAGTTGAATCGATGCGAAGCGCCGCGTTGCCCCAAAGGATGAGTACGTTGAGATCGGCTCGAAGATTCTAAGAAATCGAATCGACCAAGGCGTAAGTTCGAATCGTTGCAAGTATTGATTTTAGTTGGTTTCGTGTGCAGGTTATACTTTGACGGAAAAATATTAGAGGTCGATCTTTTGCAATATTTAGTAAGGGGTCCGCGAAATCAAATCGTCACCATGCGACGGGTCGAGACTTGGGCACTTTAAAGCAAATCGGACGTATAACTCAATGAAGCATGAAGTGCTCGAATGGCTAAGTCAGGAGAGTGGCCGTGCAACAAAGTTAGAAAATCGAGCCGCATCGGCTCGGCAAAACGACGAAGGCATATCGACTCAAGGTGGGAGGATTGACTTCTTTTTACTCCTTCATTCGATAAGTCAAATATATCATTGTATGCTAAGTTAACCTATCGACGCTATGGGCATGGCCGATTGGAGATGAATCATAGTGTGAGTCGAACACTAAGTTAGAACAATTGAAATGAAACGTGCATCAATATGCACGAGTCGCTATGGGACATTGGATATCGCATAGGCGAGCGCCTCGGTGCGCAAGCCCTAAGAACATGGGATAACTGTAATCGGCGAGTGCCTTAGTGCACGAACCATACCGTGCCTTTGCTGCACGAGTTAGACGGCTAGAACATTGAAAGACAATAGACGAGCGCCCTAGCGCGCAAGCCCCGAATATTGAATGCTAAGTTATAGAACATTGGGATACGGTCGAAACGTGCCTACGTGCACGGGATAATAAAAGATAGCTTCGTTGCGAGAGAATACAGTTGTGGCATGAATGTGGCAGAACTGTCAGATATGACATGGTGCCTCGAAAGGTGTTCGAGACCTTCGGGTCGTTCGGTTGACGAGCATTGAGTTGAGGCACGATGCCATTGAATCATTGAAACGAAGTATGAAATGTAAGAACACAAAAAGTTAATGAAAGAGATACGAGATGATAAGTCTGAGTCTCGGACTCAAGACTATGTTTGGTTGTTTGAATTTGATTACTTGAATGATAGGGCATTGCATGGTCGATTGGAATGGACTCGAGGTTAAATCGTGATAATAGCTCGTGCACGAGTATCCCCCCAAACGGTTAAATACCGGAGGTCCCTGGAACCGATTTGGCCGCAGAGGGATGGATAATCTTTGTAGGCGCACATCCTTAAATAAGATGGGAGAAGCCGCAAATGATGGCATGTAGCGGGAACGTTTCGGTTGTTTGGGATGTGACCCAACCCGTGAAACGCCCGGCAGCCCAACCAAATAGAGAGAAAAGAAGGAGAGAAAAGAAAGGAACTCCTTTAGTCCATTCCGGCGCGGATACGCCAACGGCCCTCATATAGTTAAGGAACGATGGATTGAAAGTGTAGGCGCATATGCGTCCCACATAGAGATCCTGCTTAGAGATGCACAATAACATGACAGGGAAGGATTACGGCGTATTCACCTTGCGTCGGTGCAAGAGCGAGTGCGTCGACTTGGTAAGTCGCGCCACGAATCAAACACGAGATTGCTTGTTTGTTTGCCTATTCAATTCGATAACATGCTGCTATGATAACATGCTTTACGCTTTCGAAGATGCCATAAAATTTACCCTAAGGAGAACATAGCAAGATCATAAGCTAAGTTGCATGATTCAACATAAATATTAAAATATCGGTTTGGAAAGATGATCTTTACTTCAGTACATACGAGGACGAACGTACTGATCCCCCACCAGCTTCATGCAGGGTGCAGGGAATGGTTCGCTCGCAGTGAAGCGTTGCTCAAACGTGTTGAGGCTTGGAATGCCGAAGCGCAATGAAGCGTGCTATCGCATTAACGCTCGGACTACGCAGCTGGATTGATGCGGCCGAGATATAGAAGGCATGATGTATGGAACGGTAAAATCCTTTGTGGACAAGAGAGAACCTGAGTGTTGTAGCCAACCTGGCATATATTGTTAGGCTATCGAAAGCCAATGTAATCTCAGTTTCGAATATCAATAAAGAGAATTGCTTCGTATACGCTGTTTCCTTTCGTTGTTATTATCGAATCAAAAGATAACCATTTAAGAACTTGTCATCTTGCCTTGCACGAGCGCAACTCCAGGCTCGTGCGGCATCACGCCTCCTGCGAGGACGATGATTTGGGTGATTCCGGGTCGGGGCGTGACAGTCGTGACTCCTAGTCGCACAAGAACAATTCATCCGATAGATAAAGACAGCCGCATGCAGACAGCCTGTACGGTTTCCAATCCTAGCCGCATAGCGTCTGTTCCACGCTTCTCTCGATCAGTCTTCGACCGTCTCTCATGCGGTCCTGACCCTGATGATTCTCTGGATGATAAGCCAGACTCTGTGATATTCAACTTGGACTCTTCCTATTACGCACTCGCGAGTGCTAAAAAGAAGAAGTCTAGGGCAGCACGGGCCCACCAAGCCCAGTCAGCTGCCCCAATCTCTGACTATCAGGGCGTCCTGCTGATTACTATGCGGGCCTCGGATGGGAAGTTGTACAGAACCACTCGAGTCCAGCCCCCGGCGGCAGGCGGACAGAGAGGTTCACAAAAGTCTCCCAAAATCTCGGGAGCAAACATGGTCGGTCCAGACCCATCTGACTTGCGTGAGACCATCCTCCACAAACGCAAGGAAAGAGAAGATGCATCGGGGTGCAAAGAGTCCTCCCACGGACGTTACTGCACCCAAATCATCGTCAACTGCTGCTGCAATAGCACGACGATGCAAGAAGACCGGCAGTCTGTCTTTCAAAGACTATAACAGCCATCTTCAGAAGACGAGGCACTACCCGTCGTCTTCTGCAACTCTATTTGAAAAGTCCTCGCTGACGGAAGGGGGAAGAAGACGAATGTTCCCAGCCGAAGATCTCGACCACGACAACTAAAAGACTGTCGTCTAAGCGGGTGCCCACCACCGGAGTTTTCCAAGGTACTCACTCTAAAACGAAATCTGCTACAGTGGGAGATTCATCGTCCACAATGCAGGGGGTTGCGGGGGCTGGGTGTAGCACCCCTCTGAGCCTCCACAGCAACCCGATGTTCCAAGAAAACGAGCCAGGGGAGACAACTCTCCCATCAGATACAGCAAACCCCGACGTCGCCGAGGACGTCCACAACTCCCAAGACGAGGCAAACTCGGAGATTGGGGGTAATGTTCCTTCCGAGTCTGAATCAGAAGGAAACATACCCACATACCCCGATGACTTCTCACTACAGGGGTACGATTCGGAGGGCGCTTCCTCCACCGCTCCGTCTATCTCTCCTCATGAGAAGACGGTATTCATGACAGACAGCAACCAAGGTGGTTCCAGTGATCGCCAGCGCATCGACAGTCTCGAAGCCATATTACTTGCTTTGGTCAAGTCTGTAGACGAGATTAAAGTGGCCCTTCCAACTTTACAAGAAGGGATGCCTGGCCAAATAAGTGCGGGTCCCGCGGTCAATGCGGACTCGAATTCGACGGCACCAAACCTGGGCAACCATCCTCCGGAAACAACGGCCTCCACCGCCGTGGACGAAGCACGCGAAGCAAGAAGAGAGGTCCAGAATCTTCGAGCCATGTTCCACGCTCGAGAAAACTCTCGAGACCTCACAATACGGCAACCGTACCCTGCTGTATGGAGGGATGTTCCATTCCCACCAAGATATAAGCCGTTCAATATCAACCCTTATGATGGCAAGACCTCAGCAAGCCGGTACATCACTTACTTCGAGGTCACCACCGACCATCTGCCCCATGACGATGCTATTCTCACACGATTATTCATCGGGGCATTGGAAGGAGTTGCCTTCGACTGGTATCGCAATCTGCCGGTGTAAACCCCCATAATTTATAATTGAATTTTTAAATTTAAATTAATTTGTTACGTATTTTTATTAGTTATGGATCTATTTACTATTAAGTTATTAGTATAATTAAGCATGTGTGTATATATATACATTATTACAAGTGTGCATGTTAATATTTTTATTAAATATGGTATATAGTAAAATCTAGGAATTTTAGGAATTTATTGTGTTTTTTACTCATTTTTTTGTTAGCCTAAATGATATATATATATATATATATATATATATATATATATTTTATATATATATATATATATATATATATATATATATATATATATATATATATATATATATATAAGTATTATATAATTAGAAAAAATTATAATAAAACAAGTGGAGGGGACCAGCCACGTGGGCCGGTCCACCTCACCCGACCCCCCATATTCAATTGCACTCGGCAGCAGTAGCTGCAACCATTGGTGGGGGCGGGCCCGACCCCCCACAACAATTATTCATAAGCAGCTAAGCTGCTGTGAACCCATAGAGGACCGACCCCCTGCTATTACAACCCGAGCCCCATTATACTCCTATTCGAAATAGGAACTTCGACAATATATATTGCAGCCGCCCAATCAAGTAAACCCTAACCCTCCATCTTTCTATCTCCTCTCCACCCTCAACCCCAAGGCCGCCCCTTCACGCGCACGCCTTGACTACTCGCCGTCGACGACGTCGGGATTGCTCGGAGGCGACAGTAAACAGAGAATACTCTGTTGATTTTAGAACTCTGGTACCCATCTTCCAATTTTGTTTTCTTTAAACCTGTTCGACGAAAGTTCGATCGATCGAATGCTGTGCGTAGACAACATAACCCCCCTCAAAACCCTTTTTGGTAGAATCGAGCGAAACCCCGTATATCGCTCGGTATTCGAACCTAAACCCCATATCTCCTCTCCACATCTCTTTTCTTTCTATTTTTGCAGAGGTCAGACTCAATTCTTGTGAGACTATTTTTCATAGCTGTTTGGAGTGAGTATGTTCACCCGGCTATCTTTTGATACTCTTATTCATTTATTTGGACTTCATTATCTTTTGTATTGAGCTGTGATGAGATTAGATATGTTATTCTGGCCTGTGATTATTTATTTACAGCTTATGTGCCTATATGAGGATTCCATATATTGGAGTATTTTTTATATATGTGCAGCTGGCATGTTCACGTACCTAGTCCTAAGTATTTTGGGACTGGGGCATCAAATGTTTTTGTGGTGGCCCATGCAGGTCAGATTTAATATTGTTGGGTTACATGACTGTGCCCAACAAGCCTGCATATAGGAAATAGGAATATCTCATCCAGAACTACTACTATCCTTTGACTTCCAATCTTTTTGAAACTTCCTTGATTATTCGATTTACTTCATATCTAATCTTTCCTAATATCAACTTATCTTCCTCGTGCCACCAGTATGAATCTACGAAGCGGACGCACTTCTGCCTTGGCCCTCACATCTGGTGAGGAGATTACTCCAGAGGGACAGAATCCTCCCATGACTCCAGCGACACCTTACCAGCCAGGACTGTCACAGCCTACTACGACGCCGACGACGGAGTACCCAAAGGTCACAGCACCCCCAGGCAGCCAGGCTGGACAGACTACTACTATGCCACCGGAAGGAAATGTACCACTGCCTCCACCACCACCATTCCCTTAGCAGTTCCCTCCACAGTCGGGACCTCAGATGCCTCCTCCACCGACTGATGGGAGCCCTACTACTCAGTTTATGTATGCCATGATGCAGGCTCAGTGGCAGCAGACTGAGCTGATGAGACAGACGATGATAACAGCTATGGCTAGACCTCCACCACCACCTCCAGTACCAGCACCAGCACCGGCTCTGCATCCCTATGAAGGCTCTATCAAAGATTTCACAGATATGAACCCCAAGGCCTTTAGAGGGACAGAGAAGCCATTAGAGGTATCACAGTAGCTTATTAGTACCGAGAAGGTACTGAAGGCATCCCAGTTGCTAGCTCAAAATTCGATGACAGCAGTGGACCTACAGTTAGAAGACAATGCTCACCACTGGTGGAAGGCGGAAGAGAGACGATTAGGCACTGGGATCACTTGGAAGCAGTTCTATGATGCATTTTATGAGAGATTCTTCCCTATTCATGTTCGAGATGGTCTCTACGACCAGTTCCTTCATCTGAAGCAAAGGAATATGACAGTTGATGAGTATGACTCAGAGTTCAATCGCCTGAGTCGATTTGGTACGAGATTGATTCCGACAGAGTTAGAGAAGGCGAGGAGATTTTACCAGGGGCTTGCACCAGAGCTCAAGTCTTATACGACTACTCAGTCTCGAGTCTCCCATTCAGCTATCTTGGAAGAAGCTCGTGCTCAGGAGATTCTTCGCAAGGAACAGCAGCAGACATCGAGGCGTCATACCCCAGCAGTTACACCAGCCCGAGCTACTCAGAGTGGACCTATCAGGAGGACCACAGGATAGTTCCAGCAGAGGCCCTCACCTTATCAGAAGCCTGTTTGCCATTACTACGGTAAACAAGGACATATCCAGAACGACTGCAGGACTCGCCTTGGATTATGCTTGAGATGTGGATCTAATCAGCACATGCTCAAAGATTGTCCGGAGCAACATGCAATAGTACAAGCTCGGCAAAATCCGAGGCCCACAGCTCCAGCTCTCCCAGCACCACGGCCTATAGCAAGAGCACCTCGTCCACCATTGCCTCCCCAAGGCACACAGTACAACAAGGCCAGAGCTCAGGGCCCGGGACAGAACTATGGGCAGGCATTCTCACTTGCTGTTGAGGATATAGAGACAGAGGCGGAAGTTATAGCAGGTATGGTTCTATTTGCATCTTTTCTTGCTATTATATTAGTTGATACTGGAGCCACTCATTCATTCATAGCCACTAGTTTTGCCACTAGACACAGCATTCCCATCACACCCTTAGCTAAGAATGTTAAAATCCTCACTGGAGGAGGAGTTGTACCTGTTAGTGGTGTTTGTAGACTTTGTCCTGTTGTGATAAATGGCAGAGAGATGATGGCACGACTTCTTGTATTCCCTATGCCGACATTTGATGTGGTTCTTGGAATGGACTGGTTGAGCCAGCATTTCGCTCTCATAGACTGCCATAAGAGCAGTATCATCTTTAGACCACCGAATGCGGCAGATTTTGAATTCACCAAAGAAGACGGAGATAGTTGTGAGGCACCCACATCGGGGACTCATATGATGATGCATGACACCCCTCAGCACCCTATTATCACCGAGTTCGAGGATGTATTCCCCGAGGAGTTGCCAGGACTACCACCTGACCGAGATATTGAGTTTTCTATTGAGCTTATTCCCGGAGTCGAGCCTATTTTATCTCGAGTATATCGTCTGGCACCCAAGGAGTTGGTAGAGATGAAGACACAGATTGATGACTTATTAGAGAAGGGATTTATTCGTGCTAGTGCGTCACCATGGGGAGCACCCGTTCTTTTCGTGCCTAAGAAAGACGGGACAGTGCGCATGTGTATTGACTACAGAGCGTTGAATGCAGTGCCGGTGAAGAACAAGTATCCCTTGTCGCGTATAGACGATCTATTCGATCAACTGAGTGGAGCAAAAATATTCTTCAAGATTGACTTACGATCGGGCTATCACCAATTGAAGGTTCGGAAGGAGGGTATTGCCAAGACGGCCTTTCGTTCGAGGTATGGATACTACGAGTTCTTGGTCATGTCTTTCGGTTTGACCAATGCTCCCGCAGTTTTCATGAAATTAATGAACAAGATCTTTCATCAGTACTTGGACAAATTTGTAGTAGTCTTTATAGACGATATCTTGATTTACTCCAAGAGTCAAGAGGAGCATGAGCAGCATCTACGGATAGTTTTGGGAACATTGAGGAACGAAAGACTTTTTGCAAAGCTTCGCAAGTGTGATTTCTTTCTCAATGAGGTATCATTCCTTGGTCATATTGTTACGGGCGATGGTATATCGGTAGATCCAGAGAAAATTACAGCAGTCAAATCATGGCCCGCTCCCACAACAGCTTCTGAAGTGAGAAGTTTCCTCGGACTTGCGGGTTACTACCGACGGTTCGTAGAAGATTTCTCTCGAATAGCAGAGCCTATGACTCGATTGACTTGCAAGGATCAGGAGTTTGTATGGACAGAAGAGTGTCAAGCCGCTTTTGACGAGTTGAAGAAGCGATTGACCACGGCACCGATCTTGACACTACCATCGGGCCCAGGAGGATTTGTGATCTACAGCGATGCATCCGGAAAGGGATTAGGATGTGTATTGATGCAGCATGGTCGTATAGTAGCATATGCATCGCGACAGTTGAGAGTGCATGAGAAGAATTATCCAACCCACGATCTAGAGCTCGCAGCGGTTATCTTTGTTTTGAAGCTATGGAGACACTACTTGTATGGCGAGAAGGTTGATATCTATACTGATCATAAGAGCCTCAAGTACGTGTTCACACAAAAGGAGTTGAATATGTGACAGTGACGTTGGCTGGAGTTGATGAAGGATTATGAGATTGAGCTACATTATCATCCGGGCAAGGCTAATGTCGTGGCAGACGCATTAAGCCGTAAGCCCATGGCACACTTTTTGACCACGCAGAAGGAGTTGATTAGAGACTTGGAGCAGCTTGGTATTGAGGTAGTATTGCCGGGAGCAGATGGCGTATTAGCCAACCTTCAAGTGCAATCATCATTAGTAGAGCGCATCAAGGCAGCATTGCCTAATGATGCTAGATTTCGACGGCTGAAGGAGAGGACTGAAGCAGGAGAGCAGACAGGATTGAGGATCCACACCGATGGGACATTGCGATGTGGTGATCGTATTTATGTTCCCAATGGAGATCTGCGGCAGGAGCTGATGGCAGAGGCTCACAGTTTGACTTACTCTATTCATCCCGGAGGGACCAAGATGTATCGTGACTTACGGCAGTATTATTGGTGGCACGGAATGAAGTGGGAGATAGCTCGTTACGTTGCCAAGTGCTTGGTATGTCAGCAAGTGAAGGCGGAGCACCAGAGGGCGGCCGGATTATTGCAGCCGCTACCCATTCCCGAGTGGAAGTGGAAGCACATTACTATGGATTTCGTCATGGGTTTTCCTCGGAGTCCTAGAGGACGTGATGCAGTGTGGGTGATCGTTGATAGACTTACGAAGTCAGCCCATTTCTTACCTTTTAGAGTGGGCCAGTCGACAGAGGTATTGGCAGGGATATATATGGAGCAGATTGTAAGATTGCATGGTGTGCCTGTTAGTATTGTGTCGGACCGTGACTCTAGATTTACCTCACACTTTTAGAGGAGCATGCAAGAGAGTTTGGGCACTCGATTGAAGTTTAGCACCTCATATCATCCACAGACAGACGGTCAGTCGGAGCGTACCATTCAGACGCTAGAGGATATGTTGAGAGCGTGTATGCTTGATTTTGGCGGTTCGTGGGAGGACCATCTTTATCTTGTGGAGTTTTCCTACAACAATAGCTATCAAGCGAGCATTCAAATGGCTCCGTTTAAAGCATTGTATGGTAGAAAGTGTCGGTCTCCTGTTTGTTGGAGCGACATAGGAGAGCGACAGCTATTGGGTCCCGAGTTGGTCTTGAGTACAGTGGAGACAGTGAAGAAAATCCAAGGCCACCTGCGAGCAGCACAGGACCGTCAGAAGCAGTGGGCAGATAATCGTCGTCAACCCTTGGAGTTCAAAGAAGGTGACCATGTGTTCTTGAAGATATCCCCCCACTAGAGGCACGATTCGATTCGGAGGACGTGGCAAGTTGAGTCCAAGGTACATCGGTCCTTTCGATGTCTTGGAACGTATTGGAGAGGTTGCCTACAGATTGGCATTGCCACCGTCGCTAGAGGGAGTACATGACGTATTCTATGTATCTCAGCTGAGGAGGTACGTGGCGGACAGAAATCATGTGCTTGATCACTCCGAGATCACCGTTGGACCGAGTTTGTCGTACGAAGAGCAACCGGTGGGTATCCTCGATCGCCGAGTGAAGGTGTTGCGGAACCAATCTATTCCATTGGTTCGCGTGGCATGGAAGCATCACTCGCCAGGGGAGTCTACTTGGGAGCGCGAGGACGACATCCGAAAACGCTACCCGTATTTGTTCGAAGGCGAAGGTATGTCTTGCATATTAAGTACCATTATATTCCTTGCATTGCATTGGACCCCCGACATTAGTTTAATTTCGAGGACGAAATTTTCTTTAAGTTGGGTAGGATGTAAACCCCCATAATTTATAATTGAATTTTTAAATTTAAATTAATTTTTACGTATTTTTATTAGTTATGGATCTATTTACTATTAAGTTATTAGTATAATTAAGCATGTGTGTATATATATATACATTATTACAAGTGTGCATGTTAATATTTCTATTAAATATGGTATATAGTAAAATCTAGGAATTTTAGGAATTTATTGTGCTTTTTACACATTTTTTTGTTAGCCTAAATGATATATATATATATATATATATATATATATATATATATATATATATATATATATATATATATATATTTATATGTATAAGTATTATATAATTAGAAAAAAAAAACAAGTGGAGGGGACCAGCCACGTGGGCCGGTCCACCTCACCCGACCCCCCATATTCAATTGCACTCGACAGCAGTAGCTGTAACCATTGGTAGGGGCGGGCCCGACCCCCCACAACAATTATTCCTAAGCAGCTAAGCTGCTGTGAACCCATGGAGGACCGACCCCCTGCTATTACAACCCGAGCCCCATTATACTTCTATTCAAAATAGGAACTTCGGCAATATATATTGCAGCCGCCCAATCAAGTAAACCCTAACCCTCCATCTTTCCATCTCCTCTCCACCCTCAACCCCAAGGCCGCCCCTTCACGCGCACGCCCTGACTACTCGCCGTCGACGACGTCGGGATTGCTCGGAGGCGACAGTAAACAGAGAATACTCTGTTGATTTCAGAACTCAGGTACCCATCTTCCAATTTCGTTTTCTTTAAACCTGTTCGACGAAAGTTCGATCGATCGGATGCTGTGCGTAGACAACATAACCCCCCTCAAAACCCTTTTTGGTAGAATCGAGCGAAACCCCATATATCGCTCGGTATTCGAACCTAAACTTCCCGAAAAACTGTCGAAACAGAACAGTTTCAGGGCAGTCCCAAACCCCTATTTGGAAGCCAAATTCTTGGCGATCCTTCGACTGTTTTGAAAAACTAATTAAACACATTTGAAGACAACCTAACCACGATGGAAACGTAACTGGTAGATTAGTATTTCGATTTCTGTGTGTGTATTAATTCTATGTTAAACTTGTGAGAAAAACTGATTTCAAAATAATAGATTTCTGAAATTTTTGTCCGAAACGACGTCGCCCCGAAAAACCGGGCGACGTGGTCACGCATTATACGCATCGAAAGGCGCGTATGGACGTTGCGTACGTATGAGAACTGGCGGAACTCAGTTTTGTCGTGTGTGTGCGACGAAATCGACGCGTATCCGTCGAGATACCCCCGTATCAACGTTTTGTAAACTTGTCCATAACTTTGTGTGCTGTCGTGGAATCGAGACGAAACTTGCGCCAACAGGTCCGGATCGAAATTCTGGTCCTGTATGCCAAGTTTGGTTCGATTCTGAGAAGGTCGAATCGGAACCCAATTTTGGCGGGCCGCGACCCACTCAAACGGGCGATTTCGTACACGGCTCCTCGGAATCCAAAACTGGACATATCGTTGAGTTCCTCTCCTCAAACTGAAACCGTAGACATGTAGTTTGACGACTTTAGAGACCGTAGACTTTGGCACGTGTTTCGGTGCAAAGCGGGTCCAACGGCGGACATCGTTTTGACCCGAAATTACGATTTTGCCCCTGTTCCAGAATTTGACTTTTGGACAGGCGTTTCCTAGGTATATCTTCTTCACCGAGACCATTTTTGATGTTTGTTTCAGAGTTTGGAGTCATCTGTGATTTGTGAGTTTTTGGTGCGGACACTTGCTACTCTTGGACTTGCCACTTTGTACCACCAGGCAAGATACCTTGCCACCCTAATCTGTGATTATTATATTCTTATTTTTAGTTGATATTTTCTGCATTGTTTTGTGATATTTTAACTGTGCGTCCAAGTCACACTTGGGGGCAAGCGACTATATCGGTCGTTCTTCTTGCTTTATTTATTCTCTTGCATTGACTTAGTCTAGTGACCACCCACTGATGTTGAGGTATTGGTATATCTCATACGGCCTTGACACATGTTGTATCACGTGATGTGAGTCACATGTAGGACACATTTCCGCGTAGTCGGCTGGCCACCGGTACGTACGGAGCGTGCGACGGATAGGAGTAACTGCCAATAGTATTGCATGTTAGAAGACTTGGCGGTTACTAGAGGTTCATATCAGTCATAGAGATGATGATGATACTAGGCATTGGGTGGGGAGAACAATACCTGACGTATGGGCTTCTTTACACTTCCATGATTACCTGTGCGCTCCGTCGGAGACGCAGGTTCCAGGTGCCCTCTGACGTTATCTAGAGCGTTATGGACGTAGCCCCTTGCACATGGTGCCCTCTGACGCTTCCCGAGCGTTATGGACGTAGGCCCCTGGTGCCCTATATGGGAACTATGTCGATCCTATTTTCAGCCAGGGCTCATGCGTCGAAGGATTGTATCTCAACTACATATTCACAGTAGAATGGTCAGGAACCCGATTGCATGCATACCTTTATCTCTTATTATATTATCACAGTTTATATGGCATGGTATTTTCTTGTATCTTGTTATGTCCCCTGAGGACCTGGTTATCTCTCCAGGTTTAGACGAGTTTCCACAGGAGTACGAAGCGGCATTGGAGCTATCTTACATTGATGATGAGGCAGTGCCTTATGATTCCTAGTCTATTTCTTATCTGAGACAATTGTAGACATTATTTTACATCTCTTTTCTTTCTATTTTTGCGGAGGTCAGACTCAATTCTTGTGAGACTATTTTTCATAGCTGTTTGGAGTGAGTATGTTCACCCGGCTATCTTTTGATACTCTTATTCATTTATTTGGACTTCATTATCTTTTGTGTTGAGCTGTGATGAGATTAGATATGTTATTCTGGCCTGTGATTATTTATTTATAGCTTATGTGCCTATATGAGGATTCCATATATTGGAGTATTTTTTATATATGTGCAGTTGGCATGTTCACGTACCTAGTCCTAAGTATTTTGGGACTGGGACGTCACAGCCGGACAATTGCATCCACTCCTTCGCCGGCTTCAAGCGTATGTTCTTGGAGAGATTATACGAAGTAGGGCAGGACATTACCATGTCCACCCTCATGGACGTCGTCCAAGGGAAGAAAGAGCTGACAAGAAACTACATTGAGCGGTTCCGCCAAACCGACATGAAGCTGTCGTCTGGAAATCCGGATTCCTCCTTAATTGAAATTTGCCAAAAGAGACTGCTTCCAACAATCAGTCTCTGGATGGGAGAAAGTCAATTCAAGGATTGGAAGACGTTCATCATCAGCGCCACAAGCGCCGAAGAACAACTAAAGAAAGCTCGCCTACTGGGATTGCACATTTCAGACAGAAAGAACAAGGGCAAGCGTCCCAACAACGATAATGGGGGTACCCCCTCCAACAAACGGGACAGCAAGGGAAAGCAGGCTATGGTGGCCGATACAGCGCAGAAACCTGAGCCAAAGCCAGCAGACAAACAATGGCCGCAAATCACGTACTCCTTCGAAGACGGAAACGTCAAGCCCATCTTGGACATGCTCATATAAGGGGACAGAATTCAGCTTCCTCCACCAAGACGGGAACTGCGGCCGGCAGAGATGGAGAATCCAAAATACTGCCATTATCACCGCTACGTCCACCATGCTACACACGACTGCTACCAGCTAAAACGGTACAACCAAAACCTCATCGATTCGAATGCTCTGGCTATCGATTTCGAAGAGGTAACCGTGGCAGCCAACATGGTGTCGGTACAATTCGGCAGCTTTTCTCCGACGGAAACTCAAGACGGGGTGGTCCCCATCTCCCTGGCGATAATAAAGATTGCTAATCTTCTACCTCCCCGAGATCAGGCTGCTGGTCTAGTGCCCCTCACCACATCACGAGGGGAGGTCATGTGGATCCATCCATACTTGGTATCGAAAGTGACTCGGGCCATATCGTCTTCTACCTGCAAAAAAAAGAGTAGAAAAGTCAGATCCTGCCGCATGATCTCGGCAGACATCGAAGAAGCTACAACCATCATCACGCGGTCTGGGGCGCAATCCCAACCCGTGGTTGACAGTCCAGCTGAAGATCATCAACCCACTACAACAGATGCTCCGGGACTGGCTCAGCCTTCGACGATCGATAAGCCTAGGCCGAGGGAGACTTGCTTCGACAAGTCCCTCCGAAAAGAGGCAGCCCAAGGGTTGGAGAAGCCCTACAACTTCGACATCTTGGCACAATTGGCCAACACACTTGCCAAGTTGTCATTATACGAGCTCCTGAGACTCACCAAGGATGTTCGTGCGGCTTTGAGCGATGCACTCCAAAACGCCGACGCATACCTGGCTCAAGTTAACCTCACGGGAGGAAACCCGCCTTCGGATCTCCAAGACAACGACTGCACGGGAGCAATGCCCAACATCGTCTTCACTCCGTAGGACATGCTCATTAAAACTAATCTGCACGATCGTCCACTATACTATACTGGATACATCGGCGACGTAAAGGTGGATCGGATGCACATTGATCTTGGCTCTTCCATGAGTATTATCCTGAAGGGACTGCTACATCATCTCCACATTCTGATGCATCGCCTGACCCCTACAAGTACCGCCATCAGCGGGTTCAATTCGGGCAGGAGCTACCCTATTGGAAAGATTCGTCTGAAGTGTCAAATTGGCGACCTCCAATCCGAAGTCACCTGCTACGTCATAGATGTAGACACTTCTTACAACATCGTCTTGGGGCGCCCGTGGATATACGATTATATGATCGTGCCTTCCACGCTACACCAGTGCTTCAAATATGTCGACAAACATGGCTTCGTAAGGACGAAATTTGCTGATATCAATCCCTTCAAAGGGGTCGAATCTTACTACTCAGACTCCTGCCTGTACGAAAAGTTGAAGAAGCATCTTGGTGAAGGAGATGTACAAGCTAGTACCGAGACAGCCACAGGATCAGAAGAGCCTCTGACGATCCACCTCCAGCCTCGTAAACCGGGCAGGTCTGTACCCCTTACCGCCACTCTGCGTAAGGACGCAATCAGCCTCTCAGCACAAGAAGAGCAGATGATAATCCGGCTGCCAAGGTCTGGCCAAGTGCCAAGATCTACAACGGGGCCACTAACAATCAGACTGCCGAGAGTCGGTCAGTCCCAAACGGAGAAGCTCAATCCCTCCGACAAGCCACTAACGATACGCCTTCCCTAGAAGGGTCGTCACCCCAATGCGAGGTCCGACACTTCTAGCTAACCGGCCACTCCTCGCCCCACATCGAGTACCAAATTGGGGTTGCTAGTCTGCCAACAACTCCACGCTCAGCTCCATCAACTGAACCGCTGACGATCAAGCTCCCCAGGTCGTCCTCTCAGTCTTTATTCATGCAGGGGGTAGCCGAAGAAGAACCGGAGCTAGCCAAGTATGTGGCTGCCCACACTGATGTTTCCTCCGCAGATGATGTAATCCCCCTAGAAAAGATACCTTACTTCATCAATAAAGGGTTATCTTTGAATTACCTCGAGCTTAATAAGTTTTGTACAATGTACGCTATGGAACACGGTATAGGCACTCACCTACACACACAGGTGACAAATGTCTACACCATAATCCAGCTTACTCTAGCAGAAGACGCTTTCCGAATAATCGAAGGAGGGGACCATCCAATCATCTTCGGCCGGAAGGACGACCCGTATCCCTTCACCATAGAAGAAGTCGACCCTGGATCGGATGCCGGAAGACTACCTCTGTATCTTTATAGCCCCCAATCTAAATATTTCATGAAGAAACAAGGATATGATCTGGAAACGACACTGGGTTTGAACTACGGTACTGGACGACGATTACCTTTGAAGCCCCCGGTCCCGGCTGGCAAACCACGGGACTACTATAGCAAGACTCGATGTGGATTAGGGTATGTAACACCCACAACGACCCCTGAGAGTTCAGATAAAGAATGTGACTGGCATTCACATTCAACCGGGTCACCAACTTCTGACTCGGATACCAGCATCGGAGACGTATTCAGACAAGTCTTGTCAGTCAACATGGCATTCGTCGACGCTTATGAAGAAGATGAAGACATTTCGAAAATCCTCGAGCTAGAGACGTGGGCCCAACAGCTAGATGAACAATGGGAAAAGCGTTTCGAGCAAAGAGAACCTCCCACTGAGGATGAGGTCATACAAGTTAATCTTGGTAACGAAGCCTCTCCGAAACCAATCTTCATCAGCCAGAGTCTGAAAGATGAAGAACGAGAGTCGCTACTCCAACTCGTCAAAGAGTACATCGATGTGTTCACCTGAAGCTATGAAGATATGCCAGGATTGGACCCCGAGATCGTACTCCAGAAACTCAATATTCGTCTAGATACAAAACCTGTCAAGCAACAGCAACGACGGTTTCGCCCCGATGTTATGAATGCTATTGAAGCCGAGGTCAACAAACTGATAGCCAGCGGCTTCATTCGCGAAGAGCAGCATCCAGACTGGGTAGCCAACATCATACCAGTTCTCAAGAAGAACGGGAAGATCCGAATATGCATTGACTTCCGGAATCTGAATGAGGCATGCCCTAAAGATGAATTCCCTCTCCCTATCACAGATATCATAATCGACAACACCTGCGGCTTCGAACGTATGTCCTTCATGGATGGCTTCTTAGGATACAACCAGATCAAGATGTTCCCTGACGATGAAAAGCACACATCATTCCGAACACCGATTGGTACATATTGCTACACCGTTATGCCTTTCGGTTTAAGGAATACTGGCGCTACTTACCAGAGGGCTATGAGCGTCATCTTTAGAGACCACTTGCGCAAGACAGTGGAATGCTACGTAGAAGACATCACCGTCAAAAGTCGTTCGAAGAGAGATCATCTGCAAGATCTCAGGACAGTATTCGACCTAATGCGAGCACACAACTTAAAGATGAACCCTACGAAATCATTTTTGGGAGTCTCCAGCAGAAAATTCTTGGGTTTCGTCATTACTTCTCAGGGCATTCACATCGACCCCGAGAAAACAAAGGCAATCATGGAGATGGGTCCCCCGAGAAATCTTCGCGAACTCCGAGGCCTCCAGGGCAGGCTAGCTTACATCAGGAGATTCATCTCTAATCCCTCCGGACGATGTCAATCATTCACCTATCTCATGAAAAAGGGAGTCTCTTTCGTATGGAATGAGGAATGCCAGTGCACTTTCGACAGCATCAAAGAATATTTGTCGAACCCCCCAGTCCTGGTAGCTTCTGTTGTTGGAAAGTCATTCCTGCTCTATGTGCGAGCGATGGAACATTCTCTCGGCGCTCTATTGGCACAGAACAATGATGCGGGCCACGAACAAGCTATATACTACCTCAGTCAGAAGATGATTAGGCCAGAATACCGATACACGGCCGTAGAGAAGAAATGCCTTGCTCTCGTGTTCGCCATCCAGATGATGCGACACTACGTCACGGGACAGACCATCCACGTGATATCGCGGATCAACCCCCTCAGGGTCCTCATGACCAAGCCTGGGGCACTCAGCTCTCGCCTTGCTACCTGGGCGATATTACTATCACCATATCACATGATCTTCGTCCCACAAAAGGCGGTCAAAGGTCAAGCCCTGGCAGACTTTTTGGCAGCCCACCCGGGCTCGGAGTCGTCCATATATGAAAAAATCCCAGATGAGGTCGCCGACTTGCATACAACCTCTCACGATGATATATGGCGAATGTTCTTCGACGGCGCTTCGAGAACTGGACCTAAGGGCAACATCGTTGTCGGAGTTAGAGTGGTATTGGTTTCCCCTACCGGATTGGTGATCAACCGCGCTTACTCCCTCACGGAACCCTACTCTAATAATGTGGCCGAGTACAACGCTCTGGTCATTGGCCTCCAACTTGCAAGAGAGCTAGGGATAGAATATCTTGAAGCATACGACGATTCTCAGTTAATCGTCAATCAAATCCGAGGCTCGTACGAAGTTCGCCACGAAGACATGATTCCCTATCACCAAATAGCAATAGACATCATCTTGTCGTTCGAGGGGTTCTTCATCGAACACGTCCCCAGACTCCGAAATATCAAAGCCGATGCCTTAGCAGGTCTGGCCGCTTCCCTAGCAGTGCCAAATCATACTCATCAATCGGTAAACATAGTAGGCCACGAACTGGTCTACACCAAGAACAACGTTCAATTCGTGGCGAGTTATTCCGCTCAGACGATTGATGATATCCCAGACTGGAGACAGCCGTTCATTGACTTCGTCGTCTACGAGATCCTGCCAGAGAATCCGAAGGAAGCTACTTCTATCAGAAGACGTTCTCTCAGATTTTTCTATGATACGGAGACGAAGATGCTGTCTCGCCGATCCTATGATGGGTTACTGCTTCGGTGTCTATCAAATGCAGAAGCCAAGGAAGCCGTACGCGAGGCCCATGATGGTGTTTGCGGAGCCCATCAACCTACCCGAAACTGCAAGACCGCCTTCGCCGAATGGGCTATTACTAGCCCACGATGGTTGCAGACGCAATAGATTATGCACGAAAGTGCAAAGCCTGCCAAATCCATGCTGACTTCATCCACCAGCCATCTGAATTCCTACATCCGACTGTGGCCTCCTGGCCATTCGAAGCATGGGGTATGGACATCGTCGGTCCAATCACCCCGTCTTCATCCAGAGGACACCAATTCATACTCGCAATCACCGATTACTTCTCCAAATGGGCGGAAGCCATCCCATTGGCAGAGGTGAAAACTTTCAATGTGATCAGCTTCCTTAAGCATCATGTCATCTACCGCTTTGGACTGCCCTAAAGGATTATTCACGACAATGGGCCACAATTCGCAAGCCACGTATTTTATCGGTTCTGCAAAAAGCACCGAATTCAGAACATTGCTTCGACACCCTACAACCCAGCAGCCAATAGGTTAGCAGAAGCATTCAACAAAACCATAATCAAGCTACTCAAGAAATTCGTGTCCTCCAACAAGTGCGACTGGAACGAAAAGCTCGGCGAATGCTTATGGGCGTATCGCACCACAGTTCGAACAGCCCCAGGGAACACACCATTTTCCCTGGTGTACGGGAGTGAGGCAGTTCTCCCATTAGAGACTCAGATCCCCTCACTCCGCGTCGCCCTCACACATCAGTTGACGACAGACGAAAACCACCATCGCCGACTACAGGAATTGGAGGCCCTAGACGAGAAGCGCCTGTTAGCTCAGCAACGAATTGAGCTGTATCAAGCCCGACTCTCCGGAGCTTTCAACAAGAAGGTCAAGATCAGGACATTCCAAGTAGGTGATCTCGTTCTGGCGGTTCGAAGGCCGATGGTAGTCACGCCCCGCCCCCGTAGGAGCGATCGTCCTCGCTAAGGCGTGATGCCGTACGGGCCTAGGTTGCGCCCATGCAAGGCCAAGTCCAGAAACGGCCGATTTGAGCTAGGCCACAGAGTCGTACAGAGTGTCCCCATTGCAGCGGAAAGTAAATAAACACAAGTAGAAGCAAATTCGAACTCTTTATTGATATTCACGAAGGTTACAAGCGGCGCTAGGCCGATATTACAAATCGCTCAAGCTCTCTCTCTCTGAAACATAAAAGACGTGCCAAGTGGCTTACAAGATGGAATGATACATGGCGATGTTCCAATACATTATGTCCTGTATATGGTGCTTCAGCTCCTTGCAACGCTCCAAGGCTCCAGAGATAGCTCCGCGCCTTAGCACGTTCGATGGAAGCTCCGTACCCGCCGACGATACCTGCATCCTGCAAGTAGACTGTGGGGTTATCAGTACATTGTTATGCACTGGTGGGAAGGCTAGCTCGCCCACAACGCCATCATTACCAAATACGTTCCATTTACTTTTGTGCATCTCTATCATTCATTGCCTTTCTAATCTTGTCTTAGGATCAATTTTATGGCATATGTCATCACCTATCCCGTGTTGCCAAATTCAAGTGTCGCATGGAAATACATACACAACTTACCCATACTTACCGTCCGGCCTTTCCTGTCCAAAGTAAACCAAGTTAGACAACAGTTCATATATTTTAACTTAACATGATACACGTAAGCATTCACTGTAAAGGGCGTGTTCCTGCCTCAGATTCTAGCGCGTCGTAGGCGTGTGTTCTTTTAACTCGTTTGCATGAAGTACTCTTTGTCATTTGGTGTGATATATTTCAAAACCGTTCAGTAGGCACTTGTTCATTTAACTTAGACTTCTTTGATTTTAATGCAAGGACTTGCATGTGGATAGCCACCAGCAAAGCCCACTTAATCTATATGCACCGGTCGCTGGCATGACAAGCCATTTTGGACATTTTCCCTTGGTATTTCTCAACTTAGCGTAGGGTGATGGCTGGTACACCCCGTTAAGTCTCTTGAAATATCCTGCACTTACGTCCCCCGGTGCCCAAGCCCGCACCAGGCAGCCTGTAAGCCCCGACTTTTGATTCCGCCTAGGCCGGCCACGGTATACTCCACACAACGCCCGTGCCGCAGAATCCTTCCACTACCACGGCCACAGCATACGCCACCCCTCGCTCGTGCCGTTTGTCCACGACCATTTCCTATTAACTTGTCTTTTAAACTTAACGGCTGTCTCCGAGCCATAGGCTAACCCTTAGCCATAATGCGTTATCGACCAGGTTGGCGTCCGTACAGCGCAGGTAGCGAGCCCCGTTGCACGTGCCCGTCACACCTGTCGCTAACCATTCTTTCTTTTCTTATCTTTCATTTATTTTTATTCTTTTTTTCTTTCACTTGCCCGTTTGTTCATCGATTCATTCACGTATTCATTCTTTCATTCGTTGATCCATTCATTCACTTATTCGTTCATTCATTCATTCATACATTTTGTAACTCCACGTACGGGAGTCGCCTTGGCGACCCATCGGTCCCATAGTCTTTCAATGTTGCTAGACTCTACTCGGAACGACTATGTTGATAGTCTACCCGTTTTATTGTTGTAAACCATTCATTGTTTCATTGTTGAACGCGTAAGAGACTTGAACATAAGCTTGTGCCGTAGCACGAGCGTAGGGCACGGTACGAGAGTTCTTACATTTTTCTATGTTCCTTTCCATATTCTATACAAGCATGCAAGATGGGATTAATCCCTTAGCTAGGTGCGTTGGGTCATTTATTAGCATGCGCGGTGTTATCGCCTAGCGATTTCAGTGATAGTGTCCGTATTATTATGTGTCTAGGCTAAGCAAAGACGGGTTCATCGGAGCCACCCACCTTAGCGATGTTCGTGTCGGCCGAGCGATACTCCGAGCGTGTCTTTGAAAGTCTAAGTTTGGACTCATCTTGACGGGCCAATGTAAGCCTTGCATCGATTCTTCATCAGGTCGATGCCAACTCTTTGGGTCGACGGCTCGTTTGAGTCGTTGCACTTTGCCGTTTGAATCGGCGTTCCGCTAGGGCGGAGCGGGTCACTACATTATACACCACTCAAAACAAGTCTCGTCCTCGAGACTTCCTGAGTGCAGGTCATCCTACCATTCCTTAACTCGCGTTGTCATGTTTCTTAGGCAATCCCTATCGAACGGCTCTATCGCTCTATGGTACCGAACTATACTCGATACTCTTCCAAGTTCCGTATTGCATACGTTTGGTCGATTTTATTGAGTAACTTTTCATTCATTTTAAAGTTGATGGCACTTATTCAATTCAAGTGTTTCTTCGACTTGGTTGCTACTTCGACGAATCATAGGACTGAAACGGGCGCACGAGGTGCGTTGTAATTCGTCAAACACGAAAGTCGTAGGCTGAGGCAATTCACTCATTCGTTCATGCGCATAGCAAAACCCACTTACAGCTGCATTCGAGTTCATCATATCGCTGAGTTTGGATCGTGCACGTATCCAAGGCGTCCCCTGAATACGTACATTTCAACCAAGCTTAGCGACTAGCGAAGTCGGACAAGCTACTTGTGATAGTTTTGATTTGCCGATCGTTTCGCTAACTTCGATTTAAAATTGAACTTGTGTGCATCTCACTATCGTTTATCTCGGTCATCGAGATAATCCAATTCGTTTCTCAAGCGTTCTTGTCTACGAAATCAATACGATTTCTTCTTCTTAGCGGAGTCGACCAAATCTTAAGTACCTTCCGTCCGATTCAAGACCAAGTATCGCATTGTCATCGAGTATGTCTTCCAATCAATGATTCAATTCGTTATTCCAACTTTACTCGCGCATCATCCATTCCTATCATTCACTTGTTTAGGGCCAATCTCGTCATCGTTCACGCACACTCCCAGTTCCTCGTCCTACTCTAAGTCTTGTTGCCACAAGTCTATCGTCCGTCCAGACGATATTGTAATGTCAATCGCACAAGTTCAATCACTCGGCATAGGATCGTCCGCCTATCCGCTAGGTCAGCTCACCAGGTCATAGTTACATGTCAAGTCTGTGGCTCATCGTGTAAGGTCGTTGCACGACGCTCGCCCCAAATCCTAGGGTCAAACCATTTGTTCGTTTGTACGGGTGTTTCTATCCAAGCTCGCGTCACTCAGATTTCTAAACATCGAGCATGATCATCTAATTCGCATCAAGACTTACGTTGCACACACATTCAATTTTGTTCAATCACCAGTTCTAACCAATTCGTGTATTCGATCACGAGGTCATCCAGCTCGACAATACATTGTGCCCCAATCTCACGCAAGTCCGATTATCTACGGCGGTTCATGAATCACCATGTAACGCTCCCGCAGAATAATCATTCTCATCGGGACGTAACTCTTGTTTGAGTTTTAGACTAACCCATTCTCGATACGCAGATTGGACCTACTCAATCCTTAAGTTCAATTTTTTAAGCACACAAATTCATTCTCGAGTCCACCTTCACGTCAAACCATAAGTCGAAGCAATCAGATTGCCACGCCATCCAAGTTCAATCACTTCCGCTGTATGAATCAGCATATCAGCGCTCACGCGAAGTGATCGTTATAATCCGACGCGACGCATGTGCGAGGCTGGAGTTGCACTCACATAAGATAAGAATGTCGACGTTGGGGTTATCGTCGAAGCAAATCCAACATTTTATTTTCTATCCAAGCCAAGATCGATAGTCCATTCATCATTTCGTTCAACTAGAAAATCCTTGAGCCACGTCTATATTTTCCTCGACACGTTTCAATATCAAGAGTATAGCATCCATCGGAACAATGACATTTGCACGGTCGTCATTCGCTGAGTCAGAGTACCCCCGAGTTATCGCATATCGATCTTTGATACGCCTCAATACCATCGACGATATGCGTAACCTGACGATCTTCCTTTGCAACCAATTTCGAGTTATGCGACTGATGCTATTGTCCGAATTGGATAATCCACAATTTCCTTGATATTCAAGACCAATTTCGATCGCTATTCCTCAAGCTCGTTTCAAGATCGTTGTTCAAAACTCAAGTCACATTTTATTTGAATCAATCCCAAATCGTACGTGCGATCCTCTAAGTTTCCTCGATCAAGACCATTCACTTTCATTCATCGTTCTGAATCGTTTTCTAACATGCGTTGCCTATTCATAAGTTGTTTGAACGACATCTCGTTCAGGACATTCGAAGTCACGATCAACTAAGCGTGACGCGTTCTAAGGCTTTGCGCGATCGCATCGCCTCGTCGACATACCCGTTCTATCCGTATATCTTATAGTCTCGCTCGAACAATTTCTATAACGTCCATACACCACTCAGGGTTTGAGCCACTCGACTAGTCGTCGTCACTCATCCTTATTTCTTTTCGAACCTATCACATACACCACTCGAATTCAAGCCATACGATCTAGTCCTCAATCACGTTCGCGTCATGCGCTAAGACATCCTTCAGATTCGTTCGACGAATCTCTAGCGTAATCGCTCACGTCGCCTCGACGTACTAAGTCGTTCAGACTAATCCTCAAATCTAAGCCAATCTTTCGTGCACGCCTAAGCATTAGTTTGATAGCGTTCCTATAGATATACACTCTAAGTGTATCTCCGTTCCCGACCGAGCGGTACTTGATATCGCTCGCCACTCGATTGCACCAGAAGTCGAGGTGCGCGACATGCGACACAACATAACCAAAAGGTCGTGTGCATAGCCATCCCGTTCGAACTATACTTTGGTCTCGTGTACTCGTTTGCTGTCAGCGTAAGCTCATTCAAGCATGCACTGCGTTTGCTAACTCTTAGCATCGGTTCCTTCCAACTCAAGTTCGTCGTGGTGGCACAAAGGCCTTTGCCTATCAATTCCGTCCAACCGAGTACTCGTACAAGCTTTTGAAAATATTAGACTTATTGTATGGAACATCCCAAGGCATAACGAGAGAGAGCGTACCCATCTTTTGTTTCCAATCGAGCTTTCAAAACTGAGAAAATCGAATGAAGTCCAAGGACGTAAAGCCGTGCTCTGATACCAATAAGTCATGCCCCGCTCCCGTAGGAGCGATCGTCCTCGCTAAGGCGTGATGCCGCACGGGCCTAGGTTGCGCCCGTGCAAGGCCAAGTCCAGAAACGGCCGATTTGAGCTAGGCCACAGAGTCGCACAGAGTGTCCCCATTGCAGCGGAAAGTAAATAAACACAAGTAGAAGCAAATTCGAACTCTTTATTGATATTCACGAAGGTTACAAGCGGCGCTAGGCCGATATTACAAATCGCTCAAGCTCTCTCTCTCTGAAACATAAAAGGCGTGCCAAGTGGCTTACAAGATGGAATGATACATGGCGATGTTCCAATACATTATGTCCTGTATATGGTACTTCAGCTTCTTGCAACGCTCCAAGGCTCCAGAGATAGCTCCGCGCCTTAGCACGTTCGATGGAAGCTCCGTACCCGCCGACGATACCTGCATCCTGTAAGTAGACTGTGGGGTTATCAGTACATTGTTATGCACTGGTGGGGAGGCTAGCTCGCCCACAACGCCATCATTACCAAACACGTTCTATTTACTTTTGTGCATCTCTATCATTCATTGTCTTTCTAATCTTGTCTTAGGATCAAGTTCATGGCATATGTCATCACCTATCCCGTGTTGCCAAATTCAAGTGTCGTATGGAAATACATACACAACTTACCCATACTTACCGTCCGGCCTTCCCTGTCCAAAGTAAACCAAGTTAGACAACAGTTCATATATTTTAACTTAACATGATACACGTAAGCATTCACTGTAAAGGGCGTGTTCCTGCCTCAGATTCTAGCGCGTCGTAGGCGTGTGTTCTTTTAACTCGTTTGCATGAAGTACTCTTTGTCATTTGGTGTGATATATTTCAAAACCGTTCAGTAGGCACTTGTTCATTTAACTTAGACTACTTTGATTTCAATGCAAGGACTTGCATGTGGATAGCCACTAGCAAAGCCCACTTAATCTATATGCACCGGTCGCTGGCATGACAAGCCATTTTGGACATTTCCCCTTGGTATTTCTCAACTTAGCGTAGGGTGATGGCTGGTACACCCCGTTAAGTCTCTTGAAATACCCTGCACTTACGTCCCCCGGTGCCTAAGCCCGCACCAGGCAGCCCGTACGCCCCGACTTTTGATTCCGCCTAGGCCGGCCACGGTATACTCCACACAACGCCCGTGCCGCAGAATCCTTCCACTACCACGGCCACAGCATACGCCACCCCTCCCTCGTGCCGTTTGTCCACGACCATTTCGTATTAACTTGTCTTTTTAACTTAACGGCTGTCTCCGAGCCGTAGGCTAACCCTTAGCCATAATGCGTTATCGACCAGGTTGGCGTCCGTGCAGCGCGGGTAGCGAGCCCCGTTGCACGTGCCCGTCACACCTGTCGCTAACCATTCTTTCTTTTCTTATCTTTCATTTATTTTTATTCTTTTCTTTCTTTAACTTGCCCGTTTGTTCATCGATTCATTCACGTATTCATTCTTTCATTCGTTGATCCATTCATTCACTTATTCGTTCATTCATTCATTCATACATTTTGCAACTCCACGTACGGGAGTCACCTTGGCGACCCATCGATCCCATAGTCTTTCAATGTTGCTAGAATCTACTCGGAACGACTATGTTGATAGTCTTCTCGTTTTATTGTTGTAAACCAGTCATTGTTTTATTGTTGAACGTCTAAGGGACTTGAACGTAAGCTTGTGCCATAGCACGAGCGTAGGGCGCGGTACGAGAGTTCTCATATTTTTCTATGTTCCTTTCCATATTCTATACAAGCATGCAAGATGGGATTAATCCCTTAGCTAGGTGCGTTGGGTCATTTATTAGCATGCGCGGTGTTATCGCCTAGCGATTTCAGTGATAGTGTCCGTATTATTATGTGTCTAGGCTAAGCAAAGACGGGTTCATCGGAGCCACCCACCTTAGCGATGTTCGCGTCGGTCGAGCGATACTCCGAGCGTGCCTTTGAAAGTCTAAGTCTGGACTCATCTTGACGGGCTAATGTAAGCCTTGCATCGATTCTTCATCAGGTCGATGCCAACTCTTTGGGTCGACGGCTCGTTTGAGTCGTTGCACTTTGCCGTTTGAATCGGCGTTCCGCTAGGGCGGACCGGGTCACTACAATGGTTATGACGCATAAAACCGTCGGTAAATTCCAACCAAAATGGGAAGGCCCGTTCATCATCGAAGCCGTATTCTCCAATGGCGCCTACCGCCTCGCAAAGCAAAATGGAGACTTGCTCATGTTGTCCATCAATGGCAAGTTCCTGAAGAAGTATTATGTCTGAAACAAAATCCTCGAGACATCTCAGAGTGTCGAGTTATGTACCTCCCCGTACCGATGAACTTACATTCTGATTCCGTACATCGAGTCATGTGTAAAACCCCTAAAATTTCTACTATTTTTTTATATTAAATTTAGTACTGATTTAAAATTTTCGTAATACATGTCGCGTAGTCGTATGATACGTCACGCACGACTTTTATTTCTTTTTCGAATTTGCTCGACGAGTACGAATATGTGCGAGCGTACATATTTTTGAAAAATATTATTTTTATTATTTTCATGGTTTCAAAATAATATAGGTAATAATTATTTCTAGCTATCATTTCAAGTTTATGATTTTAATTATAAAAAGCCTTTTATTTATGCAGTTATAATTATAATGTATTTTTCCATAAAATGGGATATTAGAAAAGTATATTTACGTAAACGTTATTTGTACATATATAAATATTTAGTAATTATTTATTAGTTATTTTAAATAAATAGTGTATTTTCGAAATTTATATTATTAGTATTTTTGGAAAGCATATTTTGAATTTATTATGGAGATTTAAATCTTGATTTGAATCTATGTATTTATTTAAATAGTAAAATAATTGAAATTTGATTTATTGATTTGATTTTAAACTAAGAGAATTAAATTTGATTTAAATTAGATTTAGATTTGGATTTTTATTTGATTGCTTTTAAACTAAATATGGAGATATCCAAATTGGGTTTTAAATATCCTAATCCTTATCTAATTGGGAATTTCCACATCCTATAAATAGGCAGGTACTCCTCCAATTCATTATTCTCCATCCACAACAAATTATTCCACAAATATTCAACGGTGCAGTGTATCGTGTCCGTGCAACCCAAGCCTCGTGTATCGTGTCGATGTCCAAAATCTTATTCCAATCTTTACACATACAAATCCACCTCTTCCGTGTCGGACACCCCCCGACACAATCAAATCCTAGTCTAAATCCCGTCCCCGCCGTAATCACAGTCCCCGCAATTCAATCTCCACCTCCGCCCTCGTCATCCCAGCCACCCGTCCATCTTCTCCCGACCAGACCGTCCCAAACAGCACACCCCCGTCGTCATCATCGACACCCGAACACCCTTCCCCGACTAGATGACAACCCAGTAGCAGCCTCAAACATCGACCCCGCCACCCGGTGTACTGCTCCACCCGCGAACCCAGCCACCACCAACTGCTACCATCACCTGCCAACGGCCACCCCGCCGTTCCTTCCGACAACCAACCAAACCTCGGCCATCCGTCGACAACCCCGATCAACTCCACCAGGACCATCACCCACACTACCACAGTCTTCTCCGCCACCCACGTCGGCCGGCCATAACCGTCGCCGTCGTAGCCACCCCCAGCCAAACTCATCAAAATCACCACAGAAAGAAAACCCTAACCTAAACTTACCTCCTCCTCGTCGGACTCGACGAGGCAGCGCCGCACGCATCTCCTCCATGCCGCCATTGGAACCCTAGCGCCCGTCCGTAAAAAACCCCCTCCAGCACAGTATGCCCTAGCCTCCGCCCTGAGAGCCCTTCCGATCCACCGGCTCCGCTCTTCCCGCGCACGAGCGCCGTCCCTCCACCCGTCTTCCACCCTCGCGGAGCCACCGCGCCACCGCCACCGCCTCGTGGAGGAGCCGAAACCCTCTGGAAACCCTCCGCCGTGCGCCTCCGGCAACGCCACAGCTCCTCCGATCCTTCCGCCCCTCACTCCTCGCTGAAACCCCCGGCGACACGCCCCAATACCACCGCCTTAGTTCCTCGCCGCCGGAGCCACCCTCCGGTGAGCGCTCCCCAGCCCCTTTTTCTCACCACTCTCTTCGATTTCCTCTCTCTCTCATGTGTCCTTCTCTCCCTTTACATAATCGAGACTCGAGAGCAGCAACTGCTGCCCAAAACTTTGGTTTAGTTATGTTATTTTTATTTTTGTTTGTTGATTGTTTTTTTTTCCTTCTTTGTTTTAATTAGTTAACTTTCCTGTTAGTATCAGCTATTATTATTATTATTATTATTATTATTATTATTATTATTATTATTATTATTATTATTATTATTATTATCTTTTATTTTATGGTTGTTTTATTATTATTTCGTTTTTGGTTGGTAATGTGTTATCAATCAGATTTTTGTTTTGGTATCTATTTCCCTTGGAGTATTATTATTATCATTATTTTTATATATTAATATTAGGATTATTAATATTATTACTATTGATTATGATTACTGTTTTGATATTGATTATAATTGCTAAACATCACATTTAATATTTTACTATTATTATTACTATACTTTTTGTAACTAATATTATGTTATTATTAGTTACTATAAATAACTGATTTTTGTGTAATTGGGTATCAAACAATCTTTTCAAATTATTTTGTAAAACATGGGTATATAGTTATATAAATATTATATATGGTTTGGCCTATATTTCAAAATATGGTTTTAAAATTTTAAATAAAATTTCTAGATTATTAATGTTCATTTAGAAACATTTTGACCCGTGAAAATATAGTTTTCTGCCTATAATTTCAATTTTGACAACTTAGAGTTTTGTCGAAAACGATTTTTGACTTTAAAGTATTTCTTTTAAAACTCAAACTAGTTTTCGATTATTATAAACAGTTTTCGAAACTCGTATATATATTGTATATAAAGTTTTCTTTGATTATCATCCTATTCCTTTTATCCTATTCCCTCACAAATTTTGCACAACCCCCTGTCCACCCTAAACTAATTCGACCGTCCCGAACCCGATGGAACTGTCCGTACCATCACCCGAGGTCCCTTTGTGTAATTGTTACACCAAAGTCGCAGTTCATGCCACCATGATTATCGCAGCACACCAGGCGCTCTACCAGGCAAGATACCTTGCCATTTGCTGTTTAATTATTTTAGCTCATATTTCATGCATTATTTATTTTCTTTATACAAAATAAACTATGATACATAGCATAACTGTTAGAACTTACTGTTCATTTATATTTCCTGCTGTGTATTATTTTTCTTACAAATTAAACCTAGATTTAAGAGACCACCTTGTGTGTTGCATTCATTGGCCTTGACACGTTGTAAACACGAAGTTGTGTGTCGCATGTGTAACACGGAAGTGCGTGATTGGCTGGCCACCAGTACGTACAAGTCGTGCGATAGGAATAACCGCTAATAGAAGTTGCATGCTAGTTTGACTTAGCGGTTATAGTGGTTTGTGTTGTGGATACAACACAGTAGGCATTGGGCAGGAAGGACAATTCCTTAGCGTATGGGCTTCGATACACTTCCCTTGTGACCCGGACTCTCCGCTGGAGATACGGGATTGATGACCCAAGATTACTGACGGCCACTGACGATTCTGCGGAACGTCATGCTCTTCCTGATGGGGCCTCTGGTGCCCAAAGGGGGACTACGCCGATCCTATTTAGCCAGGGCCCATGCGTAGGAAGGATTGTTCTCAACTACATTTCACTTAGAACGGTAGGCTACCTTTATCCGTTAGGTACGAGTACTTTTGATTTGGGTACTTGTATCTGACCGTGACTTGGAACAATAACTTGTCGCGGATTAGTTCGTCACATCTTGTCCTTGTTTGGTTGTAGGTGTGACTTACTGCTTCGATGAGAAGGTATTGAACCTTGTTGGGGTCCGGATACCATATTGGATTCATAGCATAGGAAGATACATTACCGTGAATTAGTTTACCATCTCCTGTCCTTGTTTGGTTGGGGGGATGGTACGCTCGTTCAGTAGGTGCGTATTGGAACATGTTATAATTCGATTTACTTATTTATTTGAGCAATATTTATTCAGTTTATATGGCATGCTATTATGTGTCTTGTTACATCCCTCTGAGGACCTGGTTGTCTTGCCAGGTGTGTGCTATTGTCTTTCGCAGGTGTTCTAACTCTAGCCGTGATCTTCGCTATTTCTTCGAGGATGATTGCATTTGGATCGTCTTCGCTTCGCTTGCCACTCATTTCATTTTCTATGTACTTTTCCTTATTTTGTTGGTAGTAGATTTGTCTCCGCCCAACATATTGTATTAAGACAATTTATTCTCATTCTATGACATCTTCTATTCATTTATTTTGTGTGGATGAGATTAGTTATGGTTCTACTGTATTTTACAGCTTATGTATCCATACGAAGCCTATGTACTTCGTATGAATACAGCTGGCATGTCTACGTTCCTAGTCCTACGTATTTTGGGACTGGGGCGTTACATCATGTACCCGCAGGTACCTCTGAACTCATTCCCACATTTTCCACATTTTTGAGTCACGTACCCGCTGGTACCACTGAACTTGCCCTCACAATTCTCCAGACCATTGAGTCACGTACCCACTAGTACCGCTGAACTCACACTCACCATTCTCCAGATTCCTGAGTCATGCACTCTCTCGTGCCGCTGAACTCACATCCACAACATCCCAGATTATCGAGTCATGTGCCCGCTGGTGCCACTAAACTCACACTTTCATATTGTCGAGTCATGTACCTGATGGTACCTCTGAATTCACATCCCGGTCACTCTTTCAGATAGAAAGTCTTGTATGATCATATCTCTGAACTTTCTTCCTGGAGGAGATCCTCCCCCATGATTCAATTCCCGCACTTCCAGTGCACAAAAAAGGGTAAGCGATCCACAAATTTCTAAAACGACCATGTCCTCATTACCTCTGAGTCGTTTCACTTCCGCCAAAAACAAATCACCCCCTACATAGAACTTCCATGTCCTCATTACATCTGAGTCGTTTTATGTACCCCCTCTTCATTGAGCCCTCTCATGCCATGTCCTCATTACCTCTGAGTGGAAAGGCTCAGTAGAAGAAGCCTTCATACTTGCCATGTCCTTATTACCTCTGAGTAAGTATGTCGGTTCCCTTTCGACCTATTATCTGTACCCACAACCGGAGTACGACAAAGATAATAGGTCCACAAATGTCCTCTGTTGACCACAAATATCTTCCGTGAAGTCACTCCTGCCATGTCCTTATTACCTCTGAGCAGGAAGATTCCACGATAAAACCCTCATGCTTGCCATGTCCTCATAACCTCTGAGCAAATATGTTGGTTTCCTTTCATCCTATTATCCGTATCCTAAACCAGGGTACGCCAAGGATAATAGGCACACAAATATCCTCTGCTAAGCTTCTTAACATAAATCCACCATCTCATCATGCCCCAGGAGCCCAGCCGCTCTACGACATTCTTTTTCCCAATACCGAGAGCACCCATGACCACTTTGCCATGGCTGTTTCGGATATCCTGACCAAACTTGTTATCCGTACATAAAATCAAGGTACGCCTAGGGTAACAGGTCCACAAATAATCCCCCAGCAGGTCCAATTCCACAAACACCACGAGTACGAGAAAGAGAAGATGAGTTGAAACATGCTCATTTATTCAAAATTCAAAGTGCTACATCATTTGGGATCACATCCCTTACAAAATGAAAACAGAAAAAAAAGTGAAGCAAAAGAAAACAGAAAACCGATCACTGCTCCGGGGCACATAGCGCCGTGAGACAGTCCGTCAACAAGGCAACCGACCGCTCAAACCTCTGTTTAGCTCGACGCTCCGCCTCTTGGTTCAGCACCGTCGCGTCCTCCAGATGAGCATGAGCTTGCCAGTTGTCCTCGAATTTCTTGAAAGCCCGCTCCTGGTTAACAGAAGATCGGGAAACCTTCTCGGCCTCCTGAACGATTGACTCTTGTTTCGCATGACCAGCCTTCAACTCCGACTCTAGGAAGGCCAGTTCCCTCTGAAGTATGAGAATCTGCTCCTTCGTGTCAGCTATTCCACGAGAAGCAGTCTCCTTGCTTGACTTCGACGACCCAGCCTGTCATACGAAGCAGAAAGCTCGTCAAGGTCCCCCTTTACAACTGGCCCGACAGTGTCTCGAGCGAGCTTTATCCTATCCCGAGCGGCAATAAGGAAGCCCCGCACCCGTTCAATCGCAGCAGGCAAGTCAGCCTGCCGTAACACCAGTAATCGGGTCACGAGCTAATCAGCCTCTGCCAACTTGGGCTCCAGGAGCGCAGCCAACCCCACCCCGCCAGGAAGAGTCTTCAAAGTTTCAATCTGACCCCGAGCGCACCGCAGGGACAGAGAAAAAGGGGTCCCCCGTTCTATGGCAGCGTCTACGCCCCTCTTTAAATGGCGATAGAAGCTGTCGACCATATCCTGCGACACCTCGTCCAGAGCTTCCGAAGAAGCCAGCGTCAACGGGAGTGTAGCTGGCAACTCTGAAGAAGACGTGACAGAATCGGCCGCTCCTGCCACGAGGGAAACAAACTCCGTGCGGAAGGACGCCTGAACAGCGGCCAACTTTTCTTCAGCAGCCCGCAGAACTTGAATGCTCGGCAGGGCCGAGAAGTCAATCTCTGAAGCCGTATAAGCAACAGAGGATGAGACGGAGACCATCACTCCCGGAACAAGCTCCATTCCCATCTACCCGGAGCTGGCGGGAGGCCCCTCTACATGAGTCGGTGAAGGAGAAGAAACGCTCCTTTCCCCCAGATCACAGCAGGCCGAGCCTTCCCCCAAGAACATCCGTTGTGGGAAGTAAAGGGTCAGGACCTGTAGGGCCAAGACAACCATGAATCGATTTGACCTGGAGGATATGTTGATAGAGCAAATAAGCCCCCTCACTAGTCAATATTTGGCTTATCTTACCAGCGGAAGAGTGTGGAGGCTGAGGTTCGCCTACCGCCACCGCAACCTCTTCACCAGCAGCCGCCGAGTCAAATATGATAGGCTCCTCCGCCCCGGCACCCTGGGGAGGGGATGCGACGAGATCAGCGTTGCATTGCTAAAATTTAGCAATCTCAGAGACGGGCCCGAGGAAACCTTCGTCACCCCGGACCGAGGCCTCAGCAACTTGGGAGTCCTCAACCGCCGTTGAGAGAGCCCCCGCAGAAAGGACCGTAGCACACATGCCACTAATCAAAGTAGAAAGGGCCGGATCAACTCCAGGGGCGGCAGACGGTTCATGAGAACCTGGCTCGTCAGACACCTACAAAGAAAAAATGATTAGGTTATATCTCCAAGAAAAAGAAAACCACAACAAGGAGATAGCTCCAACATGGTCTTACCTCTGGAGCATCGTCAGCATCCTCACCCCTCTCGGTAATAAGCAACCGATGAGACCTAATGGTAGCCATATCATCAAAAATCCAGCCAGGAGCGCTTTCTCAGACATCTGCCTGGTACCGTAGAAAAAATAGCTAAGAGAGTCAGTTTGACTCCCGAATATGTCACTCTTGGACCGCGACTTCTTGACGTTCAACATCAGGTCCTTTATCTCCCCCTGGGTTTGAGGGGTTCGAGGAGTAACCTCGCCAGAAGGGCCAAAATTAAAAAGATAATTGACCCAGGAGGTGGTGTGGGGAGCGTTCCCTTCTGAGCTATCCTCCTTTTTTATAGCCATATGGTGACAAGTACTATGATGGCATAGCAACTCCTGGTTTACCGCAACAAAACCTGGGAGTCGTCGGTTCAGGTCCTCGAATTCCTCGTTCGACGGGGTGTACACCTCGAAAGGCTCGTTCCCCCATGGAAGCTTGGAGACAGTATACATCTCATGGAGAGCAAGCCCCAACTCCCCTCCGGGTGCGAAGAACATCCCCGTTCGCCGGTTATACATCTCCAAGAACGCCACGAACAATGGCTTATTGATAGGAAGTCCGTGACAGGTGCCCCGAATGGCATGATAGAGTCCCACCTCCCGCAGGAATGTCCCGTAGGTCTGCAGAACCCAAGTGGTCAAGTGGGCCCACGTAGAAGACGGGTTTATCCAGTTCAACAATGCCAGCCTGCCAACGGGATAAGATTTTTTGCGAACAAGCCGATTCAGGAATGTATCAGCCTGAGTGAATGTGAAGTTGGGGCCATATACGTTCATGAAAGTACCTGGGGCCAGTCCCATCGTGTACCGGCGAACGGAATCCTTACCCGGGTACGCTGACCCAATGTTCGGGTTATAATGAATGTCGCCCATCAACATCCCTGATTGGGTAGGAGTTAAGTTACACACCATCTTCCTGTCCAACAATACCATATTGAACCACGACAGAGGATAATGACGCTCTATGAGAGGAATATGGATCACCATCCCATCCAAAGTAAAATCCCAGTTCTCAGAGATCTCTAACACTCAGGGATTCTTTATGATTAAAGCATCCCCGAAGAGGAATGAGGGCTTCGGGTATAATCCATCCAACTTCCCAGAATTCATCATGGCACGAAGATAATAGAGGGTCTGATTCTCGATGGCGTTCAACCTCCCTGAAGGCTCATTAGCAGGAAATTGATTCAGCACGTACTTAACTAAGTCATCAAGACGCACGCCCAAGGCAAACTGATTCGAGCCCACTAGGAGTTCCTCCGCAGGATTTACTGGTAGATTCACTGAAGATAAACGAAAGAAATAAGATTAGAAGACAGTCAAAACAAAGGAGCGTTTGAAAGATCACTTGAGTCTATGCGGCTCAGGTCGTCACAGCCTTATGCGGCTCAGAACCAGATGAGTCTATGCGGTTCTGCTCATCATAGCCTTATGCGGCTCTGAGTCAGACGAGTCCATACAAATCAAGTTCAGATGAGCTTATGAAGCTTCTGCGATTTGGGTTCAGAAGGACCTATGCGGTTCAAGGTTCACATGGGCTCAACAGACAAACCTAGGCGCTGATGCGGCTCGGATTCGGGTGAGACTATGCGGTTCAAAGTCCACGCAGACTCATGCGGCCCTGAACAGACAGACTCATGCGGCCACAAACAGATGAGCTTATGCGGTTCAAAAGCGAACTACTCTCATGCGGATCAAACCGAAAATATATATGTGGTTCAGATCGAGTATGACAAGCCCATGCGGCCTCCTGGGCGAAGTGCTTATGCGGTCATATCGACGAACTTTGTACATGCGGCTTGTGTATAAATTATGCAGCAGAGCCATGGCAGTTAGGGTTCTAAGGCAACGCCCATACCAGCAATGGGTGGATCAACGTCGGGATGAACGGAGTGAACAGCGGTCGACGGAGGGGTGGCCACATTCGTCGCCACAGCCGTCGCAGAAGCGACCGCCTTGCCCTTCGCAGCTTTCGACGCAGCAACTTTCTTGGGAGCCATAGGTGCTTGGGAGAGATAGGAGTTAGAACAGCGAAAGAATCGAAGAGAGAAAAGAAGATTTCCTAGAAACGAGAGTATTCCTATTTATAGACAAAGAAGGAATGCCGCGATCCGTGTGCAAATTGATAACCGACTCTTCGGTCATCGAGGCAAAACGGCTGAATAATAGCCTGACTCTTGGGATCCTGGCCCAAAAAGTGGCCCTTAAGATCTGACAGCAAATCAAGGGCATTAAATGCAGAAGATTTACAAAAGATTTGCACACGTGGCAGGAAGACGTGACAAGAAGCTCATGCAGTCAAAACAGCCCATACGGCTCAGAGAGTCATGCGGTTGAGGTAATCATGCGGCTGGTCAAATCCATGCGGCTAGGACAGAATATATCCATGCGACTCTGGCATAATCATGCTTCTTATTCAAAGTATTTCAACTTTACAAATTGAAAACTTTGAAGGGGGTCTTGTAGAAGCATGAAAAAGAAGAGAAAAATGATCCATGCGGCCAAGGGGCCACATGCGGATCAAGAGTCCCATGCGGCTCAAACACAAAGTGGACTCCATGCGGCCAACAGAGGGAAGCCACGTGTCTTTTTAGAACGGCTGTACCCAGCGTCATTCAAATACAATTAATGCTCTGACGGCTGACAATTAATGCTCTGACGGCTGACAGCTGACATCTGACAGCCCTGACGAAAAGTAATCATGATGACTGACACAAGAGCAACATCTTCCTAGGGAACTGGAGAAGATCTTCACAACTTCGAGGCTAGATTATGCGGCCAGATTAGACGAGTTCATGCGGCCAGTGCAGAGAAACCTATGCGGTTCAATCATGAAGGTCCCCCATGCGGCTCGGCCATGAAGAAATCCATGCGGCTCGACCATGAAGACTCTCATACAGCTCGGCCATGAAGACCCCCATGCGGCTCGATCATGAACATATTCATGCGGCTCGATCATGGCAACCTTCATGCGGTTCGAGTATAGAGACTATTCATACGGCTCGGTCATGAAGTCTTTCATGTGGCTCGGTCATGACAACCTTCATGCGGCCCAAATATGAACGCTCCTCATGCGGCTCAACAATGATGACAGGACACGTGTCCTAAAGATAATCAAATTTTGGGTCAGATCCCAATGATTTGGGACACGTGACAAGAGAATAAAATAAATTGATTCATTTAGATTTGCGGATATCAGCAAATTATCATGATGGGGATTTATTGCAATCAACATTAATGACTGACATGATTTGGCATAATCCTCATTAGTGGCCCAGATCCTTCACGCTCAAGATTAATGGCCCAGATTGATCACGTATGAGGCCGCCGCCACTTTGAGAATGGATAATCATTGTAAACCCTAATGATGCTCCCCACTATTATAAATAGCAGGATACCATTCCCTTACAAAAGAGATACTTACATAGAGAGAGAGAGACGCACATACAGAGAGACGCTCCCCCAATAATCAGAGAGAAAATACACAGAGATCAATCCACAGAGAGAGAAGCCAGAAGAGCAATACGAGGAGAGCAAGAAGGGCATTTCTTCGTCAACGCCAACCATCTCGTCGCAGGAGCCAAGGCTGCATACTGATCGTCCAAGGAGTAAGGCAGGGCTGCTGTCGCCTTTCCAAGCCTCTATCATCACCCCATAGAATCAAAAATAAATAATTGTACTTAGATTGTTGTACCTAGGTTTTCGTCCCTAGGCTTTCTTTGTACAAGCGAGTTTGTAACGTGAAGTAAAAGTCCAGTCCTCCCATAAAACTGTTCTGCTCTTTTATATTTCATAGCAAACACGTATGGCTCTGGCGGAGGAGCAGATGTGCGCCAACACTCGTGGCCTTGGCACTCAGATTCAGTCCCGCTTCCACGACCAGGCCTATTTCATTCAGCGCACTCTTCAGGACCGGGACGCTTTTCTGGATCTGAATCTTCAGGATCCAATATACCAGGCCTCCCGCTTTTTCGATCCCAATGCCTACGGTTTCATGTAACCGGATGACATTGATCCTTTTGGCGCTTTTCACCAGGCTCAAGATGGTGGGGATGACCCGGCTCACGAGTAGGGGTGGCTTCCTTTTGATGGTGGTGTCGAATAAATGAGTGTCTTAGTTTCTTGTGTTTGTCTTTATTATGTCTTTTGCGGTCCTTCGGGGGCCTCTGTTTGGTTGGTTCTAGTAGTTTGCAGTCCTACGGGGACTTGATATTTGTCTTCTTATGTTGCTAAACTCTCGTAGAGGAGAGTCTTTTTCATATGTCTTATGTAGTATGGGTGTCCTGCATGTATCACTGTTTCAACTTTTATCTAAATACATTCTTTTATTTATGATACTGTGCTCCACATTTATGACTATTTTTTTATCATTATTTTTTTCCATCTTTGACTAAGTGACAAATGGGAAGAAAACGTATTGAGGGAGAGTTGTCTACCTACGGGGGAGTTACTCCCTGAAGATGCTATCTCTCTATTTTGTCAATTATCAAAATGGGGGAGATTGTTGGCACATTTTATTTTGATATATTAACAGCATCTTCGTAGTTTTGTTTTCTATGTCTTCAGATTCATATCTTCTCAGAAGCTCTATTACATAAAGTATATCTTTTCAAGTCCTACCATCCATTGCATTGAAGACTGAAGCAGATACCGGCGCTCATTGCATAGACGGCTTCCTACACTGCTTAAAGTTTTCGAGTCTGTACAAGGTCTAGGTATATCTGTAAACACTTAACGTTGGATGACGAACTAAAAGCATAAGTCAAAAATCAATATCTTACAGAGCGGCATACCGGCGGTATGCTTCGGCATACTAACGGTATACCGTTTTCATCGTCCATAAACTTTTCGTGAAATATTGTCGGCATACCGACGGTATGTTCCGGCATACCGGCGGTATACCGTTTTGTGGACCACAAAACGTTCTGTGACAAAACGTCGGCATGCTCCGGCATACCGACGGTATGCTCCGGCATACCGACGGTATACCGTTTTGTTTGCCTAAAAATGTTCTGTGACAAAACGTCGGTATACCGACGGTATGCCGCGGTATACCGACTGTATACTGGGTTACAAATATTTGATTTTTGAATTGCTTTGACTAGCATTAATGGCAGCATTAAATGCTCCCAACGGATATTAATATGACCGTTACTGGGTGACCAGTATACCGACGGTATGCCGGTGCATACCGACGGTATGTCGTTCAGGCTGTATCCAGGAGCATTAAATGCTACCTACTCTTGGTTTCTCTATAAATGAAAGCCTTCTCTCTCTTGAAGCTTTCACCAACTCTTGCCATAATTTTTCCAAACAACCAAGAGCTCCACCATTAATACTCTACGAAGATTTTAATTGTCATCCTCTCCCAAAGTGCTAGAGTATTTAAGAGTTGTAATTTTTGATCTTCACGTGTTAGAAGATCAACAAGTTCTCTTCTCATTTGTTTGAAGTTGGCGAGTCTTCGTAAGAAAACTCGTGTGTTGAAGTTGGCGAGTTCTTCGGATCCAAACTCGTGTGTACTATTTGATTAAATAGTGATTTAAGCCGAAGAGAGTTCCGGAACTGGATTGCCTCAAGCGAGGATACCAAGATACATCTTATGTTTGATCTTCTTACTTTTTTCTTTTATTTGTCATATATTGCTTCTTGTGCTCTAGTTATTTTTTTATTTCCCTATTCACCCCCCCTCTAGGGTTCTACACATACATGCTTATACATGGATATCATACATACAACTTACATTCATAGATGCATACCTACATGTAAACATATCATATTTGTATTCATTCAACTCATATATTCATACATTGCATATCTACATACATATTTACATATATACATATATTTATACATAGAGAGAGAGGGTTAAGGGGGTATACATGTGTGTGTGTGTGTGTAGGATATGGGTTAACAGGAATGGGGTGTGTGTGTCAAGTGGTAGAAGGGGATATAGGTTCTCAGGTTTTCAGTGCAAAAGTGTGTGAAGAACACAATGTGAATGTGTGAAATACATTCCCAGGTTGTACATGTGTGTGTGTGCATATAAAATATCAGAAATCAGTTTATTGTTTAAACTAACTCATATTCTCAGAATCGGAATCTAACACACATATAGGCATTAGCATTGCATTAAATTTTAGTTTAACATATAGGAAAGAAATCCTCAGGTTCATAAAAAATAGGAAAATTCTCAGTTTTTCAGTTTCTCCTTCAACCCCCTCCTAAATCAGTTCGTTGTTCTCAGGTTTTCATGTTTCAGTTAAACTCAAACCCAATACTTAATCCTACAGCCTCAGTTATCACTTTACCATAGAAATTCAGTCAATAATTTCTAAGTTGACATTCATATTCAGTTTACATATCAATTTCCAAACTTAAATTCAATTTAAACAAAATCTATAATCAACTAAACCAACATCTCATTACCTCATGAAGTTCATATTTCCATTCGGAACCCCCAATCTCAGTTTGTAGATTTGAAATCAGGGAATTTCTCAGTTAGTGCATTCCAACTTCAAATATCAGACTTTACAATATATCATTCTCAGGTTCACAGTTAAAAGCCACACTCCTCATTCGAAAATCCATACTACAAACCCAATCATGCTTATATATGAACCTATCTATGTAAACTCATAACTTAGACATGTTAATCATGTATAACATTATAATTAGCATTTAATTATCAATTTATTTCGTAATTTAGAACTCAGAATACTGAAACTGTTGCACAGTATCAGAAATCATACCCAACCTAAAATTATCATTCGAAATGTTAATTAAACATCAAATTTGTGGTTGGTAGAGTGTCGTACACGTGTATATGTGTTATATGCGTCGTCCTGTGTCCACACGAGAGGACACGGGGTGTCCAGACACTCGTGAACACCACAGACACACGCGCGTGCACCAGCGTCGTACAGCGAGTCCATGGACTCGTGCACTCGACACAGGCCACATGGAGCCACGTGGCCGTGCACACGTGTAGCCCACATGTAGGGCTACACGATCGACACCCGGTATCGTATCCACGTCGTGTCCAGTGCGAATACGAGACGCGTATCAGGGAGCTATTCCCTAACTGTGCAGTGCAGTGTCAAAACAGTGCACGTGTCCGTGCTCTCTCGACATGGCACGAAAAGGTGTCAAACTTGAGGAGTGTCGTGTCAGACACTAGACCTACCTCTGTGTCAAAAGAAATGTGTCCAAGTGACACAGACACTACGCACGAGTCCTCGAGTAGCAGGGCACTTCCCTAAGGCTGCTGCGGGCGTGTTCGTGTCCGTTTTGGACACGGACACGACTCAAATTCGTGCTCAGTCAAATTGTTTAGTGATATACACATAATAACCTAATTTTCTATTCAATTATATTCTAAAATTAACACAATTTATTTCTCACAAACATTTCATCGAACACCTTATTTAAAACACTGATACGTGTCCGATACGGACACGAAATGGACACTTCCTAGCACCAAACTAACTCTACAGCTAGGGTATACCTATATACATGCATCAATAAAAATAAAACATGATTTTACATGGTTTTGTGGGATTTACCTATTGAGATTGAATCTCAATGAAAAAGGGTAATGATGAGGGTTTCTCCTTGAACTTCAATTGACCAAGGCACTTCAACTCCTAGCTAGCAAGCCCCTACTAGCTTCCACTATGGTAGAGGGTGATGATGCAATTGATTAGGACCAATTTGGGCTTGATTTGGATATTAGGGGAAAAAATTTGGGGAGGAACTATTAGGGTTCTTAGCAAAAGTAAAAAGAGGCAAGGGCTTTGCTAAGGATGTTTTATAGGAAGGGGGGCACTTGATGGCTGCCATAGATGAATTAGGGTTAGGGTTTAGGTCTAGATGAGTGGCTAGGAGTTTTCCACCCAATTCTAAGCCTTCCTATTGGTTCAACTAGTCATAGGGCTTCCTTTTTCACAAATATCCTAAGAGAAAATCTCTCTCCTAAAAATATCTAGATATTAATAATCATGTCATTACTAGGTTACCCTAATCAATACTCTAAGCTCAAGGCTAATCTAGATTAGGCTAAGTTCTAGGTCAAGTCTCAAATAATTAGCTAGCACATATTTAATTAATACAATTTATAATTTCACAAAATTGTCAAAATGACCAAAATACCCTTAGGCTAGAAAGTTGTAATTAGTCATCCTAATAAAATGACTAGGCTCCCTTGGTCATGGTTAGTCTCTAGGCTTAGCCAAACTCTAGGCTTACACTAGTTAATCATCAAATCACAAGTCGTGGTTTTAAATAGTTTTAAATTAACTAAAAATTACCAAAATCATAACATGGTTTAAATATCATTATTAAATGATTATAATTACAAAATTTTAAAATTACTCTCATTTTAGAAACTGGGTGCTACAAGTCTACCCTCCTTAGAAAAATTTTATCCTCGAAATTAAAATGGTCGTACTCCTTCTAGGTCAAACCCCCAACAATAAAGTCGAAGTCTCTTTCTAGCAGCACACAAGATCAACAAATTAAAATGGTCGTACACCTCTCTTGATGAGATCGTGCACTGTCATGTGCTTTAACCGTACAGTTCTTTTCTTTCCGTTGAAGAGATCATTTGATGCCACTGTCACAGTCGCCTGGTTGTCACAGTATATCAGAATAGCCGATATCTGTGCCCCAACCATTGGAAGATCATACATGAGCTTCCGAAGCTATTTTGCTTCTTCTGCTGTGGAATCTAGTGCAAAGAATTCAGATTCCATGTAGGAACGAGTGAGAGCATAGTCTGCTTCTTCGACTTCTACGATACAATAGCTGTACCTATTATGAAAATAAATCCACCTGTGGATCTCTCGCTCTCTACCTCTGAGCACCAGCTTGCATTACTATAGCCTTCTACTACCGACGGATCTCCGCTATAGTGCAGTACATATGTCTGAGTCTTCTTGAGATATTTTGTTACCCGTTTCACAACTTTCCAGTACTCAATAACGGGGTTGCTTGTGAACTGACTCAGAATTCCCTCGACCAAAGCTATGTCAGACCTAGTGGCAGTAGTAGCGTACATCAAACTCTCGATGACGCTTGCATACTCCAGCTGACTGGCGCTTTCTCTCGAATTAGGCTTCAGCTTCATATCACACATGTAAGGCGTATCGATAACTAGAAGATCCTGATATCCGTAGCGTGTGATCATCTTCTCAATATAATGAGACCGTAACGGCGCTAGTCCAGTTTCTGTCCGGATGATCTTGATGTCTAAGATTATATCAGCTTACCCCAAGTCCTTCATATTGAACTTAGTCGAGATGAACTTCTTTGTCTACGTGACATAGCCCATATCCGTACCTAGGATCATTTTGTCGTCCACGTACAGATAGACGATTACACCTCTTCCATCAGCAACTTTGTGTTAACACACTTGTCCGTCTCGCTGACCATGTAGCCATTTGACCTTATGACCTTGTCAAACTTCTCATGCCACATTTTGGGAGCTTCTTTTAGACCGTACATGAATTTCACCAACTTGCAGATTGTGTCTTGAAGACCCTTAACGACAAATCCCTCCGGCTGTTATATGTAAATCTCTTCGGTCAGCTCGCCATTCAGGAAAGCTATTTTTACATCCATATGTTGTATCACCAACTTGTGTTATTAGAGGTAATTGAATCAATTTCATTGTCTGTAACGTCCCAGTCCCAAAATACGTAGGACTGGGAATGTAGACATGCCAGTTGTATACATACGATGTACAGGGCCTTGTATGTATACATAAGCTGTAAAATGCAGTAATCCAAGACAAACTAAAACTCATCCACAATAAAAAGAATAATAATATAAAAATCAACTTGAATATTTATGATACAATCGTTGGGCGGAGACAAAGTCCACTACCAACTATCTCAATGAAAAAAACGTACAAGAATACGATCAACAAAAAGACAAAATGAACCAAGAGCAATCATCTTCGAGAAATGGAGAAGATCACGGCCTTGGCTAGAACACCTGCAGAAAATTATGAAAGCACACACCTGGAGAGATCACCAGGTCCTCAGAGGGACGTAACAAGATACATAAAAACAATACCATAATGAACTATAAATGAAACATGACAAGGGAAAACTCCCATGCTCCAACACAATGGAACCTAGCCATCTAGGTGTAATGCAAGTCGAAAACTATACTGGAACATATAAGTGGCTAGGAATAAAGCATAGCATCCGCTAGAGGCTTTCTCATGAACTAGTATACGTCTCTGACCGTATTCGACGCGTGGTCAGGTCCGTGCAATGGATATATCCCCTAGTCCATACTTTGCATCTCTAGCATACCTCATGAACGTATCTGATGCGTGGTCAGGGCCGTACAATGGATATATCCCCTAGCGATACACCCATAACAGGGAAACCATGAACCCATAACCGGAGAAATAGAAGGCTGTGGACTAGCTCATACGTTCCAGTAGTTTTCCCCGCCCATGTATCACACAAGTCATATCCATGGCTTGGCGATCCATATCTCTATGCAAGTCGCTATCTAGACTCCGCTAATCCATAAATAAACCGACACACGAACCGCCCGTATCGGTAGCAAGTCGAATACGTAGGTTCGTGCCAACTCCATGATCCTCACTCTTGTGTCGTGTATGAGACGTGTCAACAGATTAAAGAATTTATGGAGCATAACTTCAACACATCGGAAAAGTCAGCTACCACATATGGTCTGCACACATACGCACACACAAACATCGATATACATATCGATGGCACCCAAGTCATAATTGGACACACTCTTACTAATGTAAAATACTAGCAACATATAAAATATCATAAATCAAATATAAGTATAAGATGGCAAGGTATCTTGCCTGAGGTTATGTGCAAAAGCAAAGATCCAGTAGCTCGAACTGACAAATAAACGGAGCCAGAGAAAGCCATATCCTGCAGATGACTCTGGATGCTGCAACAAACATCACGAACGAGTTTAGAATATAAGATATGCCTGGAAAACGCCTGTCTAAAAGTTAAATTCTGGAACAGGGGCAAAATCGTAATTTTGGGTCAAATCGATGTCCGCCGTTGGATCCGCTTTTCACCGAAATACGTGCCAGAATCTACGGTCTCTAAAGTTGTCAAACTATATGTCTACAAATTTGTTTTGATGAGACGAACCCAACGGTATGTCCAATTTCGGATTCCGGTGGGCCGTGCACAAAATCGTCCGTTGAGTAGGATTGTGGGCCCGCCAAAATAGCGTCCCGATCAACTGTCTCAGAATCAGACTAAACTTGGCTCACATGACCAAAAAAATATTTCGAGTCCAATGGCGCAAGTTTCGTCCTGATTTGATGAGTGTGCACAAAGTTGTGGCTTAATTTGCAAAAGGTCGATATGGGGGTATCTCGACGGATACGCACTGATTTCGTCGCACATATGCAACGAAATCGGGTTCCGTCAGTTCCCACACGTCGACAACATCCATATGCGTCTTTCGATGTATTTAGTGCGCGACCACACCGCCCGATTTGTCGGGGCGCACGTCGTATCGGGCGTTTTTCTACTTTTTGAAAACAGAATTTATAATTTTTCGTGAAACTTTAACAACGTGTAACTTTCTACATACTAGATGAAAAGTAAATCCAGAAGGTGCGTTACAATCTCGGTTATGTTATTATTCTCTGCCTTCAATTAGTTTCTATGAAAATTTAATGGACAACGAGAAAACTGGCCGACAAGTTGGTATTTTTCAACAGTTTTTAATATTTCAGAAAAGTGGCTTTTCTCCAACTTCGTCTTGATTTTTCGAGCAAGTTGGATGGACATGTCAAAATCCACCTGGGGATCTCGAAGAGGGTCATGTGGGCTTTCTACATGAATTTACGAATCTAAAATCGGATTAGAATTGAAGGAGAAATTTAATGGAGAAGTCGGATACCTCGTTGTTAAATTCTGTCGTTGTCGTCGTTTGTTGTTGTCACCACGACCGCGAGGTGCTGCTCGGCCAAGGCTGGACGAGGGAGATACATGGTGAGCGGAGGAGAGAGGAGGAAGGAGGAGAGGATGGAGGTGGAAGAAATTTTTAGGGTTTATATATATATATATATATATATATATATATATATATATATATATATATATATATATATATATATATATATATAAAGGTGGAAGAAAAAAAAAAAAAAACAAAAACAAAAAAAAAAAAAAAAAAAAAAATATATATATATATATATATATATATATATATATATATATATATATATATATATATATATATATATATATATATATATATATATATATATATATATTTTTTTTTATATATATATATATATATATATATATATATATATATATATATATATATATATATATATATATATATATATATATATATATATATATAAAGGGGAAGAATCGACCTAATGGGTTTAATATATGTTGTATACAAAAAAAAAGGTGCTGCTTGCTCTTTGCTATGCTTATACGGGCGCACAAGCTGCTGTTATGGCTTGGGTGGTCGGGTGGGGCCGACCACCCATTAATGATTAACTTTTTTTTTTCTTATCTAATCAAAACTTTTAAATATAAATATCAATATCTATATATGTATATATCCATAAATACACCAAAAAATCAATCAAAATTTAAATACCATTTAAAAGCCAACTATCCAATTATTTAATATATTTGAGCATATATACGTATATATATATATATATATATATATATATATATATATATATATATATATATATATATATATATATATATATATATATATATATAAATTTAATCCTTAATAAATCAACTCAAAATAATAATAATATTTAAATATTAAATCTCCACAAAATAACTTTAATAATAATAAATTAATAAGATCGTTCCAATGGGTGAACTTTTACCGCACACCCTTATCCGGTTCCAAAATATTTGTACAAATATTGTACGATATTATTTAATAATAAAATACCAATAATAGTACGAATAATTAAATAATTAGAAATTACACATAAAATTCTAAAGTAATTTAGAAAATATTTTTATATACATAAAATATGCCTACATGGCCACATTTGGTCACGCTGCCTGCTTACATGGGCTTAAATTGGTTCGGGCCCAAATCGGACTGGTTTGAACAAACCGGGTCATCTAAAAATCAATATATAAAATAATATCTAAATAAAATATTTTAAATGCGTTATTTCACAACTCGGCCTGGTTTTCCTAGTTCGGACTGAACTATGGCTAGGCCTCCCACGACATGGCTAATATACTGGTCAAAGCACACTGCTACATCTTTCGTGCCAAAATTCATGATCGTCTTGTGCTCAAAACACAACAATGGCTAAGGTCATTTTTAATAATTAATAAAAATCATAAATTGTATAAATTAAATTTAAAGTCTAATAAAATAATTAAAAAATAATTTTAAAAAATAGGGGTTTTACATCCTACCCAACTTACAAGAATTTTATCCTCGAAATTTAGGATTAATAGGGTAGATAGGGTTGAGGGATAGGAAGAGTTCGTCAATACCAAAATACAATTAAAATTTTGAGGAGGCGATGAAACGTCGTTCAACACCACCGTGCAATAGAAAATTGTGGAGTCGATATATACAAAAATATATCATGGTTATAGAATTGAATAAGGATTGCTAGTGAAGGTAACAAAATTTTGAATATCCAATTTTAGAGAACAGTAAGGAATTGAGTAGACCAAAGAGAATAAATTAGAAATTCAGAAAATGTGACCCCTTAAGGGAGAACTGGATAATAATCGTCTTGGTCGAGGGTTTGATTAAGTGATGATTAGAATCACTCTCGTACGTTCAAGAGGGGTTGGAAGGGCACAATGAAATTTCTAGGATTGGGGAGAAGAATAGTTTAAGGTAAGGATATAGCCACATGAATTGGTCGGTGGCTATCTAAATTCGTGTTGAAATAACTTATTAGAAAACTAAAGGTGATATCTTACATCTATCTATCATGTACAGTGTCCGGTCTTTCTAAAGTAAGTAAAGTCCACAACAAAAAGAGTTCAAAGACGATGCTATTTAGTACGAAATACGAGGTTCATAGGCGACAGAAATAATTCAAATGAGAGTTGTCAAGGCTGTCGCGAATGAGACTCTAAGGCAAGTTTAACTATATCTCCATCCACGTAGAATAATTCATGATCAAGCTCAAAAAAATATGTCATGATCAAGCTCAAAAAAGATAAGCTTGCAAAACCAAGGCTAAATTAGCAGCATCAGGTTGTTGAAATATAAGTATGAGAGGTAATATCGAAGGAATTTAATTAGTCCAAGATCTTTTAAAATCAAGTCTTGCCCGAAGTGTGGGCCCTTACAGTTGTCCTAGTTTTCTTCATTTATGGTTTGGTCGCCTATATAAGTTTAGGGTCTTCTGAATTTCTAGTCTGAGTAAACTCATCAACATGATTCATAAGGATAAAGGTTTTGTTAGGTTGTGAGGTATTCTACCAAACTTACAAGAGTTCAACTAATAGTGAGATGGGACAATGGGTCACGCAATCAAGGTAAGGCACAAAATTAAGCATTAAAGAAAATCAAGTAGAACATCATCACATGTCGGGTTGAAAGAATTGAGTCAAAGTTGGATCTCTAGTTAAAGTCAGAAAGTATTTGGTGTCATGGTATATGTTATAGCTTAGCCATTTGACTAAAAAGTCATATCAAGAAAATAGAGTACCAGGAGACAGGTTTTAATGGGACATGATATATCTACATTAAAGTGGGCTCATCTAAGTTTAACATATGAAGTTTGTTAGAAGGAAAAGTCTAGTGTTGTGCTCCAAATATTCACGCCGTCAAATTTAATTATGACCAAATCAAATCCCTTTTCAAGTAAACTTCCATCACGTTACTACTAACCTTTCCAAAATTTAACATTTCTACTCCAATTTTTAAACTCAAGAAACTCATGAATCAAAAAAAAATTAAAAATAAAATAAAACTCATATCACTTCATAATTTTAAAACTCCAAAAATTTCTCCAATAATCCTCAAGATAAACTTTTAACATATCACGAATAATCTAAAATTTACAGCTCAATATTTTAACGTACTCATCACATAACTTATATTTCTAAGTCATTCAAACAAAATCACAACTTTTTAAATGGTAAATTCCTTTAATCAATCAAAATAACTTTTCACCATATCTTTAGTAACTTTTTCCAAAGATTGTAATATTAGCAATCTAACTTTAAACTCAATATTCAAATGATCTTATCAGTCATCAATTTTTTTTTCCAAAATTTTCCAATCAATCTCGAATAAACCTTTATTGTGTCACAAATCAAATCTATATATTTTTCTTATTCTATCATTAATCCAAATCTTAAACTCAAAATTTAATTAGGAGTTATCAATCGTAATTCATACAAAAGTTTAAAGTAGATCCTCAATTTGATTACATATCCTTCAAAATATTTTTAACCAAAATTTTTAATAGCCTTACTTCAAACTTAAAATTCAAAATTTTACGAACTTATTAATTGGGAACCATACAACCTAATTTAAAACCAAGCTTTATCAACCGCCTTCATAATCTTACAGCAGCATTTAAATTACAAAAAAAAAATCAACTAACTTTATATCTATTCAAGGATGTATAGCTATAATCCAATAAATGGAGAAGTCGGATACCTCGTTGTTAAATTCTGTCGTTGTCGTCGTTTGTTGTTGTCGCCGCGACCGCGAGGTGCTGCTCGGCCAAGGCTAGACGAGGGAGATACGTGGTGAGCGGAGGAGACAGGAGGAAGGAGGAGAGGAAGGAGGTGGAAGAAATTTTTAGGGTTTAATTATATATATGTATATATATATATATATATATATATATATATATATATATATATATATATATATATATATATATATATATATATATAAAGGGGAAGAATCGGCCTAATTGGTTTAATATATGTTGTTTACAAAAAAAAAGGTGCTGCTTGCTCTTTGCCATTCTTATAAGGGCGCACAAGCTGCTGTTATGGCTTGGGTGGTCGTGTGGGGCCGACCACCCATTAATGATTAACTTTTTTTTTTCTTTTCTTATCTAATCAAAACTTTTAAATATAAAAATCTATATCTATATATATGTATATATCAATAAATACACCAAAAAATCAATTAAAAATTCAAATACCATTTAAAAGTCAACTATCCAACTATTTAATATATTTGAGCATATCTACATATATATATATATATATAAATTCGATCCTTAATAAATCAACTCAAAATAATAATAATAATATTTAAATAGGAAAATATGTTTATTAAATCTCCACAAAATAACTTTAATAATAATAAATTAATAAGATCGTTTCAATGGGTGAACTTATACCGCACACCCTTATCCGGTTCCAAAAAATTTGTACAAATATTGCACGATATTATTTAATAGTAAAATACCAATAATAGTATGAATAATTAAATAATTAGAAATTGTACATAAAATTCTAAAGTAATTTAGAAAATATTTTTATATACATAAAATATGCCTACATTGCCATATTTGGTCACACTACCTGCTTACATGGGCTTAAATTGGTTTGGGCCCAAATCGGACTGGTTTGGACAAACCGGGTCATCTAAAAATCAATATATAAAATAATATCTAAATAAAATATTTTAAATGCGTTATTTCACAACTCGGCCTGGTTTTTCTAGTTTGGACTGAACTATGGCTAGGCCTCCAACGACATGGCTAATATACTGGTCAAAGCACACTGCTACATCTTTCGTGCCAAAATTCATGATCGCCTTGTGCTCAAAGCACAACAATGGCTAAGGTCATTTTTAATAATTAATAAAAACCATAAATTGTATAAATTAGATTTGAAGTCCAATAAAATAATAAAAAAATAATTAAAAAATAGGGGTTTTACATTGTCTATCGCCTATTTCAAGAAAATAGCATCTCTGGTCTTCATCGCCTTATCATTGGTAGGCGGATCTGTTTTCACATGATATTGACAAAGTCATTTTCGAAGTCCTTTGGTCTCCTCACTCGCTTAGATGACTGCTCATCAGGTTCTGATTCAATAGTTGTTTCCTTAACAGCAACTTCTTCTTGGACTACGTTCTCATTGGAAACTTCAATTTCCTGCACACCCTCATTATTCTCTGGAATATCCGTAAGAACAATGTTATTGTGCCTTGTAAATTTATCTTCAAAATATTTTGCGTTGCGAGATTCAATGATATGATTTGACTTTACATAAAAAAATCTTCGAGCATCACTCTTTTCGTCATAACTGAAGAAGATCATCTTCATAGTCCTTATCCCGAGCTTCTGAATCTTCAGATCTGGAAGCTTTACATATGTCAGACACCCCCACACTCGAATGACATTCAAGTTAGGTCTGACTTTGAATCAGAGTTCATGAGGAGTGACATCCGAAGTTGCATGCAACACTCTATTCAGAATAAAAATGGCCATCAATACAGCTTCTTCCCAATAGAATTTTTGAAGACCCATAGTCAACCACATTAAGTTTATCATTTCTGTCAACGTTTTGTTCTTCCTTTATCCTACTATGTTAGATTAAGGAGAATACAGAGCAGTAGTTTCGTTGATAATTCCATATTCTTTACAGAACGATACGAATTCATGAGAGCGATACTCTCCGCCTTGATCACTTCTTATTCTCTTGAGTTGTTGTCCAGTTTGCCGTTCAGCCTCGGTCCTAAACTCTTTGAACTTCTCGAATGCTTCGTCTTTAGCCTTGAGCAAGTAGATGAACGCATATTTTGAGAAGTCATCAATAAAGGTTATAAAATACTTCATTCCGACTTTTGTAGAGAACTGTTTGAAGTCATAGATATCGGAGTGTACCAACTCCAAAAGATCTGTGCTTCAATTAATCCGAGAAAAGGGTTTCCTTGTGATCTTTTTCTGAACACACACTTCACATTTCTCTACCTTACCCCCATATTTGGAGATAAGTCCTACACTATATATTTTGTTTATTCTTTTACAATAAACATATCCTAGTTTATTATGCCACAACTCAAGAGTATAATCAGAATGAATGATTGCAATAATTTCATTAGACTGATTTACAAGTTGAAGTTTAAACATTTCTTCGGTATAAATTTTTTTTTCGAAGTATGTTCCATTTATGGACATCACCATCTGGCCAGCAGTGAAGTCCATCCTTAGGCCTGCGTTACAGAGTATGCCTACAAATCTCAGGTTCTTTGCGATAGCAGGCACATGCTTTACATCTTGAAGCGTCAGAAACATTCCTGAAGTCGGCTTCAACACTACTGTCTGGATCCCTTATACTTCAGTTTATGCCTGGTTCGCCACCATAACAACTTTAGAAGTTGGTGTGCATGTATTAAACCATTTCTTACTTGAGAAGACATAGCAAGTGGCACAAGTGTCTATCCACCAGTCAGAATCAGCCCTGTACCGCATTGACCTGAGCAATCATAGCAATTACGTCAGTAATCATGAAAAACTTACTAGGCTCACCTTGTTCTGATTGCTTGGGCTTGTGTAGTGCCCCGTCCCGCTCAGTCAATCGGAGGAATTGAAACACCGATGGCGTTCGGACTTAGCCTTACAATGGCTTGCTCGGAGATATCGCTCAGGTAGGGTAGTTTCGGTGAACTTGTCTCATCTTTGCCTTCACATAATAAATTGCCCGTTTTCAACTTGCACAAGTAGGCTTAATAATAAAAGTGATGAATCCACATAGCTAAAGGGAGTAATCCCGACGGGTCGAATTGAGATAAAATATGGAAAGGTCCAACGGTCGGCTTAGAGTTGGTGCACGGCGTACTTTGTAAATGACACTCGGTCCTTCGTTCCGTGGCTTGAGAGAAGAAGAATTGATCTTCGACACAAGACTATGAACTTGCCTAAGTCATAGGCGTCGCCCGCGTAAACGCTTGATAAAGCATGCACGGTTCAACTACACAAGGCTTGGCTTAGCCTTTGCTCGTCCCTCGGGTTAAGTTGTAGGATTGAGTAAGTTAGGCAAGTTATGCCAGTCGACCTAAGTCATTCCAGGTGTTGTCCCGCTCATTCTGCTGTTGTCAAGTTAAATAGTCCCACGATCCCAAGGGCCATCATATGAGGTATGATTTGGACGATAGCATTGCATAGAACACGAGTCGGTTTAAGGCACGAGCCATGGTTGGTTCTGTGGAATGTTAGCCACGATCTGTCGATACTTAAGGAAATATATTATGTTCAGGTTAAGTTAGAAGGCTATAAAATAGCCGTTCCCTGAGTTCAAAGAATGTTAAGTCTAAGCGATGGTTAGTCGCCGAGAAGAAATATGTCGGGACTGTAGTTCAGTCGCCGAGGCAACCCTGGTTTAGGCTCTGCAAAGGAAGTGTGAAAGGTGGAAGAAGTAAAGCAAAGGAACTAAGTGATGATGATGAGACCATGCATTACGCTAAGTCTAGAAGTTAGCATAGGCGCGTGGTCATGGACAACTTGTCGACAAGGGCGATGGTTTCTTCGAGCGGCAACACTGGGCCATAGGACCGACTCGGCCTTGGAAGAAACAAGTTATAGTCGAGCTGTGTATGAAGCAACCGATAGGTCAGGGACTTGCATCGGGGATCGCAACCTACGGTACAAGGGTCCCGAATGCCAGGCTATGTCCAGGATGGCTAGTCAATGCCAGTGACCATTCATATAGAAGTGTCGGCACGGGTGGCAATCCGCGTGTATGCCTTTGGATTGAGTTGAGTTGAAAGTGTGTACAGTTAGAAGAGACAATGTTTGGGCCTAAAATTTGGCTACAACGAAGGCGACGTGCTTCGGTACGAGATGTGGCGTTGAGTGTTAAGTCGTTGGCATAGAGTTGCATGAGTTAGGCTTGAGCTGTTACGAAGTTAAGTAGAGAAGGGCCGTAGGGCAAGTTGGGTGAAGTTATGTCGAGTTGATGGGCACGACCTCGAAATATGAGGCACGGTCGCTTTTTCACAACACAAGTATAGGCAAGACTAAGCGAGGAGGCGCTGCCTCAGAGATATTGAAGCACGAATCGAGTTCATGGTGCGACCGAGTCGTTATATCCCAGAGTTTGGCACGAAAGACAAGTATGAGTTGGTGTGTTGACAATACAAGCACGAGAAAGGCCTAGAGGCAAGGAAATGGAGTCTATCGGGTAGTTGCGTCTCTGATTATGGCCGTAAGGTAAGCACGACTTGATAGGTTAACGTTGTTGAGCTGACGTTGCTGTATGCAAGCACGGGATGGTCCTTAGACACAAGTATGCCAAGGTGTTTGTCATAAAACTGATCCTAAGACAAGACTAGAAAGACAATTGATAAGAATGGACTATGTTGTATAAAGTAAATCAAAAGTGTTGGTTTTGTTTGGGTGGGCGAGGAGCTTACTCCGCCAGTACAGTTGAGTACTGACACCCACATAGTTTACATGTACAGGCACAGGTAGAAGCTCGTGGCGCGGAGCTTGCTTGGATGCATCGAGGCACGGAGTTCCTTGGCGATTCGAAGCGTACGGCCGCATGGAGTAAAGACTTATACGGGACATAATGTATGGACGTCGCCTTTCGAAGCTTCCGCTGGTTCGAGACATGTATTGAGAGATGAGAGAGAGCTGAGTGACCTTGTAATATGAGCTTGAGTGAGCTTGAGAGACTTATAATCTTGGCCTTGCGCCCCATTGTAATCTATGTTTCAATACCAATAAAAGAGCTTCTTTTGAATAACTTGTGTTTGTTCTAATTTCCGCTGCTATTATTCAATGTCTCTGCATGGGACTTCTGTGTGACGACCCTGTCGCCACCGCTGTAATCGACCGTTATGGAACCCGCCTTGTATGAGCACAATCTAGGCTCGTGCGACATCACGCCTTAGCGAGGATGATCGCTCCTATGGGAGCGTGGCGTGACATATTGGTATCAGAGCACGGCTTTACGTCCTTGGACTACCGATTGAATTCTTTAACTTCGTTGTTTTCCCAAACTCTGAATTATTGCTTCCGCAAAGTTGATATTGTTGGTGCACTCTCTCTCTCAAATGTCCCACGGGATGTCCATACAATAAGTCTATCTATTTTAAAAAACGTAGAAGAACAGTTTTTGATAACAAAACAAAAAGATGGTTCGCGTAAGCACGGTTGGCTAAGTCGGGCTGGGCATAACACCAAAGTTGCGTCGACCTTAGAAAAGTCGAGTACAGAAATTAAAATGTGTCGAGCAAGAATGAGTTGAACTCGATTGAGTAAAGTGAGATGACTATCGATAGGGGTGCTATAGAGCGACTATAACGTCGGTGCGATATAGATGAGCGTGCTTGAAATTCGAGGAATGGTTCGAACAAAAAATTTGAAGAAGTCGATTTTGATTCGAATGATAGTTGAGGATTTATTGAATGACTTCATTCCTGAGTGGTGTATGCGATAGTCTCAGGAATGTCGATCGATCGATTGAGGATGTGGGGTATCGGTGAGTCTATCAGCAAGCGTTGCGTTATGCAAAACCGTAGAGTGAGTATCATTGAATAAAGTTTAGCCTTGAAGTTTGACGTGTTGATTAGAACAGATTAGAAATGACACGCACGGAACGTGCATGGGATTAAGGATTGCGCGAGTATGAAACGCGAAAATGATTGAATACGTAAATTAAATCGAGGAAAGTTAGGGTGTCCGAATGGATGACTTGATCGAAGAAATAGATATGGATCATATACGAAAAGTTAGCATGACAGGTAGACAGCATGCATGAAGGGTTTGATTTTGAAGTTACGCAAATGACCCTAAGGATTGGATTGAATGTTGCTCGATGATTTGAGTTAACAAGGGAATGATGCGAATTGAGAAAATATGTTGGTCGATGACTTAAGATAGACGGATGAACAATACGTGAATTTGGGTTTGAAGAAATTGATGTTGTGAACGATTCGAGGGGTAATGATCGAATTTGAATTTGAATATTGAGGAGATTATCCAGTCGGACGATAGCATCATTCGTACGACTCAGAATTCGTTACAAACGAAGTTCGTCAGGTTACGCATATCGTCGATGGTATTGAGGAGTATCAAAGATCGATATGCGATAACTTGGGGGTACTTTGACTCGGCGAATGACGGTCGTACAAGTGCTATTGTTCTGACGGATACTATACTTAGGATTTTTATGGAGATAAATGTTGGATGTAAATAATCGTGTCTTGATGGTTACGTTGATAGCCACAATGTCGACGATCTTGTCTTATGCGTGCACAACTCCAGCCTCGCATATGCGTCACGCCGATTAGGGCGATCACTCCGCGTGAGCACTGGTATGGTGATTCATACAGCGGGGGCGATTGAACTAGCATGGCGTAGCAATTTGTATGCGTCGACATGTGGTTTGACGTGAAGGTGGACTCGAGGATGACTTTGTGTGCCTAATAAATTAAACTTGAGGATTGAGTAGGTCCAATCCGTATATCAGGAATGAATTAGTCTATACTCAAGCACGAGTTACGTCCCGATGAGAATGATTATCTCGCGGGAGCGTACATGGTGATTCGTGCCTACCGTGGAAAATCTGACTCGCGTGAGATCGGGGCACAACGTATTGTTAAGTTAGATGATCTCGTGATCGAATACGTGAATTGGAATGAATGACTTAGGAAATATGAAATATAAAATTTGGGTTTAGCGATGAATTGTGTCGTAGCGTGCTTGACTTGGAGATTGATAGGCGTATTATGTCGAAGGTGTTCGAAGGAGTAGACTATGTGAAATGGCTTGATGAACGAAGTAATATTGATATGTCAAGGAATTGGTTGAAATATGAGTTATCGTAGGATGGCTTTGCTGAATGACTCGAACCCTGTGCGATGAATATTGGAATGTGCGCAGGGAATCGATGCTCGATATTTAGAAATCGGAGTGATACGAGCTTAGGTAGAAAACCCCGTACCATCGATTTGGTTTGACCTTAGGTTGATATCGTTGTTTGGGAACTATGATTCCAGTACTGACGGAAAGACATAGCCTAGCGGTTAGGCAGACGTCCGAGTACGAAGCGATAGGATTTGTAGAGGCACCACTCGCGAGTATCGGTTGACATGCATGTATATCAGGGACGTCCGAATATGTGCACGATCCGACTCGAGTGGTGATGGTGAATTCTAAATCACGAGGCTTGGCTGAAATGCATGTATTTTGGGGATGCCTGAAATATATGCACGATCCAACTAAGTGATACGTTGAATCAAGTGAGACTTGAGGAACGGGAAAGTGTCAAGGATTTTGAGATTGTGAGTTTGAAGGAAAATGTTGATGGTATTGCGATCATTGAATTGAGACGAGTTTGAATGTTGGTTGATCGGTTGGTGTGCCTTACGACTAAGTTAAGGATAGCACGAGCGTGGCTCGGATTTGAGGAATGCATAGGAGAAATGTGTGCGACAAACGTAGGAGTTGAAGCAAAAGTTATAAGTCGATAAGTGTACTCAGTAAGTTTCGAGGACAAAACTTTTTCTGAGTGGTGTATGATGTAGTATCCCGTCCCACTCAGTCAATCGGAGGAATTGAAACGTCGACGACGTTCGGACTTAGCCTTGCAACGGCTTGCTCGGAGACATCGCTCAGGTGGGGTAGTTTCGGTGAACTTGTCTCATCTTTGCCTTCACAAAATAAATCATCCGTTTTCAACTTGCACAAGTAGGCTTAATAATAAAAGTGATGAATCCACATAGCTAAAGGGAGTAATCCCGACGGGTCAAATTGAGATAGAATATGGAAAGGTCCAACGGTCGACTTAGAGTTGGTGCACGGCGGGCTTTACAAATGACACTCGGTCCTTCGTTCCGTGGATTGAGAGAAGGAAAGTTGGTCTTCGACACAAAATTATGAACTTGCCTAAGTCATAGGCGTCGCCCGCATAAATGCTTGATAAAGCATGCACGGTTCCACTACGCAAGGCTTGGTATAGCCTTTGCTCGTCCCTCGAGTTAAGTTGTAGGATTGAGTAAGTTAGGCAAGTTATGCCAGTCGACCTAAGTCATTCTAGATACTGTCCCGCTCATTCTGCGGTTGTCAAGTTATATAGTCCCACGATCCCAAGGGCCGTCATATGAGGTATGATTTGGACGATAGCGTTGCATAGAACACGAGTCGGTTTAAGGCACGAGCCACGGTTGGTTCAGTGGAAAGTTAGCCACGATCTGTCGATACTTATGGAAACACGTTATGTTCAGGTTAAGTTGGAAGGCTATGCAATAGCCGTTCCCTGAGTTCAAAGAATGTTAAGTCTAAGCGATGGTCAGTCGCCGAGAGAAAATATGTTGGGACTGTAGTTCAGTCGTCGAGGCAACCCTGGTTTGGGCTCTGCGAAAGAAGTGTGAAAAATGGAAGAAGTAAAGCAAAGGAACTAAGTGATGATGATGAGACCATACATTACGCTAAGTCTAGAAGTTAGCGTAGGCGCGTGGTCATGGACAACTTGTCGAAAAGGGCGATGGTTTCTTCGAGCGGCTACCCTGGGCCATGGGACCGACTCGGCCTAGGAAGAAACAGGTTATAGCCGAGCTGGGTATGAAGCAACCGGTAGGTCGGGGACTTGCAACGGGGATCGCAACCTGCGGTACAAGGGTCCCGAATGCCAGGCTATGTCCAGGATGGCTAGTCAATGCCAGTGACCATTCATATAGATGTGTCGGCACGGGCGGCAATCCGCCGATGTGCCCTTGGATTGAGTTGAGTTGAAAGTGTGTGCAGTTATAAGACACAATATTTGGGCCTAAGATTTGGCTACAACGAAGGCGACGTGCTTCGGTACGAGATATGGCATCGAGTGTTAAGTCGTTGGCATAGAGTTGCATGAGTTAGGCTTGAGCTGTTGCAAAGTTAAGTCGAGAAGGGCCATAGGACAAGTTGGGTGAAGTTATGTCGAGTTGATGGGCACGACCTCGAAATATGAGGCACGGTCGCGTTGTCACAACACAAGTATAGGCAAGACTAAGCGAGGAGGCGCTGTCTCAGAGATATTGAAGCACGAATCGAGTTCATAGCGTGACCGAGTCGTTACGTCCAAGAGTTTGGCACGAAAGACAAGTATGAGTTGGTGTGTTGATAATACAAGTACGAGAAAGGTTTAGAGACAAGAAAATAGAGTCTATCGGGTAGTTGCGTCTCTGATTATGGCCGTAAGGTAAGCACGACTTGATAGGTTAACGTTGTTGAGCAGACTTTGCTGTATGCAAGCACGGGATGGTCCTTAGACACAAGTATGCCAAGGCGTTTGTCATAAAACTGATCCTAAGATAAGACTAGAAAGACAATTGATAAGAATGGACTATGTTGTACAAAGTAAATCAAACGTGTTGGTTTTGTTTGGGTGGGAGAGGATCTTATTCCGCCAGTTCAGTTGAGTACTGACACCCACATAGTTTACATGTCCAGGCACAGGTAGAAGCTCGTGGCGCGGAGCTCGCTTGGATGCATCGAGGCACGGAGTTCCTTGATGATTCGAAGCGTACGGCTGCATGGAGTAAAGTCTTATACGGAACATAATGTATGGACGTCGCCTTTCGAAGCTTCCGCTGGTTCGAGACATGTATTGAGAGATGAAAGAGAGCTGAGTGACCTTGTAATGTGAGCTTGAGTGAGCTTGAGAGACTTGTAATCTTGGCCTTGCACCCCATTGTAATCTATGTTTCAATATCAATAAAAGAGCCTCTTTTGAATAACTTGTGTTTGTTCTAATTTTCGCTGCTATTATTCAATGTCTCTGCACGGGACTTCTGTGCGACGACCCCGTCGATGCCGCTGTAATCGGCCATTTTGGAACCCGCCTTGCACGAGCGCAATCTAGGCTCGTGCGGCATCACGCCTTAGCGAGGATGATCGCTTCTACGGGAGCGGGGCGTGACAGCTTGGATTTGCATTCACTCTTGAAGTGGCCCTTCTTGTCATATTTGAACAAGTCAGATGGGACTTTGGCTTCTGTTGCTTGAAATAAGTCCCCTTCACTTTCATATTATTGAGGTCCTTCTTCTTGTTGTGGGAAGCCGTTTGCTTTTCCTTGGATTCCATCGTATGGACCTAATTGACGTTAGCCATCTGTTTGGACATAGCATCCACCTTCAGTTGAGCCCTCATCTGGTTCTCAACATAGATTTCTTGCAGGAGATCTTCCAGACTGATATTCAGTTTCTTTCTATGCATGTTCGCATAGAACTTGCTCTATCATACAAGGAGCTTGGAGACGATCCCTCCAACAACAAACTTATCATTGAGGGGAATCCCCTCATCTTTTATTTTTTGATGCAACTTCAAAAACTTTTTCACCTGATGCAGCATTGTCTTCTTGTCTTCAAAGAGTCATTTGTGGTATTTTTCTATGATAAATATCTTGCTCCTGTTTTTGTCATCTTCATACAATTTCTCCAGAGACTCATATCTTTCTGGTAATAGTCTTCTTAGAGTACGATTCTTCTAGGGAGTCCTCCATAACATTAAGGATTATAATCCTACATAGACTATTTTTCCTTCTCTATTTGGTCTGAGTTTTAGTAGCAACAGTAATTGCGGCTGCAGACCCAGTTTCTGGAACATTTGGTTCTTTCTCAGTTAGCACGTGGTCAACTTCTGTAAGTTGAAGGTTAAGGCTAAGCTTCCTCTTCCAGATTTGGTAGTGCTCTCCATCAAATTTCTCTAACTTGTTAAAGTTAGAATTTATGAGAGCAGCACGAGAGTTTTGCATCTTGTAGAATCTAGCTTTGAGATTGTTAGTTCCGGGGCATGATTTTTCGATAAAAACTAATTTATGCAACACTTCAAGGAAGGTGCACGACAGAGATCCCTGAGGATTCTGAGAAACGAAATCAATTGTAACACTTCGAAGAAGGCACAAAAGGTTTCGTAGTAGCAGCGATGGAATTCCACTAATGGTTTCTGATTAGATCAGAAATGTACTCGTTCAGAACGAGTTGCAAGTGGATGAACAGAAGATAAAATGGACGGAATAAGGAAACAACCTGCTGGGGTGAATAATCACCGGTGCTCAAAGCTAGATTCACTCCACACGATCAGCCTCCAGGAACCAGCAAGTTCGACGAAGAACTTCGAAACACTCTACTATACTGACACCTCGGATGGCGTGTACTCGCTTTGTTTCTCTTTTCACTACTTTTAACTCTGGAGAAATTTTGTAAGAAAAATATGAAATGTGTATAGAGAGAGAGGAGAGAAACAAATATATATAGGCGCGTATAGTAACCACCATGTATACAAAAAGTTAGGGACATGAGGAAAACGGTCCCAGAATATTTCATAATCGTTCAAATCGTGCACAGACACGACTTTTCCAATTGGAGCACAGCGCAAACTATTTGTGCGACTTGCACCAATTACGCCAATTGCGTCCGTGCACACTTGTTCATAATGCGTACCGCGTGTATCGTGCGCCAACTGTCGTGCCACCTACAGCGCCAACTGTCGTGCCATCGGGCAGCACCATCTAGTCGTGCCAACTGGCGTGCCATCTAGCTACGCGATCAGGCCGTGCCATCCGGTCACGCCAACTGGCGCGCCATCAGGCCGCACGATCGGACAGCGCGTGCAGGCGCACGAACGGCTGCGCAGAGGCTCGCGCAACGAGCACAACTTAAGCACACTATGTGTCTAGCGACAATGCTGACGTGCTAAGTACAAAGTGCGTCAACAAAAAGTCACATTATGCCTTGTAACGCTTCAGTCCCAAAATACTTGGGACCAGATACGTATCATGCCAGCTGCATACATACGAAGCACACTCCAATATATGGAAACCTTGTATGTATACATAAGCTGTCAAATGTAGTAATCCAAGACAACTAAATCTCATCCATAATAAAAAGAATAATAGTATAAAATCAATTAGACTGCCTTCAATTAGTTTTTACGAAAGTTTAATGGACAGCGAGAAAAGTAGCCGACAAGTTGATGTTTCAAAACAGTTTTTTTATATTTCAGAAAAGTGGGTTTTCTCCAACTTCGTCTCTATTTTTCGAGCAAGTTGGATGACCATGTCGAAATCCACCTGTGGGGTCTCGAAAAGGGTCATGTGGGCTTTCTACACGAATTTACGGATCTAAAAACGGACTAGAATCGATAGAGAAATCAAACGGAGAAGTTGGGTACCTTAAAGTGGAAATTCGTTGTTGTTGTTGTTTTCGTTTCCGTCGTCGCTGTCGCGGGGCTGCTGTGGTTGGGCGCGGAGGTGCTCGCCGGGATGAGGGGTGAGTGGAGGAGAGAGGAGGAAGGAAGGTGGAGGAAGAGATTCGAATTTTTAGGGTTTTAATAACATATATATATATAGAGAGAGGAAAATGTACCTAAGGTCGACCTTAGGTAAGTTACCTAAGGTCGACCTCATTTTCCTCACTTTACAACATTTTTTTCTTGAATTTTTTTTATGGGATTCATCTACACCTTATTGATTGGCAAAATACCAAATTTCAAGAAAAAAAATGTTGTTTAGCCCCCTATCTATCCCTTGCAAAATCGACGGTGTAGCAGCAAAGTTTTAGACCGTCGATTTTGCAAGGGATAGATAGGGGGCTAAACAATATTATAATCACTTGAAATTTGGTATGTTGCCAATCAATAAGGTGTAGATGAATCCCATAAAAAAAATTCAAGAAAAAAATGTTGTAAAGTGAGGAAAATGAGGTCGACCTTAGGTAACTTACCTAAGGTCGACCTTAGGTACATTTTCCTCATATATATATATATATATATATATATATATATATATATATATATATATATATATATATATATATATATATATATATATATACAAGGGGGTCGGCCACCAACCTATATGCTGCTGCTTGCTTTGCACAAAAGGGGGCGCATGCATGCTTGCTAGCTGCTGCTGGCTTCTTTTACATTTTGGGTTGTCGGTGGTCGGGTGGGGCCGACCACCCATCAACTTATTTATTATTTTTTTCTCTAAATCTTTTTAAATCTTATCTTATAACTTTAATATATATATATATATATATATATATATATATATATATATATATATATATATATATATATATATATATATATATATATTTTTATAACTTTAATATATATATATATATATTAATATATATTTTCTTTTTAAATCTTATCTTATAACTTTAATATATATATATATATATATATATATATATATATATATATATATATATATATATATATATATATATATATATATATATATATATATATATATATATAAATATATATATATATATATATATATATATAAATACACCAAAAAATTTATTTAAAATCCAAATACCATTTAAAAGTCAGCTATCCAATTATTTAATATATTTGAGCATATCTACATATATATAAATTCAATCCTTAATAAATCAACTCAAAATAATAATATCTTAATAGAATAGACATGTTTATTAAATATCCATAAATAAATTTAATAACAGTGAATTAATAAAAATTGTCCCAATGGGTGAACCAATACCGCACACCCTTATCCGGGTCCAGAACAATCTACAATCTTGTAAACATATTATTTAATAAAATACCAATAATTGTACATATAATTAAATAATTAGAAATTGTGCATAAAATTTAAAATTAATTTAGGAAATATTTCTAAGTACATAAAATATGTCTACATGGCCACATTTGGTCACCCCACATGTCTACATGGGCTTAAAATTTTGTTCAGGCCCTGTTCGGGCTGAATTGGCCAAACTGGGTCATTAAAAAAATAAATAAATAAATAAAACCATAAATTGTATAAATTCATTTTTTTTAAGTCTAATAAAAAAATAATTAAAAAATAGGGGTTTTACATCCTACCCAACTTACAAGAATTTCGTCCTCGAAATTTAGGATTAATAGGGTAGATAGGGTTGAGGGATAGGAAGAATTCGTCAATACAAAAATATAATTAAATTTTGGAGGAGGCGATAAAACAGCGTTCAACACTACCATGCAATAAAATTTTTTGGAGTCGATGTATACAAAAATATATCATGGTTAGGAAATTGAATAAGGGTTGCTAATGAATGTGACAAAATTTGATAACCCGAATAAAAATAGTGAGAAATTTAGTAGATCAAAGAGGATAATTAGACGTTTGGGAGATATGGTTCCTTAAGGGATAACTGGATACTAATCGTCTTGGTCGAGGGTTTGATTAAGTGATGATTAGAATCACTCTCGTGCGTTCAAGAGGGGTTGGAAGGGCATAATAAAATTTTTAGGATTGGAGAGAAGAAGAGTTTAAGGTGAGAATATAGCCATATGAGTTGGTCGGTGGCTATCTAAATTTGTGTTGAAATAACTGATAGAAAAACTAAAGGTGATATCTTACATCTATCTATCAAGTACAGTGACTTGTCTTTCCAAAATAAGTAAAAGACAAAAACAAAAAAGATTTCAAAGACGGTGTTATATATTGAGTACGAATTGTGGGGTTCATAAGCGGCAAAAATAATTCAAAAGAGAATTGCCAAGGCTGTCGCGGATGAGACTCTAAGGCAAGTTTACTATGTCTTCATCCAATAATATGTGATAGGCTAACCAAAGTGCAATAAGTTGATCAGACCATCATGCACCGGTTCTGATTAGACAATATGTTAGTGGGTGCACCCAATAAAATATGTCATGATCAAGCATGGTAAAGAAATAAGCTTGCAAAACTGAAGCTACGTTAGCAGCATGAAATAGTCAAAATATGAGCAAGGGAGGTACTGATGAAGGAATTTTAAATAGTCCAAGATCTTTTAAAATCAAGGCTCGCCCAAAGTTTGGGCCTATACAGTTGTCCTAGTGTTTCTTCATTTATGGCTTGGTAGACTAGATAAGGTAGGGTCCTCTGAATTTATAGTCTAAGTGAACTTACCAATGTGGTTCACAAAAAAAAGGTTTGTTAGGTGGTTAGGTATTCTACCCAACTTACAAGAGTTAAACTAATAGTATCATGGGACAATGGGTCAAGCAATCGAGATAAAGTACAAATTTAAGCATTTAAGGAATTTAGTAGAACACAATCACATATCGGGTCGAAAGAATTGAGTCGAGGTTGAATCTCTATCCGTGGTCGAAAATATATCGGTATCATGGTAGAGATTATAGTTTAGCCATTTTGATCAGAAGGTCATATCATGAAAATAGTGTACAAGAAGACGTGTTTTAGTGAGACACGATATATCTACATGAAGGTGGACTTGTCTAGGTCTTACACATGAAATTTGTTGGAAGAAAAGTCTAGTGTTGTGCTCCAAATATCCAAGTCACGGTAAGGGACGCCAAAAGATCTAAAAATAGAAAGTGGGAGTTCACGAGGTGATAATTAATGCACAAAAATAAAGAAGATCAAGTTAAAGTATGAAATAAAATTAATTAAAGAATTCAGTAAAAATAATTTAGGAACACAATTCCGGAGAGAAGATAGTCTCCTAGATGGATACAGTTAAGGAACCGTTAACTCATTATTCAAATTGTAAATGGGTTAGAAGGTCGCAATTAAAAGATCTAGAATTGAAGGAAGGTCGAGTAAGTCAAGGTGGAAATACAGTCACATAGCTTGGTAGATGACTAACAATACTGTTGTATATACTACTATCATGGTCATGAGTGACATGGCAATTAGTGTGGAGTACATCTATCTTATTAGAGCTATCTTGATGGCCTACCATTAAAATTTTAACTCAAGTTTCCTCCAAAAGTTTCAAAAATAAACTTTCAAAAATAAACCACCAAAAATTGTATTCACTGCAAGTCGTTCAATTTCATCATAAAAATTTAAATCACTCTCATAAATCTCAAAGCAAAATTTTATCACGTTACTACTAAGCTTTTCCAAAATTAACGTTTAAATTCAACTATTTAACTCAAGAGTTCATAATTTACGAATCCATAAAAATTTCACAATCAATCAAAAATTTAACACTATAAAATTTTTAAATAACTCATAATAAAACTCTTAGCATATTAAAAGCAATCTCAAAAATTAAGCTCAATGCTCTCATCAATTTTAACTTCTATTCATGCTAAGTTATTCCAACAAAATCACAACTTTTTAATGGTAACTTTCTTTAATCAATCAAAATAACTTTCCATCACATCCTTCAAAATTCTTTCAAAAATTTTAATATTAGCAATCCCTCATTAAACTAAATTTTTAAATAATCTTATCAATCATAAAATCATATATATTTTTTACGAAATTTGATATCCAAATTCACAATTTTAAGAAAACCAAAATCTAAATAGATTTGTAAATCCCAAATCATAGAACAAAATAAAGGAAAATTCTCAAAAACTGTTTTCATAACTTTCAAATATTTTAAACCAAAATTCACCATCATTACTTCTACTTAAAATTCAAAATTTACTAACACAAAAATCGCAAGTTGTATAACTCAAATTTAAATAATTCCTACGGCCATTTTTAAAAGCTAAGATCATTTTCAAACCAAATTTATAATTGTTCAAAGGTATATAACTATAATCCTATAAATCATCAAAACTCGAAAGTCAAATAAATTTTATATTTGTTCAAAGATGTATATCTATCACCCAAAACTCATAAATATCACAACTTGAAAAGCAAATCAATTTTATACTTGTGCAAAGATGTATAACTATAACTCAATAAATTATAAATATCAAATCTCAAAAAGCCAATCAATTTCTTAAATCAAGGGTATAAAGATTCTAGCTCTTTTTTTTCCTTCCTGCAGTATCAATCCTAGGGTGTTTACTATTTAGAAATCTCAAGATTAAAACCTTTCTTGGTAGTATCCTACTTTATAAATTACTAGTCATTAAATCACACTTTTAAAAAAAACCTTTTAACTTAATTAGTGTATTAAATGTATTCCAATTGCCAATATGACCATTTAGCCATATGTTTGACCTATGAGCATATACTAGTGTAGTCATCTTTCTAGTTGACAATAAGCACGAAAATAAGAATAAACGGTAGAAAGGAATCAAGCAAGATGCAGTTCAAGGAGGTCGAACAAGAGTTCGAAATTGAAAGCCAAGGGAAGAGGTCAAGCTGTATGGATGAGATTCCTAGATTCTAATCCTATGTTGCAGGCTCACACCGGTACAATTACGTAACCGAAGTGACAAACTCGACTTGTATAGGCCACCACAAAAACATGTAACGCCCCAGTCCCAAAATACTTGGCACCAGATACGTATCATGCCAGCTGCATACATACGAAGCACACTCCAATATATGAAAACCTTGTATGTATACATAAGATGTCAAATGTAGTAATCCAAGACAACTAAATCTCATCCATAATAAAAAGAACAATAGTACAAAATCAACTTGAATATTTATGGTACAATCGTTGGGCGGAGACAAAGTACACTACCAACTATCAAAAGGAGATAAAGTATACAAGAAAATGATCCATGAAAGCATCAAGACGAACCAAGAGCGATCATCTTCAAAGAAATGGAGACGCCCACAATCTTGGCTAGAACACCTACATTAAACCATGAAAGCACACACCTGGAGAGATAACCAGGTCCTCAGAGGGACGTAGCAAGATACAGAAAGAACATGCCATTATAACTGCATAAGTAAAAATACTATAAACTACAACACAACAGGGTTTCTAACCATCTAAGTGATATGCACTTTGAGGACAACGTTCTACGCAGGGGCTGTAACGGATTCACGCAAGCAAGTAATAAAGAGTGGCCGTCAAGTAGCTCTCATCCGAGACGCTATCGGCCGGGCAGCACGTAGTGCTCATCCGAGTCACTATCACCCATAATGTGTGTAAAAAGTAAATATAGCCCCTACGTCCGCTTCCCCCAATGATACTGTACATGCATCGAAACCACGATGCACCAACACGTGTCATTTCTACCACACGGTTTTATAATAGATAACTGTCAAGTCTTCTAACATGCATCTATTGACAGTTATTCCTACGCATGCGCACGGGTGATCAGCCAACACGCAAGTGACCACTACATGGTACTCACAACTCACACAAACTCGTGATACAATCGTGACAAAGTCAATGACATGCACTTTATTGACGGCAATCTCTTAACTCTAGGTCCACAAGCAAAAAATAATAATAAACAAGGAATATAGATACAATAAATGAAATAAAATATAACTAAATATAAGCAGTAAAGATGGCAAGGTATCTTGCCTGAGGTTATGTGCAAAAGAGAATAATCCAGTAGCTCGAACCGACAAATAAACAAAGAAAGAAAAGCCAAACTCTGCAGATGACTCCGGATGCTACAACAAACATCACGAATGAGTTTGGAATATAAGATATGCCTAGGAAACGCCTGTCCAAAAGTTAAATTCTGGAACAGGGGCAATTTTGTAATTTTGGGTCAAAACGATGTCCACCGTTGGACCCACTTTGCGCCGAAATGCGTGCCAGTATCTACGATCTCTAAAGTCGTCAAACTACATGTGTACAGATTTTTTTTTATGAGACGAACCCAACGGTATGTCCAATTTTGGATTCCGATGAGCCGTGCACAAAATCGCCTGTTGAGCGGGATTGTGGGCCGGCCAAAATAGCGTCCCGATCAACCTTCTCAGAATTTAACCAAACATGGCTCACAGGACGAAAAAAATATTTCGAGTCCAACGGCGCAAGTTTCGTCGCGATTTGATGCGTGTACACGAAGTTGTGACTTAAATTGCAAGGGTCGATACGGGGGTATCTCGACGGATATGCACTGATTTCGTCGCGCATATGCAACAAAATCGGGTTCCGTCAGTTCCCACACGTCGACAACATCCATACGCGCTTTTCGATGTATAAAGTGCACGACCACGTCGCCAGGTTTGTCGAGACGCACGCCGTATCGGGTGTTTTTCCACTTTTTAAAACAAAAATTATAATTTTTCGTGAAACTTTAACAACGTGTAACTTTCTACATATTAGATGAAAAGTGATTCCAGAAGGTGCACTACAATCTCGGTTATGTTGTCTTTGACTGCCTTTAATTAGATTTTACGAAAGTTTAATGGACAGCGCGAAAAGTGGCCGACAAGTTGATGTTTCAAAACAGTTTTTTTTATATTTCAGAAAAGTGAGTTTTCTCCAACTTCGTCTCTATTTTTCGAGTAAGTTGGATGGCCATGTCGAAATCCACCTAGGGGATCTCGAAGAGGGTCATGTGGGCTTTCTACACGAATTTACAGATCTAAAAACGGACTAGAATCGAGTGAGAAATCAAACGAAAAAGTTGGGTACCTTAAAGTGGGAATCTGTTGTTGTTGTCATTTCCGTCGTCGCTGTCGCGGGGCTGCTGTGGCCGGACGCGGAGGTGCTCGCCGGGATGAGGGGTGAGTGGAGGAGAGAGGAGGAAGGAAGGTGGAGAAAGAGATTCGAATTTTTAGGGTTTTAATAACATATATATATGTATATATATGTATATATATGTATATATATGTATATATACAAGGGGGTCGGCCACCAACCTATAGTTGTAGGACCGATTGTAGGAACGAGTTATAATGCGTAATACTCTAGAGGGGGGTGAATAAAGTAGGCAGCAGAAATTAACTATTTAAAAATGTTAGTAACAAGATCACAGAATATATATCACAGATAAGTAAATGAAAAGTAGAGAGTAGAGAGCAAACGCAAACACAAGGATGTATACTGGTTTCCCTCTTGTGAGAACTAGTCCAGTCGGAAGAACTCTAGCTTCCAGTTGAATCCACTATGGAAAATCACCACAAGTTTTCATCCGAAGTTCTTGTAACTTCTACAATGCGAGCTTTGATCCGAAGTACTCGACCAACTTCAATTGTGAAGTGTGTAACTTCAATCAAGCCTCTGATTACAACCACTCTGAAACTTCTAGACCGTACCGCACTGGCAAATCGACTAGAGGATTGTAACTGGCTTGGGATTTGAAATTGAATAGCTCAGAATACTTTAGAAGAAGTAGTAGGCTTATAGAGAAGAGATATGAAAGTGAATGAGTGAATTAAAATGATCGAAATCCTTCTCTATTTATAGTTTTTCCAAAGGCAGAATTCTGACAGAATTCGGGCAGAATTCGGGCAGAACTCGATGAGCAAATCTCGTTGGGATCCGTAACTGCAGGAAGACCAAGTTCAAAAAGCAACGTTCACTAACCGAACTCTGGCCGAACTCTGGCCGAATTCGGGCCGAACTCTGGCCGAATTCTCCTGGAGTTCTGTTGGAGTTTTGTCAGGGTTTTTGTAAATTGGTTTTGGGCTTTTTGAAAAGTCAGACAGTTAGGAAGTAGTTTAGGCTTTTGTAAGTGGGCTTGTTTTCAAAATGAAAGGGTATTGTAAAAACCTTTCTTGGGTAGCCTATTTGCCAGTACGATGCAGTTTACATCGTATTCCTAGACTCAATAAATATGAAAAATACATTGATGAAATAGGAAAACCAAGAGCCCTTTGATGACGCCTTTCTTCAAATATTTGAGCAGACTTGAAGACGTCTTTTTCCTTGACGGCGGTCGTCCAAAGATAAACAGATCTGGAAATCCCCCGATGCGATGCCCCGGATAGGTCGTTAGGCGGTTCAGAGAAATCTTCTTGTATAACGCCGTCTTTGGCCCATCAATAATTCTCTATTTCATATGTCCTGGTTTGACAAAGCTTGATCATGCTTACTGCATGTCTATAAGAACATGTTAGACGAATAAAATAATATGATACAAGCACAGCAATATGTTATAGAACATTTAGGACAATGCTAAGTTTAAGTAGCAACATGATAGTAATTATATAAATATTAGTGATGTCATTATGTTAAACTTAATTGATTAACCATATTCAAAAACATGATATAATCATTGGGCTAACAATCTCTCCCTTTTTGATTATGGCAAATCCTTTAAGTTTAATATATATACAATAGATGCATCTATCACTAATAAACACATAATACTAAAAGATTGTATGTAGACTTAAACTTATTTCTTCCCCTTTGACATGATCAAAAATAAGCTCCTCCGTAATTAGAGCTAAAATGAACTCAAGCATAAGTAAAGGAGGAAAGCAAAAATAATAATGATCAAGGATTAGGAGAACAGTGTAACGACAAGTTTAGAAAAATTGCATAACTAAAGTATATAAAAAAAACTTATCAAAACACAACAAAGTTGGTTGAACTTAAAAACATTAAAATCAATCAATACATAGTTTACCAACTAAAAATCAAAAATTGAAATATGTTTTGAATGATATTTGACCAAAAAAAATCCATCAATATAGTAGGAATCAATCATTGGTCATAAATAAATCATAAGGAATAAAAATTCACAGATCTAGTATATTTAAAAAAATCAAAAATATAATGAGACTTTTAACAATGATCACAAAAAAATATAATTCATAATTTGCCCATACAAATTAGTGAATCAATTCCATAAAGAGTATAATCATCGAAAAGAAATCAAAATACGTATACTAGAATCTATGTAAAATCTATACCAAAGTTCATGCATTTGAATTCAATTATCTTAGCATGATATATATATCCATCAGATAAATACGAAGGTAATGGAGACAAAATACTTGAGAAGGAGAAATTCAGTCGACTTGATTGCTCCCCTGCAAAGTATGATCAGTCTAAATATAGATAATCATGAACTTTGAGATAAAACCTCAATAAGAAATGCCAAATCAGTTTAAACTCAAAAGGATTATCAATAAATTAAATTAATTTTGGCAGGATAACTTTTAGAAACTCGAATGAGAGAATTAAAAATAAATATTAAAATCATATATTCTCTCATCTAATACAAATCCAAATATCATGAACAACTCAACAAGATATTTTAAGTAAGAATATATGTCCATGATGAACTAGGTATACCACATCTAATACAAATCCAAATATCATGAACTAGGTATACCTTTCGGGGGCTTCGCCCCCGAACCCCTAACGGGGGGAGCTGCCCCCTCGACCCCTGTCCACTGACCGGGCAGCGGAACCCCCGATACGAGGCCCCGGATAGGTCGTTAGGCGGTTCAGAGAAATCTTCTTCTATAACGTCGTCTTTGGCCCATCAATAATTCTCTATTGTATATGTCCTGGTTTGACAAAGCTTGATCATGCTTACTGCATGTTTATAAGAACATGTTAGACGAATAAAACAATATGATACAAGCATAGCAATATGTTATAGAATATTTAGGACAATGCTAAGTTTAAGTAGCAACATGATAGTAATTATATGAATATTAGTGATGTCATTATGTTAAACTTAATTGATTAGCCATATTCAAAAACATGATATAATCATTGGGCTAACAATAGTGACCTGATGAGACCCACCAAAGCGACTGCAACCGCCTGGTACAAGGCATCTCCTCGATGATCCTGGAAAGCTAATAGTGACCTGATGAGACCCACCAAAGTGACATCATCAGGCTCTATAGGCTGGACGGGCTGAACTGGTGGCTCTCCTCTGGTAGGCACGACTCTGGAGGCTACTCCGGAATGCTGGGCTTGATCTTCGGGTTGCTGCTGGTCCGCGGGAGGTGCTCCGCCTTGCTGATCGGCAGGTCCAGGAACAATGCCATTGAAGAAGACGACATAGAGAACAATAAGGAAGGACCAGGATAGATCAAAGATGCAAGCATGTGATCAGGTTAAGATTACATGGATTCAGAAGATACGAGCAGAGATCAAGAGCGAGTACTGATTAAGACATCTATTCTTTAAACCCTCACATATCTTGATTTTTAAGACCTGCATGGGCCACTACTAAAACCATATAACGTCCCAGAACCAGAATACTGGAGAGCGGGGGCGTACATAGCCAGCTACGTATATTGAAGTGCAATCCACCTCGCTATACGGTCACGGCTGTCTAGATACATGAAGGTTTAACTACAAGCCAACAGTCTCCTATGCTCATGAACAAGCCTATTATCTCAATCTCAAGCAAGCAATAATAGTTACAAGATGTCAGAGCACAAAATATATAAAAGCAAGGCGTCCCATACATTACATATTGGATGATCATGAAGCTAATCGTACAAAATGTCAAGACTAGCAAGAGTTCACTCATACATGATCAACCCTAGGATCTGTCAATCATGTTACAGCCCGTAGGCAGACAGTAAATAAAGGTGCAATACGAGCTAACACGTGCTCGCCGGCTAAACGCCTCAAAAGAATAATTTTTACAATAAAGTGGGAGGACAAAAAGAAACCCACTCGTTGCCAGGGTTACGCCTGGTGGTCACCATCTGGCTGGAAGGTATGTAGATCGCCTGGAGCTTCTCTGATATCTGGCCATACAAAATCAGCTGGGTTAGACCCCAGAAAGAGCAAGTACTACATGGAGGCTTCACTTAGAAACTAAAACCAGCATATCACAATAGAATATTAAAGATAATAAATAAAGAATTGATAATAATAGAGATAACAACAGTAAACTGAGTACGAGGAAACCATTCAAGTAGCCAGGTCACAACCCTTAAACCAAATAAGGACCGGGGTTGTAACCCTTCACCTGAATAGAGACCCGTCTCAAATACTATTAGTACAGTGAAGATAATAAACGAAAAGAGGACACAAAACTGCTCCGGGATCCACCTTACAACCCTTAAACCAAACAAGGACCAGGGTTATAACCCTTCGCATGAACAGAACTGGACCCCTGATCTTTATTGCTAAGGCCAGCATAATTAATCATGGTATTAAGGTAAGGTAAAACATGACAAACATGGCATGGGGTTGTAATAAGACAATAATAAAGAGAGGACACATAACTGCTACGGGAGCCAGGTTACAACCTTTAAACCAAACAAGGACCGGGGTTGTAACCCTTCGCCTGAACAGAACTGGACCTCCGATCGTTATTGCTAAGGCAAGCATCAATAATCATGTCATGTCACAATCTTGCACAGGATCGGGATAAGACTAAGCTGAAATAAACTCCATCCAATCAATCACGGCCAATCAAGAGTACAGCTTGATACTTTTAACTAACTAGGGTTATCACAGGCCTAGTTACTAGCAAGATGCAATGAGATTATCTCTAACAGCCATAAGCCCTGCAGACCATCCGGTTATCCAGGTCGAATGTCCGTTTATAAAAAATACAACACGTGACTGTGTGCTGAAAATGTGCCCTACTCGTCGGTAGGCTACAAGTCCACTGAATGCTCCCAAATAACGGGATTGCCTGTAGCTGGAAATCTCTTCATGACTATTGAATCATTCTAGTTAATTAGCCTTAGTCAATTTCAGTAGGTACCCCTGACCGTGGTACTCAGGAATCCCCATCTTAGACATGATGCAAGACAGTACCAGTTTATTTGTACAAACGCAACCGCCTACGGTGTCTAGGTCATTCATACTTGTCATGTCAAGCTAGCTGTCGTAACAGCATGTCATGATATATCATGTCAGTTTACTTGTCAAGAGTGCGCCACAGTGGGCCACTATCGTATTCTATTCTTACATTATCATAAATGAGAAAAACTTGCATAAAATAACTAATAACATATTCTTGAAGCCAAGAAAAAGATCTACAACTTTTATGTTGGGAGTTAGGAGAAATTCTGGCCACAATTCAGCCAAATAGGACTTAAAATTGCCAAAAATAGCCAAAATAGACATTATGCGGCACTATTCAGCACTATGCGGCACTCTCATATGCGGCTGGACACTATGCGGCACTATGCAGCACCCTTATGCGGCTGGACACTATGCGACACTATGTAGCAGCCTTATGCGGCTGGGCACTATACGGTACTATGCAACACCCTTATGCGGCTGGGCACTATGCAGCACCATTATGCGGCTGGATACTATACGGCACTATGCAGCACTCTCATGCGGCTGGGCACTATGCGGTACTATGCAGCACTCTTATACGGCTGGACACTATACGGCACTATGTAGCACTCTTATGCGGCTGGGCACTATGCGATACTATGCAGCACTCTTATGTGGCTGGGCACTATACGGCACTATGCAGCACTCTTCATCGTCCCTGCCAAAATCAGCACAGATGAACATAAAAATGGCCAAAAATACTTTTGGCCATAACTTTCTCAAAACAAGTCGAAATCTAACTTTTCAAAGGTCTATTTTGGGTAAAATCGAATTCTCTACGACATGGAACAATCAAAACAAAAAAATAATAAAGTTTAATAGATCAAAATCCAAGAAAATCGAAAATAATATAAACTTAGATCTACAAGAAAATATCCATCAAAATGGAAAATGCCAAGTTCTAAAGTATCTTAGAATCTCACGAGGAAGACAATAGAACAACAAAAATAGAGTTTCTCCATGAAGCAAGTTGCACTTGCCTAAGCTTTTCTTGGTAGGTGGAGAAGTTAAGAGGAAGAATATGAAGAAATAAATGAAGAGTAAAGATGAGAGAGAAAGGGGGTAGGGTTTTAAATGATGATGGTGGTGGTAGGTAGGGATTTTCTTTTGGTTCATGATGAACCCAAAAGAAACCAAACCAAGCTAAACCGAACCAAGCTAAGCCATAACCAATGAAATGCTAAAATAACCATGCCAATGCAACATGTTAAAAATAAAATCATGACTAGCTAACCATGACTAATAAAATACGGACCCGAAATATGTACACGTATACGAAAATACGTAACACGGATTTCGAGCATGACAACTCTACCCACCTTAACAGAATTTTGTCCTCAGAATTTAATTAAAGAGGCAAGAGGTGTCGGAATAAGTTACACTATCAGATGTAATCTACAGCTAAGCAATCAATCAAGCAATCAAATACGCAAGCAAGGATTCGAAGTGTAAGGCATAAGAAAGATATTATACCTCACGAGTCAAACAGGTTGGAATATCGTGATCGGATATCATCCTCACGCTCCCACATTGATTTACCCAAAGAGTAATGACCCCAAGCAACTCGGACTAACTTGATAGTCTTGTTCTTGAGTGTATTCTCTTTTCGGTCCAATATAGACATGGGCCTCTCCTCATACGAAAGGTTGGTACCAACAACCAATTTTGAATGATCCAGGATGTGGCTCGGGTTCGAAATATACCGTCGTAGTTGGGATACATGGAATACGTCATGCACCTCACGTAGCGATGGTGGAAGAGCGAGACGATAGGATACATCTCCTACTCGCTCCAGAATGTCAAATGGCCCTATATATCTAGGACTAAGCTTTTCCCTCACGCCGAAACGAATGACGCTACGGTTAGGCAAAATCTTCAGGAATACATGGTCGCCGACAGAAAACTCAAGAGGGCGCCGATGAGAATCGGTCCAATGAAGCTGGAGATCCTGGGCAACTCGAAGATGATCTCTGACTCTCCTGACCACCTCAACGGTCTGAGCAATCATTTTTGGACCGAGCATCTGCCTCTCTCCGACATCGTCCCAAGCTAGCGGGGATCGGCACTTCCTACCATACAGTACCTCGAACGGAGCCATCTGGATACTAGCTTGAAAACTGTTGTTGTACGAGAACTCTACCAGGTGTAGGTGATCTTCCTACGATCCACCAAAGTCGAGTGTACAAGATCTCAATATGTCTTCCAAGGTTTGTATGGTACGCTCTGACTGACCATCTGTCTGTGGATGATACACTGAGCTGAACTGGAGGCGAGTCCCCAAACTCTCTTGCAAGCTACGCCAAAAGTGTAACGTAAATCTGGAATCTCTATCTGAGATGATACTGACTGGTACACCATGCAATCTAAAAATCTGCCGGAGATACATCTTCGCTAGCTGAGCCGTCGACTGACCAACTCTGAACGAGAGAAAGTGAGCCACTTTCGTGAGCCTGTCTATGACAACCCAAATAGCGTCTCTGCCAGCCGAGGATCTAGGCAATCCAATCACAAAATCCATGGTTATATGCTCCCATTTCTACTCTGAAATTGGCAATGGTTGAAGTAGTCCAGCTGGTCTCTGATGTTCAGCCTTAACTTATTGGCAGACTAAACAATGAGAGACAAATTGGGCTATCTTCCTCTTCATGCCATTCTACCAAAAATGCTGGCGAATATCACGGTACATCTTCGTGCCACCGGGATGAATGGATTACTGCGAACTATGGGCCTCTGCTATGATCTCATGTCTGATATCTCCACTGGGTACACAAAGACGCTTTCCATGTTGAAGTGTACCGTCTTCATGGATACATAACTCTGGTCTTCGTCATGCCTCACACTCTGTTCTGAGTCGATGAAGCTTGGAATCTGCTGACTGCGCCATCCGGATCCTCTCGACTATAGTGGACTGAACTTGCATGCTGGCCATCAATGCCATACTGAAAGGGAGGATAACTTCTATACCCATCTTCTGAAGATCGGCTAACAGCTCTGGTTGCGCTGTTAGGAAATAAACTCCGGCTCTCCTGCTCAATGCATCCGCAATAACGTTGGCCTTCCCAGGATTATACTGTAAGTTGATGTCATAATCCACAAGCAGCTCTAGCCATCTCCTCTGACGCAAGTTAAGATCCTTCTGGGTGAACACATACTTCAGACTCTTGTGGTCCGTGAAAATCTTCACCCTATCTCCATACAAGTAGTACCTCCAAATCTTAAGTGTAAACACTACTGCTGCCAGCTCCAAGTCATGGGTTGGGTAATTCTTCTCATGATCACGAAGTTGTCGTGATGCATAAGCTATTACCTTTCCATGCTGCATCAGAACACATCCTAAACCTCTGCCCGAAGCATCACAATACACTGAGAATCCTCCGGTTCCATCTGGAAGCATGAGAATGGGTGCCGTCATCAAGCCTCGCTTCAATCTCTCAAAAGAATCCTGGCACTCTGCTGTCCAAGCAAACTGCACATCCTTGCAGGTCAACTGGGTCAATGGCGCTGAAATTTGAGCAAAGTCTGAAACAAATCGCCGGTAGTAGCCGGCCAAGCCAAGAAAACTGCGAATTTTGGTCACTGTGCTTGGTACCGGCCACGTTTCAATGGCCACGATCTTCTGAGAATCTACATCAACTCCTCCTCGGGTGATGATATGACCCAAGAACGAAATACGATCGAGCCAAAACTTGCATTTACTGAACTTGGCATACAATTGGTGCTCTCTGAGAATTTGAAGAACCACACGGAGATGCTGCTCATGTTCCGCCTCACTCTTGCAGTAGACTAGGATGTCGTCTAGGAACACAATCACGAACTGATCCAAATAAGGCATAAAGATACGATTCATGAGGTCCATGAATACTGCTGGTGCATTGGTTGCTCCAAATGGCATCACAAGGAACTCCCAATGCCCATACCTCGATCTGAATGTTGTCTTCGGAATATCCTGCTCTCTGACTCTGATCTGATGGTATCTTGATCGTAAGTCAATCTTCGAGAATACTGTTGCCCCCTTGAGTTGATCAAACAAGTCATCTATCCTCGGGAGATGGTATCTGTTCTTCATTGTCACTGAGTTCAAGGTACGATAATCTATACATAATCTGGACGTACCATCCTTTTTTTTCACAAGAAGCATCGGGACTCCCTAAGGCGATCCACTTACACGAATGAATCCCTTGGTTCTGAGTTCTTCAATCATCTTGTACAATATCTCTAGCTCTGACGGTGCCATCCTGTAGACTCTCTCTGACACTGGAGCTGTCCCGGGAATCAAGTCGATGGTAAACTCGATCTCTCACTCTGGCGGCATCCCTGGAAGCTCTTCTGAGAAAACATCTGGAAACTCTTCGACTATCCAAGGTAACTGTACTACTGCTACTGCCATCTGCAATACTGGAGGAGAAGGTTCAACTAAACATCGGGAGAAGGAAAACTTCGGCTTGCCTGGAATGCTAAAAATAACTAGGCCAATGTGGCAGTCTATCCTAGCATACTGGTCCCTCAACCAATCCATCCCTAAGACCACATCATAATCGGCCATCGGAAACTCTATCAATCTAGCGGGAAATTCTCTACCGCTAACTACGATCCGACACGAAGAAAATACTCTATCTACTCCCACAAGTCCGTTACCAGTAAGTATATTGAGCCTTACTGATAATGACTCGGGCTCCAGTCCTAACCGTGTCGCCAATCGTGCAGACATAAATGAATGCGATACACCAGAGTCAAATAATACTGAAGCTGGAAAGGTGTTGACGAGAATAGTACCTGCCACTACCTCTCCTGGTGCTAATCCTTCTTCTTCCATGGTCAAGGCCATCACTTGACCATGTCCTCTGGGTGCGGGTCCCCTCTGCTAAAAACTTCTCTACCTGCTCTGGATCAGGGCTTGGGCTTGGGCATACTGTTGCGGCCTCTGCTGCTGGAATGCCTGGGCCTACGTCGGCAATGGTCTCGGAAACGGGTACTGCTGCTGCTGCTGGATTGGTGTTGGTCCTCTAACTGAAGGACTAGAGAAAGCTGATGAACTCCCCATGTTCAGGCAGTTCCCAACCCTGTGGTCCGGGGCACCATAAACCAAGTACAAACCCTGTGCTCTGCGACACTCTGACACCACATGCCCTAGCTTCCCACAGTGTGAACATCCCACTACGGAAGACTGCTTCTGCTGCTGAAGGTACGTCGGGGTGGAATGCTGAACCGATGTCACTGAGGCCGCCCGCCTCTGAACTCCAATGGTCAAAGCCCTGGCTACCGGGGCTAGTACTGATGACTGATTCATCCGGCCGTGAGATCGCTTTTGACCTCCGGTCCTATCCACGATCCTCTGGGAGGTATATTCATGCCTCCGGGCTGCTCTCAACACTGTATCAAAAGTCTGATGCTCAAACTGCTCCACTGCCAATAAAATCTCTAGGTGGAGCCCCTGCTAGAACCGCTGGGCTCTATCGAACTCGGTCGCCACCAAGGTAGAAGCAAATCGACTAAGCCTGGAGAACTCGGCCGCATATCCATCGACCGTCCTGTCCATCTGATTCAGATTGGTGAACCTCGTCTGTAGATCGTACCGAGCTACAGCATTGAAGTACTTGGTCTGGAATCTCTTCCTGAATACTGCCCAAGCAATAGGAGCCACTAATCCAACGGCCTGCACCGCCCACCAGCTGCGGGCAAGATCCAGTAGCTGTAGGTGTACCACGACCACCTTCTCGTTCTTTGGAGTCCTGACTGCTTCTAGAATCATCTCTGTGTCCTGAAGCCATGCATCTGCAGCGATCGCATCTTCACTGCCGTCGAAGAAAGGAGGGTTCAAGCGCTTGAAGCTGTTAGCCGCGCTGTTACCCTGATGACCTCCTCTGGTCAAAGCGCCTGCCAACGCCTGGTGCAAGGAATCTCCTCGAAGATCCTGGGAGGCTAATAGTGACCTGATGAGACCCACCAAAGTGCCATCATCAGGATATGTAGGCTGGACGGGCTGAAATGGTGGCTCTCCTCTGGTAGGCACGGCTCTGGAGGCTACTCCGGAATGCTGGGCTTGATCTTCGGTTTACTGCTGGTCCGCAGGAGGTGCTCCGCCTTGCTGATCGACAGGTCCAGGAACAATGCCGCTGAAGAAGATGACATAGAGAACAATAAGAAAGGACCAGGATAGATCAAAGATGCAAACATGTGATCAGGTCAAGATTACAGGGATTTAGAAGATACGAGCAGAGATCAAGGGCGAGTACTGATTGAGACATCTATTCGGTAAACCCTCACATATCTTAATTTTCAAGACCTGCATGGGCCACCACTAAAACCATATAACGCTCCAGAACCAGAATACTGGAGAGCGGGGACGTACATAGCCAGCTACGTATATTGAAGTGCAACCCACCTCGCTATACGGTCACGGCTGTCTAGATACATGAGGGTTTAACTACAAGCCAACAGTCTCCTATGGTCATGAACAAGCCTATTGTCTCAAATTCAAGCAAGCAATAATAGTTACAAGATGTCAGAGCACAAAATATATAATAGCAAGGCGTCCCATACATTACATATTAGATGATCATGAAGCTAATCGTACAAAATGTCAAGACTAGCAGGAGTTCAGTCATACATGATCAACCCTAGGATCTGTCAATCATGTTACAGCCCGTAGGCAGACAGTAAATAAAGGTGCAATACGAGCTAACACGTGCTCGCCGGCTAAACGCCTCAAAAGAATAATTTTTACAATAAAGTAGGAGGACAAAAAGAAACCCACTCGTTGCCAGGGTTACGCCTGGTGGTCACCATCTGGCTGAAAGGTAGGTAGATCCTCTGGAGCTGCTCCGATATCTGGCCATACAAAACCAGCTGGGTCAGATCCCAGAAAGAGCAAGTGCTACAAGGAGGCTTCACTTAGAAACTAAAACTAGCATATCACAATAGCATATTAAAGATAATAAATAAAGAATTGATAATAATAGAGATAACAACAGTAAATTGAGTATGAGGAAACCATTCAATTATCCGGGTCACAACCTTTAAACCAAACAAGGACCGAGGTTGTAACCCTTTGCCTGAATAGAGACCCGTCTCAAATACTATTGGTACAGTGAAGACAATAAACGAAAAGAGGACACAGAACTGCTCCGGGAGCCAGGTTACAACCCATAAACCAAACAAAGACCGGGATTGTAATCCTTCGCCTGAACAGAACTGGACTCCTGATCTTTATTGTTAAGGCCAGCATAATTAATCATGGTATTAAGGTAAGGTAAAACATGACGAACATGACATGGGGTTGCAATAAGACAATAACGAAAAGAGGACACATAACTGCTCCGGGAGCCAGGTTACAATCCTTAAACCAAACAAAGACCGGGGTTGTAACCCTTCGCCTGAACAGAACTGGACCTCTGATCATTATTGCTAAGGCAAGCATCAATAATCATGTCATGTCACAATCTTGCACAGGATCAGGATAAGACTAAGCTGAAATAAACTCCATCCAATCAATCACGACCAATCAAGAGTACGGCTTGATACTTTTAACTAACTAGGGTTATCACAGGCCTAGTTACTAGCAAGATGCAATGAGATTATCCCCAACAGCCACAAGCCCTGCAGACCATCCGGTTATCCAGGTCGAATGTTCGTTTATGAAGAATGCAACACGTGACTGTGTGCTGGAAATATGTCCTACTCGTCGGTAGGCTACAAGTCCACTGAATGCGCCCAGATAACGGGATTGCATGTAGCTGGGAATTTCTTCATGACTACTGAATCATTCTAGTTAATTAGCCTTAGTCAATTTTAGTAGGTACCCCTGACCGTGGTACTCAGGGATCCCCATCCTAGACATGATGCAAGACAGTACCAGTTTATTTGTACAAATGTAATCACCTACGGTGTCTAGGTCATTCATACTTGTCATGTCAAGCTAGCTGTCGTAACAGCATGTCGTGATATATCATGTCAGTTTACTTGTCAAGAGTGCGCCACAGCGGGCCGCTATCGTATTCTATTATTACATCATTATGAATAAGAAAAACTTGCATAAAATAACTAATAACATATTCTTGAAGCCAAGGAAAAGATCTACAACTTTCATGTTAGGAGTTAGGAGAAATTCTGGCCACAATTCAGCCAAATAGGACTTAAAATAGCCAAAAACAGCCAAAATAGGCACTATACAGCACTATTCAGCACTATGCGACACTCCCATATGCGGTTGGACACTATGTGGTACTATGCAGCACCCTAATACGGGTGGACACTATGCGACACTATGCAGCACCCTTATGCGGCTGGGCACTATGTGGTACTATGCAGCACCCTTATACGGCTGGGTACTATGTGGCACTATGCAGCACCTGTAGTGCCCCGTCCCTACATCGTGCCCCGTTTCCGTCTACGGGGTGCGCGAGAAAGGAACACTGTCGCTATCGATTCGGTTGGGACCGATAGGTCAGAATCGGTCGAGTCGATCGAACGGGAACGGTTGAATTAAGATCCATTCCACGTTATGGAATGGCTTCTTCGGAACCAAGTCCCATATTCAGCGGATTGTGCCTCGAGGATTGGCTCTGCGACTAAGTCGGAAGAGACCTTCCGTTGCTCTGGTTTTCATGTCGTACTTGATTTGGCTTTGGCTTTGGTTTTCGTGAATGCATTTTTCGTGAATGTTTTTGATGGATTTTCGTGACGTATTTTCGAGCTTCGCATTCATATCGAATATCCTTGAATTATACAGTGTTCTAATCAGTTGCTTATGCGATTGCAGGTGATCGCGTAGGTGACGTCAGCGCAGCCAACCGGTCGCTCGCGTGAAGCTAGCCTAAGACGAGTGGCTGACCTCCTTCGTCTTGTCCCTCTACTTCAAAACTCAAAATATGAAGTAATATGAACGCTAGTCATAATAGTATAGATTCAATAAAATCGTGGCACGATTCTTCACGAAACACTTGCTATCGAACTACCGGTATTGAAAATGGAAAACGTATTTTCTTACGCAAATCCACTTAGCCTATGCAAAACAATGAATGAATCGATTAACGTTTATCGCGACGATGCGGTCAAGTAAGCAAATCAACTAAATTCAAAGAAAAATGGTCATTGGACAACTTGTCGACAAGGTAAAGTTTCTTCGAACGGTTGCCTAGGCCAAGGGACCGATTCGGCCCGGGAGGAACGAGTGTAGCAGCGCCAACCCTTCATCGGCACGATTTATGCGGGCACTTTCGCACAGGGCTAGCTACCCGACGCGAAAGGGGCGTCGTCTAACCAATGCTATAGTCCGCGATGGCTTGACATTGCCAGTGGCCTTCATACCCCTTCACTGCTTAACAGGTGCACGAGACACGGGATGAATATGATAGTTGCTTAATGATATCCAGTTTCATATGCTTGCCTCAAAATATGTTAACATGCAAATTGAACAGGATGGTTAGAAAGATCATTGAAATAGCTAGCTAACATGTTTACGAAACTTCTTGAATCAAATGCAGAGCTTGGATTTAATTAGCCATTCGCCAGTATATGTGTTTCGTGCTGATCCTCGCTCTTTGCAGGTCCCACGAACCAGGAAGGACGCGCCAGCTAGCTCGGCGGCGTTCGTGATTTTGAAGCTTCGGCCGTGCGTCGAAGACTTTCTTTGCAACTCCATTTTGAAGGCTCTCGACAGTCCAAGGAAGATGACTCAGCGTCCCTCCCATCCAGGTCACTGGAGTACTTTATGTATATTGAAGGATGCGTGCAATGTATTGAACGGCTATCTCATCGGCACTCTTTTGTAATCGAGTCATGTTGTAGCCCATACGACAATGAGTCTTGTATCGGAGTCTGTAAAAGATGTTCATTATCAACAAAGATCAAGTTTTCTTTACTTATTGTGTGAATCAATTTGTCTGTGTACTCTCTTAGATCTCGTGTCTCGGATTACCTTACGACTAGGCCTTGTGCAGTCGCAAATTAGGTTCGCACGGCATCACGCCCGGGGAACGACTATCGATTCGACGGAATCGGGGCATGGCATAATGGTATCAGAGTACGGCTTTACGTCCTTGGCCTCCAATGTCGAGTTCTAGTCTCCAACCGTTGACCTCGTATCGATGAGATGAGTTGTTCCAAATGTTGAACCCAGGATATTTTTCGAAACTAACGAGAGTTGCTTTCTTTTTCCTGCAGTTACGGGAGCTCAGGCAGAAGACGAGACGAGCGCTTCCAGCGGCTCGAGTGCTTCTAGACCCGGACATTCCGTCAACCCAACGGGAATGACGCCTACCGTAGCCGGACCTTTCGGCGACCCGATGCAACGTATGCTGCAGATGCTTGAAATGCAGCAACGTCAAAATGAGCTCCATCGTCAGCAAGTGGAGGCTCGTCAGACTTAATTTGAGAATCGGTTCGAGGCTCAATTCAAGCTGCAGCAGCAGCAGCTGAATACCCTCTAGCAGATCGTACAGTCGGTCGTGGGCAACAACAACAATTCAACGATGACGCCTGCCGTAACCCAGCCTGCGGTTCGATCCAACGAAGCCGAACCATAGGCGCCCGTGCTCTCACCTGCGGCACCGAAGAGTTCTAACTTCGACGTGTCAAAATTCACTAAAAGCTGTCGTACTTCCTTCAACGGCCCAGAAGATCTCTCGGTGGCGATCGATGGGTTGGAGGAGCTGGAAGACAAGTTCGAGCTTCTGGGTGTCGAGGACTCGAAGAAAGTCGCGTGTGCTCAACTTCTACTTCGAATGAACGCGCACAATTGGTGGGCTGTACAGAAGCGGGCTATTCGACGTGAAGACGAGACGGCGGCGATCTCATGGGCGACATTCAGAGATGCGTTCGAGAACGAATATCTCTCTGCAGCCGTACGACAGGAAAAGAAAATGAGTTTATGCAGCTGACGCAAGGGAACATGACTATACGATAATATGCGACCAAATTCAACAAACTGGCCAAGTTTGCTGCAGACTATCTACCTACCACTGCAAGTCGTACAAAATGATTTATAGTGAGCCTGCGTTCCACTATCTGTGCTCATGTCTCGGTGCCAGAATACAAAACTGTGGGCGAGGCACTCAACCACGCCATCCGTCTAGAGTCTAAGTATCCTCCTACTACTACCGACGTTGTTCACTTTAATAACAAACGCCATAGTAATGCGGGAGGCAACAACGCACAAAAGCGTCAATATTGCGGCAACCAGACGAAGGAGCGGATGGTCTGTAATTTCTGCCACAAGGACGGGCACCTGGACACTGAGTGCCGACTTAAGCAAAGAGTATGTTTCGCGTACGACAAAAGAGATCACCTCGTAAGGGAATGCCCGGAAGCTAAGCCGAACCAACGCCCCCCGCAACATCAACAAAACCGAGGCCAAGCACCTCGGGCTCCACCGACCGCACAACAGAATGGCCAAGACCGTCGCCCCAATGCTCAGGGCCGCGTCTACGCCATGACTCGGGACGAAGCATTTGCATCTGATACAGTCGTGACAGGAATACTGCAATTCAATAATAAACCTGCTCGTGTATTATTTGATTCAGGTGCCACGCATAGTTTTATATCGGCGGACTTTGTCGCCGAGCACAAATTTACCTTGACACCACTGGGCATCGACCTCACTGTTAACGTACCGTCGGGCATGCCACTACTTGTAAATTTAGTCTGCGGAGACGAAATCATCTGTATAGGTGGTCAAAAGGTCAGTCTCGATGCAATAGTTCTAAATATTAAGGACTATGATATCATTCTGGGGATGGATTGGCTCGGTCCGTGCAACGCAACCATAGACTGCGCTGAAAAGAAGGTCACATTCTGCATACCTGGAGTGCCTGAATTCTGCTACTCGAGTGGTGAGGCGTCGCCGACCTGTATGGTGATCTCCGCAATATCTGCTCAACGGATGCTGCATTCTGGGTGCGAAGGCTATCTAGCTTCCGTTCGAGGCATGCGATAGGATGGTACAAACGCGGGTCAAACCGACGTTGTGGCAGAATTCTCCGATGTGTTCCCAGATGAGCTGCCCGACATACCGCCCGATCGAGAGATTGAGTTCACTATCGATACCTTCCCCGACACTCGACCGATCTCGAAAGCCCCGTACAGAATGGCCCTTACAGAGCTTAAAGAACTCAAGGTACAGTTACAAGAATTGCTCGACAAGGGATTCATCCGACCCAGCGTCTCGTCCTGGGGAGCGCCCGTGCTGTTTATTAAGAAGAATGATGGCTCTATGCGTCTTTGTATCGACTACCGTGAGCTGAATAAAGCCACCGTCCAGAACAAATACCCTCTGCCCCACATAGACGATCTGTTTGATCAGCTTCAAGGAGCCACGATGTTCTCTAAAATTGATCTACGTTCGGGTTACCATCAACTCAAGATCAAGCCGGACGATGTGTCGAAGTCTGCCTTCCGTACTCGATACGGCCATTACGAGTTCCTGGTAATGTCGTTCGGCCTAACGAATGCCCCTACCGCTTTCATGGATTTAATGAATCGGATGTTCCGACCATTCTTCGACAAGTTCGTAGTAGTCTTTATCGACGATATACTCGTCTACTCGAAGAATAGGCAGCAGCACACTGAGCATCTGCGGACCGTGCTTCAGACCCTTCGGGAAAATCAACTATACGCGAAGCGAAGCAAATGTGAATTTTGGCTTAGCAGCGTCGCATTCCTCGGACACATCATTTCTGCTGAAGGCATTGCGGTCGACCCAAAGAAAGTTGAAGCCGTTGTCGATTGGAAACGGCCAGCGTCCGTCGGCGAGATTCGAAGTTTTCTTGGCTTAGCGGGATACTATCAACGCTTTGTAAAAGACTTCGCGAAGATTGCGTCGCCTCTGACTCGCCTCATCCAGAAATGAGTCGTATTTGAATGGTCACACGACTGCGAAGCTGTATTCCAAGAGTTGAAGCAAAGGCTCGTCTCGGCCCCGATACTCATACTTCCAGAAGGGACAGAGGGTTTCCAGATATTCAGCGACGCGTCCGGTCAGGGATTGGGGTGTGTACTGATGCAGCAGAATAAGGTGATATCTTTTGCTTTCCGACAGCTAAAGCCGCACGAGAAGAACTATCCCACACATGACCTGGAGTTAGCGACGATTGTGTTCGTGTTGAAATTGTGGCACCACTATCTCTATGGCGTGGCGTGTACGATCTATACCGATCATAAGAGCCTTAAGTATCTATTCACGCAGAAGGAGCTAAACTTGCGACAAAGGCGTTGGCTGGAACTAATCAAGGATTACGACTTGACTATCAACTATACGCCGGGAAAGAGAAATATTGTGGCAGACACTCTGAGTCGGAAGTACATAGTCTCGCTATCCATCGACCCCAGACTGCTACGTGACCTTGAAGAGATGGGCATCGAGCTCCGAGTCAGATTCTGGAATGTGCAGTTGGCAAAGTTGCAGTTAGAGTCGAGCTTGCTTGATAAGATCAAAACCGCTCAGAAGGACGATCCGTACCTGAAGAAAATGCGAGATCTAATCTCGACGGGCAGGACGACCGACTTTGCGGAAGACGAGACCGGCGTGCTTCGATTGAAGGGTAGGCTATGCGTCCCGGACGATTCAGAACTCAAAAAGGAGATACTGTCGAAGGCGCACTATACGAAATATACTTTGTATTCCGGTAGCACGAAGATGTACAAGGACCTCCGCACAAACTTCTGGTGGCACGGAATGAAAAGAGATGTGGCACTCTTCATGTCGTAATGCATGGCCTGTCAGCAGGTGAAAGCTGAGCACCAGAGATCGGGCGGGGAGATACAGAATCTGGCGATTCCAGAATGGAAGTGGCAGCACGTGTGCATGGATTTTATTGTTGGTCTGTCGAAGACGCCGCGGGAAATAATGCCATCTAGGTCATCGTCGATCGATTAACCAAGTCAGCGCATTTTATTGCCATCAAAGTTACTTGGAGCGTTGATCGCTTGGCGCAGATATATCTTGATGAGATAGTATGGCTGCACGGAGTTCCAGTACCCATCGTCTCTTATCGGGATTCACGGTTCATGTCACGATTCTGGAGTAGCCTTCAGTAGGCGCTGGGTACTAAGTTGCAGTTCAGCTCAGCTTACCATCCTCAGACCGACGGCCAAACAGAGCGCATCAATCAGATTCTCGAAGACATGCTACGACTCTACGCAATTGACTTCAAATCAAGCTGGGACAATCATCTACCTCTGGCCGAATTTGCATACAATAATAGCTATCAATCCAGCATTCAAATGGTGCCGTATAAAGCCTTGTACGGGTGCAAGTGCCGATCACCCATTTGCTGGGACGAAGTCGTAGAGCGGCAGATTCTCGGTCCGGATCTGGTAGAACAGACCGTACAAAAAATTTGGCTCATTCGAGAAAGATTAAAGACCGCACAGAGTCGCCAGAAAAGCTATGCGGACGTTCATCGCCGCCCCCTCCAGTTTTAAGTAGGCAATCACGTATTTCTCAAAGTGTCGCCCATGCGGGGAGTTACTCGGTTCGACGCGAAAAGAAAATTGAGTCCGAGATTCGTTGGGCCGTTCGAAATACTCGAGCGGGTCGCCCCAGTGGCCTATAAAATTGCCTTACCGCCAGCGCTTGAAGGTGTACATAATGTCTTCCATGTCTCTCAACTGCGGAAGTATGTGCACGACCCGAGTCACGTGGTAGATTTTGGCCAGCTGGAGCTAAAGTCCGACTTATCCTAGGTCGAAGAGCCAGTTCAAATCTTAGAACGCAAGGATAAGATACTACGCAATCGAGCGATCCCTCTCATCCGCGTCCTCTGGAGGAACCATTCAGTCGAAGAGTCGACGTGGGAGCTTGAATCGGAAATGAAGGAGAAATTTCCTTCGTTATTCTCGTAGAGGTAGGTTCTATCTTTAAGTTTCGAGGACGAAACTTTTTATTAGTTGGTTATGGTGTAGTGCCCCGTTCCTACATCGTGCCCCATTTTCGTCCACGGGGAGCGCGAGAAATGAACACTGTCGCTATCGATTCGGTCGGGGCCGATAGGTCGGAATCGGCCGAGTCGATCGTACGGAAACGGTTGAATTAAGATCCATTCCACGTTATGGAATGGCTTCTTTGGAACCAATTCCCATATTCAGCGGGTTGCGTCTCGAGGATTGGCTCTGCGGCTGAGTCGGGAGAGACCTCCCGTTGCTCTGGTTTTTATGTCGCACTTGATTTGGCTTTGGCTTTGGTTTTCGTGAATGCGTTTTTCGTGAATGTTTTCGATGGGTTTTCGTGACGCATTTTCGAGCTTCGCATTCATATCGAATATTTTTGAATTATACAGTGTTCTAATCAGTTGCTTATGCGATTGCAGGTGATGCGTAGGTGACGTCAGTGCAGCCAACCGGTCGCTCGCGTGAAGTAAGCCTAAGGCGAGTGGCTGACCTCCTTCGTCTCGTCCCTCTACTTCAAAACTCAATATATGAAGTAATATGAATGTTTGTCATAATAGTGTAGAATTAATGAAATCGTGGCACGATTCTTCACGAAACACTTGCTATCAAACTACCGGTATTAAAAATAAAAAACGTATTTTCTTACGCAAATCCACTTAGCCTATGCAAAACAATGAATGAATCGATTAACATTTATCGCAACGATACGGTCAAGTAAGCAAATCAACTAAATTCAAAGAAAAACGGTCATTGGACAACTTGTCGACAAGGTGAAGTTTCCTCGAACGGTTGCCTAGGCCAAGGGACCGATTCGGCCCGGGAGGAACGAGTGTAGCAGCGCCAACCCTTCATCGGCACGAGTTATGCGGGCACTTTCGCATAGGGCTAGCTACCCGACACGAAAGGGGCGTCGTCTAACCAATGCTATACTCCGCGATGGCTTGACATTGCCAGTGGCCTTCATACCCCTTCACTGCTTAACAGGTGCACGAGATACGGGATGAATATGATAGTTGCTTAATGATATCCAGTTTCATATGCTTGCCTCAAAACATGTTAACATGCAAATTGAACAGGATGGTTAGAAAGATCATTGAAATAGCTAGCTAACATGTTTACGAAACTTCTTGAATCAAATGCAGAGCTTGGATTTAATTAGCCATTCGCCAGTACATGTGTTTCGTGCTGATCCTCGCTCTTTGCAGGTCCCACGAACCAGGAAGGACGTGCCAGCTAGCTCGACGGCATTCGTGATTTTGAAGCTTCGGCCGTGCGTCGAAGACTTTCTCTGCGACTCTATTTTGAAGGCTCTCGACAGTCCAAGGAAGATGACTCAGCGTCCCTCCCATCCAGGTCACTGGAGTACTTTGTGTATATTGAAGGATGCGTGCAATGTATGGAACGGCTATCTCATCGGCACTCTTTTGTAATCGAGTCATGTTGTAGCCCGTGCGACAATGAGTCTTGTATCGGAGTCTGTAAAAGATGTTCATTATCAATAAAGATCAAGTTTTCTTTACTTATTATGTGAATCAATTTGTCTGTGTACTCTCTTAGATCTCGTGTCTCGGATTACCTTATGACTAGGCCTTGTGCGATCGCAAATTAGGTTCGTACGACATCACGCCCGGGGATGACTATCGATTTGACTGAATCGGGGCGTGACAGCACCCTTATGCGGCTGGATAATATGCGGCACTATGCAGCACTCTCATGCGGCTGGGCACTATGCGATACTATGCAGCACTCTTATACGGCTGGACACTATACGGCACTATGCAGCACTCTCATGCGGCTGGGCACTATGCGGTACTATGCAGCACTCTTATGCGGCTGGACACTATGCGGTACTATACAGTACTCTTATGCGGCTGGGCACTATGCAGCACTCTTATGCGGCTGGGCACTATGTGGCACTCTTCATCGTCCCTGCCAAAATCAGCACAGATGAACATAGAAATGGCCAAAAATGCTTCTGGCCATAACTTCCTCAAAATAAGTCAAAATTCAACTTTTCAAAGGTCTATTTTGGGTAAAATCGAATTCTCTACAACATGGTACAGTCAAAACATGAAAATAATGAAGTTTAATAGATCAAAATCCAAGAAAACCGAAAATAATATAAACTTAGATCTACAAGAAAATATCCATCAAAATGGAAAATGCCAAGTTCTAAAGTATCTTAGAATCTCGCGAGGAATACAATAGAACAACAAAAATGGAGTTTCTCCATGAAGCAAGTTGTACTTGCCTAAGCTTCTCTTGCTAGGTGGAGAAGTTAAGAGGAAGAAGATGAAAAAATAAATGAAGAGTAAAGATGAGAGAGAAAGGGGGTAGGGTTTTAAATGATGATGGTGGTGGTAGATAGAGATTTTCTTTTGGTTCATGATAAACCCAAAAACAAACCAAACCAAGCTAAACCGAACCAAGTTAAGCCATAACCAATGAAATGCCAAAATAACCATGCCAATGCAACATGCTAAAAATAAAATCATGACTAGCTAACCATGACGAATAAAGTACGGACCCGAACTATGTACACGTATAAGAAAATACGTAACACGAATTTCGAGGGTGACAAAGCTTCTCAGAATCTCAGGGTTGCATACAGTTAATGTGTCGTCCTCATACAAGAAGACAGTCAAATCACTGGAGGACATCACGTCAGTCGCATGTGATGGTTAACTGGATGATTAGACACAACATTTATCATCAATGTTGTGACGGCTGATTGCATGATTAAACATAATTAATATTTATCATTAATGTAGTCAACCAAGTAGCAAGTTCTCGTTTGTCCATAAGTGAGAAACTGTCAGCAATTGCCTCTTGAAGCAAACAACCAGTATTGGTTATAAATAGCTCACTTCAGAGTTTAAATATAGTCTAATTTTTGAATTATTTCGTGTACCCATGAGCATCCTTAGTCTTCTTTTTTGAGCCTATACGTACTCGTAATCTCTAGCAGATATGTTATTAAAGAACATTGAAACTTTTTTATGTGTAGACTTCTAGAAGTTCATATTTATCACTACCAAAATAAGTCAAATCAGCGACGAAATTAGCGACGTTGAAGGAAGACGTCGCCAACATTTTTTATATTAGCGACGTCCTCAAAAGACGTCGCCAAACGACATTATTTGTGACGTCCAGCGACGTCTACCGACCAGCTTTAATTTCATAAAAGATAACGTCACAGAATAGTCTGTAAACGTCACTATAGTTTTTACAGTAGCGATGTTTAGCGACGTTTCTATTTATCGTCGCTAAGTTTTTAATATAGGGCATTGGGTTTTCTTTTTCCTCCAGTCAATCGAGCCCCAAATTTTTGAGCCCCAAATTCTCGAGCCCCAAATTTTCGAACTCCCTTCCCGATCTCCAGCCCCCCTCCGCCTACAGCCCGGCGCCGTGACCCCCCTTCCCCTCCGCATGCGCTCCTTCCCCTCCCCTCCGCCTACAGCCCGGCGCCGTGACCCCCCTTCCCCTCCGCAGGCGCTCCTTTCCCTCCCCTCCGCCTACAGCCCGGTGCCGTCACCCCCCTTCCCCTCCGCAGGCGCTCCTTCCCCTCCCCTCCACCTCTGCCTTCGCATCTGGTTCTCCTCCCCTCCGGTGACCCCCCTCCCGATCAACCCCTTCGGTCTCGGTAAACCCTAACCCCCAATCTTGCAGTATAGTTGTATTAAGTGACAATGAATGAGAAGTTCGGTTCCATTTGAATTAAGTGACAGTGAATGAAGAGGGGAAGGGGGCTGTTTAGCTCTGATTATTTCTTCTCTTCTTCTAAAAATTGTTACTGTTTTAAATTAATGTGGTCTATCTTCCTGTGTACACCACTGTTTTGAGTGTCTTGAGTAAGTATAGGGTGCCATGTTGTGAGTGTGGTGCTCAGTGAATGAACTGTCATTTATAGTGTACATGTGTCAAATGAGTGAATTTGTGAGTTATTCTAGTGAAAGTGAACTGTCACTTTATAGTGCATATGTGTTAAGTGTCTTGAGTGTCATGTGTTGAGAGTATTTTGGTGTGCCTATAGGCCATTCGTGAATGTATCTGAGTAGTGTTAATGTGTGTACAGGAGATGTGGGTTAAGGGCAATGAGTGTGTGCATACATAGTCGATTTAGGGATGTATCAGTGAGCTACATAGATGTTAGGGTGGTGTCATAGGAGAGTGAGTTCCTATCAATAGGGGCTTGTGTGTGTGACTCAAGAGTGAAGGGCATGAGTGAGATATGTGTCAGTGAGAAGTGATCGTCTGAGATATCCTATGTTAGTGTCAGTGTCATTATCATGTCTGTGTGTGTTCTAAGTGGCAGGTTATAGTGAGAGGGATGTGAGGGTGAATAGTGAGTATATGTGTCTCACTATATATATATATATATATATATATATATATATATATATAAGGGTATATGAGATAGGAAGAGGGAAATCTGTCCTGGTGACAGCATAAAGTTATTGTGTGTATGTGTCTGTGTGAGTGAGTGTTGGATATTGGTAGAGAGTGTGGGCTTATCGGTTCATAGTGATGCCCTTTGTTGCTTACTGTTTTGCATGTTTAGCTTGTGGCTGCATGTCTTTGGGTCACTCGAGCGGTATTTGTCCTCCGACCCTCATCCCTCGGCAATGATGATACGACAACCTATCACTATATCTTATATAGTAGTAGATGATGTCTTAGTATTACATTATGTGAGTTCATCTTGATTCTGTTACATTCTTCAGATACTAGATACGATAATAACATATACTACACCATATGTACAGAACATAGATGATTCACACTAATGCTTGCTTATGTTACAATTATATTATTTGTGACTATCGATCTTACCAGATGGCACCCATGACCCGAGGAGCGGCACGTCGTTTGAGGGAAACAGTGAATGCTGAGGTGGCTCCTCCTACAGTTAAGGAGTAAGTGGCACCGGTTGCTAGTGAGACCGGGAGTTCTATTCATCCAGCACCGATAGCTAGTGAGATCGGAAGTTCTATTCGTGCAACACTTGCAAGGGACGACATCTCTTCTCACGCCAAAGATCTTACTTTTTTGAGGTGGTTGCGTGATCGTATCACTGAGCGTTTGCGTGAGTTGTGTGGTTCTCATTAGCTATTATTACTTATTTGTATTGGACTATTTGTATTGGGTTGTTTTTGCATTAGACTATTTGTATTGGACTACATATATGAATTAGTACTGTGTCAATCTCTGGATTGTATTGGACTACGACATGGTGATCAGGACATAGTCCCTGCAGCCATTCGACTAGCGAGGCAGAAACTATGTATCCGTAGATAAAGTTGACTATCCTCCGACCCTCATCCCTCGGCAATGATGATACGATAACCAACCGGAGAGGATACTCTGAGAGATCCATCTGAGTAGGATGTATACTCTGAGAGATCACCTTTACAAGAATGATATCAGTAGTGGGATTGAGTGTTGGAGGAGATATTATCAGAGTATATGTCCTACTCAGATGGGTCTCTCACCGTTACTATTTTTTTCTGACAGCATGGTGGATGTGCTCCGTCAACAGATTCTTGCTCCGAGCCAAAACTTTGTCTCGGAGCTCAAGTGGACATCCTTCGTGTAGAGCTCGAGTGAGAGGTTCCTGACAACATGGTGGTCTCCTTTGTTAAAGTATCCGTGCTCATCCCACATTGGGTTGTGTTCTGAGCCATCCGTTCTCACACTTAAAATACATATGAATTAGAACTGTGTTTTGTATTTTCGGCGAACCCAGGGATTGGATTCTGTATTTTGTATTTTGGTTTCTGTATTTTGTATTTTGGTTTCTGTATTTTGTATTTTGTATTTTGTATTTTGGATTCTGTATTTTGTATTTTGGTTTCTGTATTTTGGCTCCAGCTCCAACTCTATTTGCATTAATCTACGGTACGACATGGTGATCAGGATATAGTCCCTGCAGCCATTCGACTGGCGAGGCAGAAACTATGTAGCCGTAGATAAAGTTGACTTTCCTCCGACCCTCATCCCTCGGCAATAATGATACGACAACCTATCAGAATCTTCGACTCTCTTTCGCTTCTTGGATATTGACCCAGCTTCCAATCTCTCATTTTCCTCCGGGTCCACTCTACTCCCAATCTCTTTCTCTTTTATACACGGATCTACAGAATCAATACCATCCAAGAAAGGCAAAACTGAATCAGCATTGTCTTCCTGATCGTACTCATCAAGGCATAACGGGCTGCTCAGCGTGTCCAGCTTCTTCAACTTCTCGCTGGCTGCAGAGTCGAAATGGGAACGGGTCCTCTTTGACGGCCCGGAGCTCTGACTCGCACTCGTCGCCGCGCTACCGGTTTTCTCTCCTCCTCTGACGCGGGTTATAAGAAAAAAAATTTTGTACCTCTTCTTCACATAAACATCATTGTCGTCTTGTACTCGAGCCTCCTCGTCTGTGACGCTATCCAACATCTCGGTGCCTACATTGTCACTCGAATCTCCCATTCGACTCGTATCGTCCTCTTCTTCGCTTGTCTTTTCGCTCCCTGTCTTGCAATCATCTGCTATCACCGCCAACTCATTCGACTCCTTCTCCGATGACTCCGAAGAGGTGACATATTGTGAAAAGATATATCCTTATAGTTCTCCTACGGATTTGAAGAAAACCTCTGTACTTCCTCCGGGTCATGCCGCCGGCTGTGCTGCTTCTCCCTCCTCTTCCTGCCCACTTCTTCTCCTCCGACTCTACACTTGAGGTGGATATCATATGTGGCTGAGAGAGTCAAATAAGAAGAAGGGACGTAGGGAGGAGCAGATGGGTCCAGAGCCATGGTGGAGGAGAGAAGAAGGAAGATGCTTGATCAGAACTTGAGGTGGAAAAGTTGTGACGTTGATAGCGTGAGAGAGGGAGAGGGTAAATGGAAGGAGGGAAGTGGCTGCATGCCTTTGGCTCACTCGAGCGGTATTTGTCCTCCGACCCTCATCCCTCGACAATGATGATACGACAACCTATCACTATATCTTATATAGTAGTAGATGATGTCTTAGTATTACATTATGTGAGTTCATCTTGATTCTGTTACATTCTTCAGATACTAGATACGATAAGAACATATACTACACCATATGTACAGAACATAGATGATTCACACTAATGTATGCTAGAATAAATTTTGGGTTGTGTTCTGAGCCATTCGTTCCCGTACTTGGCTCCTACAGCATGTGAAATAGACATTCTGAGAACTGGACATTGTGTGATTGTTGTAGACTTGGTTATAGGGACTGAAATCTGTGTACAGCGAGAAATTGACATTCTGTGATTGTTTGGATCCTATACTACAGTGAGAAATGGTTATCTTTTTAAACTGCAGGGAGAAATGGACATTCTGTATTTTATTTTTTTATTTTTTTGTAGATTTAGCGACGTTTACCGACGTCCTTCGACCCTCATCCCTCGGCAATGATGATACGATAACCTATCACTATATCTTATATAGTAGTAGATGATGTCTTAGTATTACGTTATGTGAGTTCATCTTGATTCTGTTATATCCTTCAGATACTAGATACGATAAGAACATATACTACACCATATGTGCAGAACATAGATAATTCACACTAATGTATGCTAGAATGAATTTTGGGTTGTGTTCTGAGCCATTCGTTTCCATACTTGGCAATTAAGCATGTGAAATAGAACTGATTATGTTTAGTTTGTCTTACGATACAGATTTTCACATCCAAATTGAAATGGATCGTTACTTCGTTGATTGTACATGGATGTACTAGCGGATCAACCTCCTGGACCGTAGGTACTTATAAGTATTGACCGTATCGGATTAGTATCGATCTATCGTTTTGGTATGGGCCGTATCGGTTGGTATTGGTCTTAGCGAATTGGTATCGTCCTATCCGATATGTATCGGCCGTATAGCTAGGATTCATATTGGCCTTATCGATTTGGTATCGGTCATATCTGATAGGTATCGGCCGTGTTGGATTATTATATACCATTTCGGATTAGTATCGTCGAAAAGTAGTCGACAATGCTTCGTATTGTGAAGTGATATTGTTGTAGACTTGCTTATAGGGACTAAAATCTGTGTACAGTAAGAAATGGACATTTTGAGAACTGGACATTGTGTGATTGTTGTAGACTTGGTTATAGGGACTGAAACCTGTGTACAGCGAGAAATGGACATTCTGTGATTGTTTGGATCCTATTCTACAGTGAGAAATGGTTATCTTTTTAAACTGCAGGGAGAAATAGACATTCTGTATTTTATTTTATTTTTATTTTTTTTTGCAGATTTAGCGACGTTTACCGACGTCCTCCGACGTAAGTTTGCGTCGGTAAACGTCGGTAAATATGCGATTTTATCCAGGTACCAACGTTTAGCGACATCATTATATGTCGGAGAACGTCAGAATCCGTCGGTGCACGTCGGTAATCATCCTAGGAATTCTCAGGATTTACCGACGTTTAGCGACTTTGGACATGTCACTAAACCACCGACGACTCGACGGTAATCCGTCGGTACAGTTACCGACACGTAGCGACACGAGGTAATACGTCGCTAATACAACGACGACACGACGGTAGACGTCAGCAATATACCGACGTATAAATACGTCAGCAAACGTCGGTACTTGCGACGTTTGGCGACGTTTTGAAGATCAGCGACTTACATTTCCGCGACCAGCCCAAAACGTCGGTAATTTCGTCGCTAAATTTTTTTTTAGCGACGAAAATTGTCGTTTTAGCGACGTCTTTAGGCGTCGCTAAAATGACTTATTCTGGTAGTGTATGAAGTAGAAAGCATCGACAACGCGGCGTCAGATCGTCTACGAAAGTAAAGTGGTCATGTAGCATGGAATATCTGTTACATATTTAGCTCGTCATATTTCATAACAGAACATAACACTATGAGTCAAACCAATTTTCATCCTCCAATCCTTTGTTGTCTAGTCAGTTGTACCGGATAATCCAAGTCTTTTTGGAAAAGTCGCAAAAAGAGAGGAAAAAATCTTTAATAATAGCCTCCCACTCTTATTAGAAAATTATTTTATATTTGAACTGATTAAATTTTTTTAAAATATGGTAGCCAAACAACTTTTGAGCACTTCTTCCTTCTTACAAAAGAAATACTCTAATTTCTAAACCCAATCAAAATCATCGAACTCACCAAGCTCTTATGGTCAGTGAGGATAGATATAACCTTATTGACTAGGCAGACGGTCTTGGGATCGAACTACGGGAGAGGTGTGTGGGTGTAGTGTCCCGCTCTGTAATGGCACTATGACGAAAAAATCGGTGCTGGCTCGAGAGAAAACCTTTACGAAGACGATTAATCGGGGTGAGTGGATAAGGACTTTATTTTTTGATTCTTTCACGCGTAATAAGAACCTATGCTTTTTAAATGAATGTTTATTGTTAACAACAAGTCTGTATAATCATTGAAAATGCTAGTATGATGACCCAGTATGCGTTAATAGAAAATTTGCATATTGTGTAATGAACGAACCAGTGCTATGCTAACATAAAATAAGATGTTGCCATGCTAAAGTTGGAATATTGCTTTAATATATGAATCCTTGCCATGTTTAATAAGAAAGAATAAGAGAATGCTTACATGTCTTAAATCGTTTGTTTATCAAGAGTAGAAATATATGCTTAATGAATCAGATCTTTCGCTATGTTTGTGAATTATAAGAGTAAGTTCATGTTTCTTATATCACATGCTAGAAAAGATAGAAAAAAGAGAGGCTATTGGTTCTATGATCCAAAAAGAGGAGAGACACGAAATGAACATGTCGTATATCTGTTAAGGCACGAAAAGAACATATCGAATATGTCGTTTATCTGTTACTTTGTTAAGATTTATCTAATAGAAGATGCATTCATGCATTGGTCTCGGACAACTTGTGCATAAGGTAATGTCTCTCGGGTGGATTCCTAGGACATTGGAAACCATTCGTCCCGGAGACATTAAGACACTTTGAAGTAAAAGAGACCTCGCAATTATGGGGGCGTTGTGTCCATTAGTGACAAGCTGAACCAAAGAGTCCCAACTGCTAATCATGGGAATAGACCCATGGGCCATCGTGTAGATATGATGCCGGTTAGTGAAGAACTGAACCCTGAGCCACGTTTCTAGTACATGTGTATGGGTGAAGAGTTGAATCGAGAGTCACAACTGCTTGTATGTACATGTATTAGTGCAGAAATGAGCTTTGAGTCACAGCTGTTAATTTGGTAGTGCATACATATGTAAATGTTTGGTTACAAGCTAACATTGCATGGACGAACATGAAATATTATCGGATATGAGTTATGTTTATGCTAATCCTTGTCTTGTGCAGAGATGGATCGTTGGTTTTGGTAAGAATCGTCGAATAGTGATGTTCATTTATATTTTATGTTATTATCTTAAATCAGCTCACATGAATAGTTAGTTCATATGAAACGCTTCTATGAATAATATATGAATGATATTGTTATGATAACAAGAAAAAAAATTGTTTTCCTGGAATGTTGCTATCTGTTTAAAGAAAAGAATGTCATATGTTAAGCTATCGCTAAAGACCCTGAGATTTGAATATGACCCATGAAATATGCTACGGTTGACAATAGAAATGAACTGATAATATGCATTGAAATGACCCGATCATGGATTTGAATGAAATATGGAATATGAAATATGGTTTTTGAAATAGTTTTCAAAAAAAGTAATTTGACTCCTTAATGCATGAAATGAACGTAAATAAATATAACAAGATCATTATCACATAAATTTTTATTACTAAATTACTTAGTGATCATTTTAGACGATAAAGCATTTATTGTTTCACCAGTACATTAATGTACTGATCACCACCAGTTTGCACGTAGGTGCAATATGCATCGAGATGAAAAGTATGAAGCGATAGCCAGAGTCTCATCCTTGGGAGCCAAAAATTAAAAGATGAATATGCAAAAGAGATGATTTTCTATATAAAGTGATGTAATGTATGGAGCAGGATCATTGTATAGTTCATGAGAGATTGTAGGCCAAGTTTGACATGTATCAGACAGAAAATTAGAGATTTATATTCAGCAATGTGTCCGCTCTTCAATTTATGCACTTATATTTTGTTGCACCTTGTCGATATTTGTTTATCTTATTATTGTACAAGTCTTTGCCTTGTGCAAGCGCAACTTAGGACTGCACGATATCACGTCCAGCAAGGACGATCGATTTCGTGGAGATCAAAGCGATGACGAAAGGGTTCCGTGGGATCAGGACCGATCGAAACAGGGGAAAAGGGTGTGTGTGTGTGTGTAAATTGGGGGACAGTGGGCCCAAATGGCCTGCAACGTAGCATGCATAAATTTTCGTGCGTTATGTTGCAAAAAGAAAACCAGTTGATTCACCCAAAAGGAAAATAACATGTACTTGTTGTCAAAACTAGACTAAGAAAAAAAACAGTGTTGAGGAACCGACACATACCACGTGTCGACCTCCCATTGGTCAAATCTGTGTGGTTGACGTTATCAGTGGAGTGCTCACGTTCTATGGAAACGAACTGATCAATAGGGCACCGACACGTGGCGACAGTTCATGCGTCGGTTCCTCCGTTAGTTTGTTAATTTAGGGTTTAAAAAAATCATCTCGACTGTCGACTACAATTTTGCGGATCATTCATGAATTATATTTGTAAATTCATTTATATAACTTAGGTGGATATTAAATTTCACTACAAGAAAAAGCATATTTTATGGCAACGGCTTACGGCAATATAAAATGTTGCCATATGATATAGTCATAATACAACAACATTAATATTGCCTTAATACACAAGTTCGTTTATGGCAACAAATAATGTTGCTTTTAATTGTCACAATTTATATGGAAACAAGGACGCATGTCATATTTGATGGAAACGTTTATGGAAACAATAACGCATGCCATATTTGATTATAATATATTATGGCAAGTTGAATTTGTGTCTTAATATATTATGATCAAATATAGCATTATTTTACATTGCCATAAAATAATTAGTTTATAGAAAAAAGGTTGCCACAAAATCAGTAATTTATTTTTCCTCCTTGAACAAAATAAATATGGTAATATTTTATTTGTTTACTTTTGTAAACTTTTATGTAGTTTAATGAGAATAAAAAAAATTTGTGTCTACATAAGACCGACGGGAACATAAAAAGTTAAAATATTTACCCTCCTTTTTTATTTTGCCAAATTCTAATTCATATTCTCTCTCAACCTATGCCTCTCTTTAAACTTTGGATATCTTTACTCCTTCAACCTAGATCTCTCTTCCCCTTCTCCAACCTAGGTATTTCTTTGACCTCCTTTTTTTTTGTTTCTTTGATTTGTGAAATTTTTTGGGAACTAGAAGACTTGAATTTTGGGTTCTGAGCACCTCTAGTAGAAGGTCTCCGCTGCCATCGAGTCAGAGTGATTGAAGACTGATCGGTATGGATCATTATTTAAATATTGCTTTATTTTGTGTTCTGATTTTTGGTTAATAAATGTGTTTGATTAAATTGTAAAAAAATTTCCAACTAAATTACTCTTGAACACACAATGGAAAAAAATTTCTTAGTTTTCTACATTACACATGGAGTCCTGAACCTCAAACCTTCAATTATCACTTCTTCTAAAGAGATTTAGAGAAATAAGATTTGATTAAAAAAATTGATAACGAGTTTGCAAATATATTTTTAAATATTAATTAGGTTTGTTTTTTTATAATTTGATTATACTCCTAATAGTTCTATAAAATACTATTAAATTTTTGACCATATATTCATGAAGATACAATAAATCTTTTCTTTGATTAGGATTCGACTCACTAAGATCATAATATTCTTTTAATTATCTATGTAAGGCTCTTTTTTTACAACCATCTATGGATGGTTGAGAACCATATATGTATAGAATATTCTTTTAATTGTTTATGGAAGTTTTTTTTAGAGCCGTCTATGAAAGGTTGAGAACAATATATGCATACATGAGAATAAACTAGAAAAAGATTTATTAATAATGAAATTGTATATATTTCACAAATAGATTTTGATAATGTGAGGTTGTCATTGTTTATACAAGTTTCATCTGTTATAACCATTCATATAAAAAGAAAATTAAGCATAGAAATTTGTACTACCTTAAAATATAATTTTTTATTAACATTTTCTGGTCTATAAGCTAATTTTATTGTTTAAATACCAGATTGTATAGCTGTCAATTAGCGCGCCACAACTATCATATGAATCTTTGCAGACATATTATATATATATATATATATATATATATATATATATATATATATATATATATATATATATATATATATATATATATATATATATATATATAACGTACCTAACAAAGAATTGTCATATGGGATTGCAATATATGGCAACATATAATGCCATATAATGCTGGTAGTTTACGACAACAAAATATTGCCATTAAAATAAATACAATATTCGACAACATAATCTTGCCATTTATGGACTGATGATATATGACGATAATATATTGCCATATATTGTTCGAAATTATGGCAACTAAATATTGTCATTAATAATAATCTTTAAAGGCAACAAAAAGATTTCTTATAAGACAACAATTAATTGCCGTAAATTAGTTCCCTTACACGGCAATAATTGAAAGATGTCGTAAATAAGCAATAGTGACACAACCTTTTACGGCACTCTATGGCAACTTCGAATTGCTGTCGTATTTGTGTTTATGTTGCAACAATTTGATTGCTAACGGCATTTTGAGGTTGCCGTATAATGGATTTTTCTAGTAGTGTTTATAGAGACTTTTCACTTTTAAATGCAGTAATTTAATTTGATTAATTTCCAAGGTTACAACCGGAAAGGTTGAATTGTGCCATGTCAAAATTGTTCCATTTTTTTCCTCATCCTGCTCAGCAGTTTCTACAATTTGCAGCTTATTTCCAAATTAATTATGTATGACCAATAAAATAAACCTACTTACCAAATTGTCCTGACTTTCACATTATTGTATTCAATAAGCTTATGAAAAATTATGATCTTAAAGGGATGGAATGTAACAATGTGACTAATTATAATGGTATAAGAGGTTTTCTAATTATAACTTTTATAAAATGTGAGCGGAAATGTTCTCCTATGTTTCAACCATTGCTAAATTCCTTTCTCCTGTCAATTTTATAAATTTTACATATTATTGAAGTTTCATGATAATAAGAATAATATGAATATTTATTATAGGTGGTCAAAATATCACGCATCACTAAGCATGGCTAGATTGTAGACATTGTGGGTAGATGTGGTATTGCATGTGCTTCGTATATGTACATATATCCGAGTTACCAATTGTGGTTAGTTAGAAACTATATTTTGTAACTTCACTTTCATACTTTCAACTTTTAGCAAACAATAGACAAATTCCAAAAACACTTGATATGAACACCATACTAAGATTACCATCAGTTTTCAACAAAAATGTAAAAGTATAAATACTTAAAATGGCAGAACTAATTATATAAAATCAACAAAACAACAAATGCAAGTTATTTTAATTCACAGTAAGTGAGGGAGTAATCGATCAACAAAAAATTCAAACACAACTTGAAGAACCGTCAAGTAAAATCCTTTGTCACCTAAACCCCTCTCCTAAAAAAAAACTTTTTTTTTCCCATTTTTTCTTCCTTATTGTTATATCCATCAACACACAAATAGAGAGACGACGCAAAGTTGTTGTGTTGATTCCGGCAAGGAAGGAGGTGTCCTGTTAAGATGCGTGGGGGTGGTGCTTGGTCAACAACAATACAACAGTATAAGCCGAAAAGTGAGTTGTGGAATTCGCTAATGGTGCAAGATGTAGAAGAATTCACTTGTTATTCTTTATAAATTTTGCGTAAACCGCGAGCCCCATACTGTTTGACAGAATTTCTAACGTATGCAAATCAGAATATTTAAAACTAAAAACATGAATTAAAAAATATAGATTCGAGACACGTTACAACGTTGTTCTTAGAATAGAATTACGCTCCTACGAACAATGCAGCAGCCACGCGTTCTATTCCCGAGATACAGCGAATTCTTTCGATCCACAACACCGTGCACCCGGTAGTGAATCCCACGAACGATCTCAACCTTTGTCCGGAGGAGGAGTTGGATGGAAGAGCAGTTGAACGTTAGAGAGGTTCTGGTTGCGTTTTTTTCTGTGCGAATAGCTTTTCGGATGAAAGAGAAGATTTTTTTCCGTATCTAAACAGATAAACTGTTTTGTTTTTTAAAACCTCTCTCTGAACTACCGTTCGTGTCCAGAATAATCTCCCGCGATACACAAATTCCGTAACGGAGTTACGTGATAACAGGTCTATGGAAGACCAGCAACAGAACCAATTGATTCAAAAATTAAATCAAATCAAATTAAAAAAGAATTACAAAAGTTACCTTTATACCCCTAAATGTGCGACAAATAAATGCTTCAAAAAACGTGCATTAAATCGTGCACCCGCTCGCGGGTTGGATGGGAGGTAACTCATCTACTACAAAATCCACTTACTTACTAAAGAGGATAAAACATTATATGAAAATGAGAACTTTTTCATGTAAAACTAAAAAAATATATTTTTTTTTTTGAATCACATTTGAGTTGCTTTCCAAACAACAAAATAAACACATACGGTTACAAAAATGGTGGGAGGCAGTGGTCATCGTAGGAGATAGGAGTTTGAAATTAGGAAGCCGCCTTAACGTAAAACAAAAAACAAAAAATTAAATTTGCCCGCTTTCTTGGTTTTTGAGATGCAACTCGAAAAAAAAAACTTATGGGGGAGCAGAGAACTTGTAACCTGTCAAAATAATGCCGCTTTTATCGTAATTTTAGGCTTCATCTAAATGTTGAAAATATCTTTTAGGTTGCATATATAACGAAAGTTGTACTTTCACATCACTTTCATGCACGTTAACTCGAACCTAACAGCCCTTGAGTGCTGTCGAGGAAAAAAAAAAGTTAAGAGCTAGCCACATGAGAAGTGGGCATCTTTAGGCCTGCCTTAGTCGATTCTTTAAGGAAAGCAAGGGCCCAAACAAGCCCAACGTCCCATTTTGAACATTTCTATATTTAAAAAAGTTCCAATTAGGAACTGCAATATATGAACAATATGATGGTGATGGGTTTACACAACAATATATATATATATATATATATATATATATATATATATATATATATATATATATAACACAAATAAACCGAAAAATCGAATAACCGAAAATCGAACCGATTTAATTCGGTTCAGTTTAATTCAGCTACGGACCATTTCGGTTCGGTTTCTGTGTTACTTATTCGGTTTTCGATCGAATTTGGTTTCGATAGTTCGGTTCGATTTTAAACGAATTAACCGAATGCTCTTCTCTAGTTGGGAGGCTCGAATCATGTCGATCTCATCTGATATCCGTGCTGCTTTTCACATGAGCTAAAAACGCTAGACGAATTATATGAAAATGTTGATTATTTTATTTTATTTTATTTTTTACTTTATGATTATCAGATTTTTCTGATTATTTAACATGTACAGAATTGAAACAATAGATCCGCTCCCAATAACAATAAGACAATGCGCTCTTCACTAAAATAATCTCTGCCTTAATATGATTCGATGCATAATATCTCTGTCACGCTGGCCGGATTCCAATATAAAGTTCATATAAGTGGGACGAATATAAAATCAGTATTTATTTTCTTGCAAAAATCCATCATGTTTGATTAGAAATATGAGGGAAAAAAAAAACCTAACTTTCTACAAAAGGGATATTATTTTTAGAAATCTTTATTAATTAATGTGCTGGCTTCTTTTATTTTTGCAAATAATTTCTTGACTAACGACTAGTTTTAAAACATTGAAATAAAGATTGTATCATTACCACATTCAAACCACTTTCGACCATGGTTAGAACCAACCAAGTGTGGGCCACCGATACAATTTAATTGTTACTAGGGTTTTAAAACATTAATTTACTTGCATCCATACGTGTTCAATATAGCACAAATTAGCATTTAGATCTAAGATTTTATGACAGCTTAGGATTAAATTTCGATATGTCTAATTAAAAATTTTGGACCAATTTTTTTTATTTTTTTGCTTCATTTATTCACATTGTACCCTCATTTCTTACATGTGTTGGTTGTCATTGTACTCATGTTCATAGTATAATATGAAAGAAGAAAACAAAAATAAAAAAAATTCAGGATCCAAAATTTCTAATTGAACATGTTAGAATCTAAACTCTAAGATGATATAAAATTTAAAATATAAATACTAATTAGCTCTAAAATGTACAGGATATACAACAAATGAGTACATTACTTTTCAAGAACTAGTTTTCATCTTTAGCTCCAAAAACATGTATGCTTTGTCTATGTGGTCATGACTCATGTCTATTATCCCATATAATAAATCTTTACTATTTATAATGTTTCTTGGACACAACTTCATTATTATAATGTTTCTTGGAACCAGTTGAAAAATCAGCTGTCCAAGTCGTATTATCTCCATTAAATAATAAATTATTATTTTTAAATATCGGATATATATTTTCTCATCTTAAACAAACTAAAATCCTTCTACCTAAATGAACATATAACAAATCCTAAAATATATTCAATATTTAAATTATATTTAAACTAACTATATAGTATATATATAACTAAATATATATTCAAAATTCAAAAAATAAATATAACAAATCCTAATTAAAATATATACAAATTATATATAATTTTATTTAAATTTTTATTTAATTTTTAATTAATATTATAGATACTTTTTACCTGCGTTACCTGAATGTGACTAGAATAGTAGCATAAAGAAGCTGTTACTGGACCGGGTCGGGCCTGATTGGGCTAATGATAGATAACCATTGGCACTTGAAATTCTTTCGGATCCACATTGTTATAGCAAGTTTATTTTGATGTCTCAAATTATTCATTAGTCATTCGCTAATGAATCAGTAGAAGAAAAGATGGTCGTCTTGAGAATTTAACTATAATCTAGGTAATATTTGAAAAAGCAGCCACTCACTTTAATTAATAGAGGTTTATAGAAAGAATCTCTCTTTCCTAGAAAGTTAGGTGTGTTTTCTTATCCTCGAATATCTAATCAAACATGATGGATTTTTGCTAGGAACTAAATCGTGATTTCATATTCCTCCCACTTTATAAGAACATCATAATGAGATCCGTGAAGCGTGACGTAGATCTATATGCATATGCTAAAAAAAAATTCTTTAAATAAACAATAAGAAACTTGGAAGGTATTTCTGTTTTCATAACTATAAAGTACTACCCTTTAAAGTGCATTATATAGTACTAGCATTTTGAAATACAAATAATGTTTGTTTTTATAACAATATAATGCACTTTAAAGTTATGATGTTCATTTTCTCATCTCATTCAAGTGCATTATAAATATATGAATCGATTATTTAATCATAAAATATTATAACATTATTTTGAAATTAAATTCACTAGTATAAGTGGGAGAAAAAAAAGTTGACAAACTAGTATTATAATAATATTTTTAAATATTATAACATTATTTTGAAATTAAATTCACTAGTATTAAAAAAAAGTGCATTATATTTATCAACACAGTAACACCAATCATAACTTCATTCATGACAAACTAAAATCCTAATATTTAATTCCTCAACTTTTATGAGCAAAAAATATTCCATTTTTTTGAATTTTTTTTGTTTGAAAATTTAATGAAGAATTATGGTTGAACTTGAACTTACATGTGGTTCATTGTAGCAAAAAAAAAAAAATTGAATAAATTTTTTTTTCATAGAGATTTTTTCACTTATGAATAATTACGATTGTTTGGACATAGTTGTAATTTTTTTAATACTACATTATTTTTACAGTTAAAGATAAGTGTTAAATGGTAAGCTTAAGATTTGAGCTTACAGTTTACCAGTTATAAAGAATATTCTTATATAGTGATGAACATTTTAAAATAAAAAAAAAAATTAATAGATGGTTTAAGTTGGTAGGTCCTATACTTATTTGATATTTAAAATGCTCGATGTCATATAGTAAAAAAACAAAAAAAAAAACACCCCCTTAGTCATTGTATAAAGCTTTAATAACGAATATATTATAAGTCTCCACTATAAAGCTTGGTACGTACACACTCAATACTTTCAATTTTAAGTTTAACTCCTCCCACCATCTAACGTTAATCAAATATAAATTAGTTTTGTAGTTATAGGATGGACATTTGATTCAAGTCCAAAAAAAAAAAAAAAAAATTGCCTAGTATTTTTTAAAATTCTAAAATGAATGATGCATTTGACCATACACTCATTTATAGACTAACTCAATTATGTTTGGTATCAAATAGTCCTATATATTGTTCAAAGCCTTCTTGAGGCTCTTCCTTTGGAGAAAAAAAAAAAAAAAAAAACCTCTACAATAAAGTCACTCAATAAAAATAATAATATCGCGAATAGGAGTTTTAGATAATGCTCTATCATAAATAAAAAATAATAAAAATAAATGAACTCTATCGGGACTCTTCATGTAGAGCTCCTAATAAAGTTTTTCTGTCTATGTGATATATACAAATATGTTCCACATATTTCATTCGGAAAAATTACTGTCAAATGAATTTTATTTTTAATGTCATAGTATAACAATAAATATAAATATCAACTATTATATACACTAGTAATGTACACGTACATTGTAAGTGAATAAAATAAATAAATAAATAAAATAAATAAAAATAAATTTATTATAAAAGCTGCTACTTCGAGGAATTGAAATTAAGCAATCAAGAAAAATGTCTCTAACTTTAACAACTTGAGTTAAATTATTTAGTTATAAATACATCATAGTAGATAGTTAAATGTTTGGTTAGATACTAGTTATAAATACATCATAGTAGATAGTTATAAATACTATTTATAATGTTTGGAAACATCTTCACTATTATAATGTTTCTTGGAAACAGTTGGAAAATGAGCTTTCCAGGTTGTCTTATATCCATTAAATAATAAAAAATGTTCCTTTTTTAAATATCGCGTATATATCTCCTCACCTTAAACAAACTAAAATCTTTCTACCTAAATCAACATATAACAAATTTTAAAATATATTCAATATTTAGATTATATTTAAACAAACTATATGGAATCGCTCCCATTGGGACACTCGGGCCGCATGCATCTCTCTTAACCACTAGGCTAGAGGTCATTTGCTATATATATATATATATATATATATATATATATATATATATATATATATATATATATATATATATATACCAAAACACTTCCCTTTTTATTCCAAAAAGTTCAAAAGTCGAAACATGTAAAAGTATACCAGAAGGTGCAAAAAGTCGACCAGGTTGGCGGCGGCGTCCGTGCAGCGCGGGTAGCGAGCCCCGATGCACGTCCCCATCATACCTGTCGCTAACCATTCCTTTCTTTCTTATCTTATTCATTCTTTCTTTTCTTTCTTTCACTTGTTCGTTCGTTCATTGATTCATTCACATATTCATTCATTTATTCGTTCATTCTTTCATTCATACATTATGCAACTTCCCGTACGGGAGTCGCCTTGACGACCCATCGGTTCCAAAGTCTTCCAATGTTGCTATACTCTACTCGAAACGGCTACGTCGATAGTCTTCCGTTTCATTGTTGTAAACCATTCATTGTTTCATTGTTGAACGCATAAGGAACTTGAAATGTAAACTTGTGTCTTAGTACGAGCGTAGAGTACGGTGCGAGAGTTCTCATATTTTTTAAGTTCTTTTTCATATTCTATACAAGCATACGAAATAGGATTATTCCCTTAGCTAGGTGCGTTGAGTCATTTATTAGCATGCACAGTGTTATCGCCTAGCGATTCTAGCAATAGTGTCTGTATTGTTAAGTGTCTAGGCTAAGCAAAGACGGGTTCATTGGAGCCACCCACCTTAGCGATGTTCGCATTAGCCGAGCGATACTCCGAGCGCGCCTTTGAAAGTCTAAGTCTGGATTCATATTTGACGGGCCAATGTATGCCTTGCATCGATTCTTCATCAGGTCGATACCAACTCTTCGGGTCGACGGCTCGTTTGAGTCGTTGCACTTGTCATTTGAATCAGCATTTCGCTAGGGTGGGGCAGGTCATTACAGCACTCCAACCCTTTCACATGTTTGCATATCCCTCCCGTAGGCTATGGGGTGGGTATCAGTGGTGTTTGCATAGCCTACATGTAGGTTGGTTTAGTGCCAGGCCTGTAAGGAATGTACATCATACACTGCATTTCCCTTGTGCAGTTTTGTTATTAGTTCATTCCTCTTAAGACCCCTAAGCCTCTGTGAACACAGGTTAAGATAAGTCACATACTCTTCTGAACAAATGGGTTTGTCTTTTGAAATAATGGTTCATTAGATGGGATCATTTGAGCTATCCAGTTGTATGCCAATGTGGAGTCAGTGTTCTTGAATACACTTGAAAGCACAGCAGGACCATGTATAAGCATGTACAAATAGAGGCACAGGACCAGAAATGTAGTGAGAATGGGTTGAGGTAAACCTGGACACGAGTGAACATTGTACAAATAAATATCAGTGAACATGATGTATGGCCTGTACGAGTGTGTGTAAAGTACAGCTAGTAGGAACTGATATCAATAGACAATATTATTTCCCAGTAAAATAGAGTGTACCATAAGAATTGATAACATGGGATTGGATGTGTGTGTAGCACCTAGGCAGGACAACCAATAGATTGTACATGCAGAAGAGTAATGGCATGATATAGCCTACCTACAGGTAGAGGTAGGGTCTTGATTGTTATACACAGGTAGGTGGCAGACAACACTAGTGTTAGGACTAGAGAGGGCAGACCCAACATGGCTGGTACCTGATATCAGCCTATACTCTAGAACCTGGATTGGAGTGAGGGGACCTGTTGAGATAGTAAAGGAGACATCAACATCCATTGAATAGGTTGGGGTTAGAGGAGGATATCAGGTATGTTCCTGTATCAGTATTAAGCATGAGCATAAATCCTAGTGTAGGCGATAGATGTACCTGTGAGTGAAATAGGTAACTACTACTAGAGTACTAGATTGGGGGAAAGTCTCGAGGGAGTATCAGTTAGATATCTGAATAATATAGATGAGGGTGTTCCCAGTTATGAATTGGGGGTATATAGCTATAGGATGCAAAGAGGTGTATCCATACTTGGTATTTTGTGTTTCAATATATGTGTAGTGTCCCATCTGTGGGTAATGCCTAAAAGTCATATACAGGTTCAGGAGAGACCTACTCCTAGTAAAGTGCATCAGGAACTTTAGTAAGGAAAATGCAGAGTTCAGTTCACAGGTTACATAGATATTAGAATACACCAGGTGTAAATGATGATGTGTGGAAGCATAGGATTCAGAAATGGAAAGCAATAGGCTGCCTTTGAGTAGCAATTGGGTAAGAGAGTTGACAATAGCAACAGTAGCACCAATTGTTGCATGTTACCAAGTACAAGTCACATGCAATGGGGTAAAGTATAGCTCAGTCCTATATACATATATGGGTAAAAGGATGAGAAACCTATAAGAACATATGTCTACAGTATATGATACCATGTTAATAATTGTCAAGTAGGAAGAATATCATAGGTAGACCCGGGGATACATACAGATAAGTATGGGAAGAATTAAGAATGGGGAAGTAACCATATAGGAATAAGTTTGTCATACAAAACAAGCCAACCTATCTAGTTAAGGGAAATCAGACTTGGTTAAGACCCAAAGACCTAAAACTCAATTAGATAGGATGTTCTTGTTTTCAAAATTATCTATTGACATTGTGAATTTATAAATAGGTTCCTTGGACTTTGACTCGGCACTTGATCCTTGTCCACAGCTCAGGACTACAGGCAAGTACACTTTCTGATCTGCTTCCAATTCTGATGGTTTTGCTTTGTTCCTTTGCTTGATGACACGATAGAAACACGAGTTAGTATCATGAACCCCCATTTATTATACTTTTGTTTTAGCTTCTTTCGTAGTTCGTGACTTATTTGGGTTCATGAGTACTGGTCGGAAGGGAGAAATATCATAGTAGACGTGTGAACTTCCTATTCTATCCTCCGTGTCTTTCGTGGAGAATAGCAGCTGCACACGACACGTGCAGGGTATCGGATTTATCCCTAGCCGTTCACATGTCGAAACAGATATTTCAATACACTTAGATAGATTGTCTTTTATTATTTCGTTACACTTCACCGCTTACCATGTCACTATGCTTTTACATTCTCTCTAGTTGACATATCATATTCTGCGATTCATACTTTTATTCTAGATATACCATGTCATCAGCTCACTTTTCTGGTTTCTTCTACATATGTTATATTCATGTACTGTCGACTCTATTATGTTGCGGATAGCTTTCAGTTTGTGTGCTTGTTCCATTCCTGACTGTAAAACCAACATTTTAGGTGATGAGTTAGAGGATTTCTATACCACATATTATGAGCATACTGAAGATCCCGATTTTGGCGCACAGGACGAGCTGGAGGCTGCTTATGCGGAGTTGCCTGCTACACATGGCTTTTAGTAGATTTATTTAGTAATTCATGGATTGGTTGAGACTTCTAGATGTATTTCTGTTTTGAGACTCATGATATGATTTGTGGATGTTCTCTAGTATATTTTATTCTTGGAGACCATGTCATTATAGTACGTTTTGCTCTACCTTGAAGTTTTTGCCAGATTACTTATTATTCTTCTCTCCAAATTATGGTTATTCTATAAAATTTATCTTGTTTTTATCCCACTTGTTGTTGCGGTTTACATTATGCAAATGAATATAAACTGCGTAGTTGTATCTATAAATGTGGGGATGACTAGACAGCGAACTACCGTCGACTCTGTGGCGTAGGCTGGACGTACCCACGGCTCTTGCCCAAATACTGGGTGCGGGTCGTGACAAATGGTATTCTCCGTGTTAATTTACACGGAGAATGGCCATTCCCAGTGTTAGAACATAGGAGAATGACCATTCTCCGTGTAATTTAGTACGGAGAATGGCATTTTTCGTGCTAAATTACACGGAGAATGGCCATTCTCCGTGCTAAATTACACGGAGAATGGCCATTCTCCGTGTTAAATGATACGGAGAATGGTCATTCAAATGTTAAAACACAGGAGAATGGCCATTCTCTGTGTTAGAAACACGGAGAATACCATTCTCCGTGTCAGTAACACGGAGAATGGCATTCTCCGTGTTAATTTTCACGGAGAATGGCATTTTCCTTGTTAAAATGCAGGAGAATGACTATTCTTCGTGTTATATCGACAGAGAACAGTTGACAGAAACCTAATTTTTTATTTTTTTGTTTTGTGAAAAGAAATTTGATATGAATAAAGATTCAAGAGTTTTCGTTCTTCCTTCAAAACGATGCTAACTCTTATGGAAAAGAAGAAGAAGATCTTCTCTCCATAATTGACCTAATTGTCGGAAAAGAAGAAGAAGAAAAAGAAGAAGAAGAAGAAGAAGAAGATGATGATGAGCGATGATCGGAGTTCGACTGAAAAAAAAATACGGTGAACTACGCGATCTCTGCTGAAGATGAGAGCAATGGAATTCAGATCTCTCATGAAGAAGAAGAAGAAGGCGACGAGAATCGCAATCCAAATTCGAGTTTGTGCGGAGGGGTAGTTATGGTATTAATTTTGTAAATACAGAGCATCTAAAGGGAATCTTGGAATACTTAACGTGAAAATATATAATTCTGGCATTTCATAAAACCCATCCTGCGGGTGAGTTTTTCATTAAAAACCAACCCCAAAATTGGGTTTATCAGCAATTTCCAGTTGATTTAATTTGATTTGGATGTCCATAATTAGTGCTGGGCTATTTTAGATATAATAAGATTCTTATTTGAGGGTTTCCTATTTAAGAGATCCTATTATAATCTAAAATAGGATGTTGATGGGCTATTTTAGGTGCAGTATGATCCTTATTTGAGGGCTTCCTATTTAAGAAATCCTATTATGACATAAAATAGGTTTTTCTCATCATATATATATGGGGTGAGGGTGAAGGCACAAAGCACAGCACAAAAGTAGAGATTCGAGGTGCTCGTCCACAGAAAATCTAAGAGAAAGTTTCGCACTTTGCTCTTAAAACTTCGCCATCCAAGATAGAAGGAAGAATAGATCTAATCGAGGGGTCGTCAACTTCGGTTAGGAAGATTGCTACGGGTTGGTGAGCGATTTCAATTGTAATCGCTTTCTTTTCTTCTTGAGTGTGGTGAGGGGGTTGAACCTATTAGGGCAAAGGGTTCAACGTTAGTTTTTGTCAATCTTGTAATTTCATCTGAGTTATAGAGATTGGGATTTGTCCAGGTGACGTAGTCACCGCCATATACTTGTCTTTATCTGTGCTTGGTGTCCGTTAGATGGGGGTTGGTTATTTCAGGTGGGTTAGCCTAAGTTTTCGATACGGCAACGTCTCAGACACGGTATCGGAGTGCAGGGGGGCGTATCCGATTCCCTACATCTGGTATCATAGCTTTGGAAATTCTGGCAACCATGTCTACGGAGCAAATGAACACTCGTATGATCACCCTCACAAGGGAAAACTGGACGATTTTGAAGCCAATGATGGAGGATCTACTCTGGTGCAAGGACTTGCATGGTCCATTGGAGGGTGACAACGCAAAGCCAATGGACAAAGCTGCTGAAGACTGAAAACAACTGCATCGGAAGGCCGTTGGATTCATCCGCCATCCGCCAATGGTTGGATAATTCGGTGTTTCACTATGTGTCCATGGAGAGTTTAGCAAAAGTATTATGGGAGAAGCTGCATTCGTTGTACGAAAGGAAGACGACTGGCAACAAGGTATTTCTTATTCGCCAACTCGTCAACTCGAAGTACACGGAAGGTGCCCCAATGGCACAACACCTGAACGAGGTTCAGGGTATCATCAATCAGCTATCTGCGATGAAGATGGTGATTGATGATGAGCTTCAGGCCCTACTGCTCTTGAGTTCTCTACCGGAAAGCTGGGAGACATTGGTGGTGTCGGTGAGCAACTCTGCGCCTGATGGAGTTGTCTCGATAGAGGCAGTCAAAAGTAGCTTATTGAATAAGGAGGTCCGGCGTAAGTAAGTAAAATCGTCGCAGGAGTCCGCTCTGGTGACTTTCTACGGGAAGGGAAGACCCAATTCACAGGCGAGGACAAGGGAGAGTCATCGGAATCTTGTGATTGTGGACCGCATGGAGGGCTGCTATCACTGTGGTGAAAGGGGTCATATCAAGAGGAACTACATGAAGCTCAAAGCTGAGAAGGCAAAAGGCAAGAATGATCAGGAGGATCTCACAGCAATGGAAGATATCATCATCACAGCAACTGACGCAGAGGAACCTTGTGGCATGTGTCATGACGCCGTCTGGGTCATGGACACGGGGGCGTCATATCACGTCACTCCATATAGGAGGATCTTCACGTCATACCGCGGTGGCAAGTTTGGACGTGTGAAGATGGACAACAAGGAAACGACTGCAGTTTTAGGCATTAGTAATGTGCACTTGACAACGGAGCTCGGTGAGAAGCTTATTCTCAAGGGTGTATGTCATGTACCGATTTTACGCTACAACTTGGTTTCGGTAGGGAGGCTGGCAGATGATGGCTGTCGCAGTCTGTTTGGGGACAAAGATTGGATGCTTACGAAGGGTTCCCAACAGTTGGCTCGGGAAGATTTGTGTTGTGGTATGTACAGGCTCAAGCCGTTGAGTTGTACCGGCAGCCACAGATACCGGATGAAGGCTCGAGGGGTGTTCGACACGAGGTGGATCATCGAGAACTTACTGAGGAGGGGCTTCTAGGTGCTTTGAGGGATACGAAGGATTCGGTTCGTCGAGGCAGAGCGACGGATGGTGGTGAGTCAAAGATCGAGGGTCAGTCTGTCGATCCCATGACAGCTGGTCGGTCTCTAGGTGGGGGTTGCTCTACGGATCCGATTTTGGCGACGGGTGGTTTGCCAAAGCTTTACGGAGCGATATCGGTTTTAGCAGTTCGAAACCAGGAAGGAGATCAAGGTTTGCAGCAAACTCAATCTCAGGTGGGAGCATTATCGTTCACACAGTTCAGGGGGAGCTGTGGGTCATCGACGGCATGCACAGTACGTGATGTTCTGCTTGAAGACGCATGTGTATGGGGGAGTTTCAAGTTCAGACACGAAGGTGGGCAGGTTCAGGAGTTCGAATCTCAGGAGGACCGTACCGTCTGCTTGGTTGGGCCAGCCAAGGATGAGGAAGCTCGTCGGAACGTTAAAACTTTTCGGTGGATAACAGAAGTCGGGAACAGGCAGCCGAGACTTGCGGGGAGGCTGATCGTCAGGGACTTCGGTCTTGATCGTGTTATTGATATCGACAGGATCCCAGTTGTACAAGAGGTGCTACGCATGGCAGCTAGCGTCGACGTGACGGTTGAGGAGCTGGAGACGAAGGAAGATGCAAAGCAGCTCGCGGGATCGAAGATCAGTGGCATGGGGGAGCAGGAACTCTGTCGCATGACGACAGGCATGGAGTCCACTTGAGGAGCCATGAGGTCAACACCCTCTCATCAGACTGGAGGGAGAGATTGTTGGAGTCCAATCTGGATTTGGTAATAGCATATTTATGGAGTCCAAATCTGATTACATATTTGATTTAATTTAATTTGGATGTCCATAATTAGTGCTGGGCTATTTTAGATATAATAGGATTCTTATTTGAGGGTTTCCTATTTAAGAAATCCTATTATAATCTAAAATATGATGTTGATGGACTATTTTAGGTGTAGTAGGATTCTTATTTGAGGGCTTCCTATTTAAGAAATCCTATTATGACCTAAAATAGGTTTTTCTCATCCTATATATATGGGGTGAGGGTGGAGGCACAGAGCACAGCACAAAAGTGGAGATTCAAGGTGCTCGTCCACAGAAAATCTAAGAAAAAGTTTCGCACTTTGCTCTCAGGACTTCGTCATCCAAGACAGAAGAAAGAATAGATCTAATCGAGGGGTCGTCAACTTCGGTTAGGAAGATTGCTACGGGTTGGTGAGCGATTTCAATTGTAATCTCTTTCTTTTCTTCTTGAGTGTGGTGAGGAGGTTGAACCTATTAGTGTAGGTCCTAAAAAATCAAGTAGCACACATCAACAAAGTCGAAAAATCAAGAAATACAACTTTTAGTTGACTTGCGCAGACAACAGATTGCACATCATTCAGATTGCGCAGAAGCGATTGCGCACACTCTCAACTGCGCAAGCTGACGTGGCAAAAGTCATCATTATCTGACACAATCAAATCTTCTGACAACTGACAACACGGAGATCGAGGCGGCTGTTCGTTTAATCATGTAGCACGATGCTCGAGGACAGCTGGCAGCGCAATCTAGGTTGGCGCATTCCAGGTTGGCGCAATCAGAGTTGGCGCAATCCATTTTCCTGCGCAAATCAAGTTGGCGCAATCCAAAGTCCGTGCAGTTCAATGTGCGTATTCCACGAGTACAAATGATAAAGTACACGTGGCATTCATGCCATCAATTGCTCATTTCGTGGCAACTGCCTATGCATGATCATGCGCATTTCAATCAAATGATGCCATGTGTCCAAGACAGTTAACCCATGATCCAGCAACTGCCTATGCAGTCTATTGCTGCACAAACCATTTGCTGCGCAATCCATCATGCGCAGTCCAGAATAACTAAAAGTTAGTTATTTCTCAGAACTCTATAAATAGAGTTTCAAGTCTTCATTCAAGGAGATCACAAATCAATAATCAGAGATCAGAGAGTTCAGGAGTTCTTGTCCAAGTGCTGCTGCATTCTTCCGAGGCTTTTGCCTTCAACTTCAGAGGCTTTTGCCTTCAATTCCAGAGTTGTTTTCAACTTCAGAGGCTTCGTCTTCAGAGTTCACATCGTCCAAGGGATAAAGCAATCGTCTTCTAGATTATATTCCTAAAGTTGTACCATTCCCAGAATTCAAATTATAATTTTTACAAAGTTTGTATCAATAAAGTTCTTCATACTTTTATTTTTACAAACAAAATGGTGACTCTGCTGGGGACGACTTTCTTCTCCGATGAGGAAGTGACAACTCAATGTGACGTGGTGTCTATCAGAAAGACGCAGAAGATACTGGTTGTGAAGATCAACCATACAGCCTACGAGTCTATGATCAATTCCAAGATTTCTCCTCGCACTGCAAACACTGCTGCCACAAACAAAGTGCGTACAGTGTGGGTCTCCAAGACTGCTGTGCAGTCTGCCAACAAGACTGTTGCGCAGTCTGCCAAGAAGCCTGATGCACAATCTGTTGCACAGTCCAGAGTTTCTGTCACCAAGCCCAATGCACAATCTGTCTCTGCCACTGCTGCGCAATTTGTCATTGCCAGTACACAGAAGAGTTCATATGCTGCCATGGCTAAGTATAAAACTCCTATGCCTTTGGCGCAATTGGCTGCTAAACTTCCTGCGCAAACTGACATTCCAGCAACCAGAGTGCAACCTAAACATTCTGTGGCAAGAACTCCTGATCCGCAGACCACAGTCTCTGTGGCTAGAACCAATGTGCCATCCTCTCATGCGCAAAGCATTCCTGCGCAATCTAAGAGTGACAGCCTTTTGGCTAAACTCTCTTCGTCTCATAACAAAGGAAGAGATTCTGCTCCTCTCCCCAAACAGACTATTGCTCCTGCGCAATCCACTGGGGGTAGTCCTTTGGCTATTCCTCTTTCTCTTCAAAACAAAGGGAAAGGCCCGTTGGTCTTTTCTCAAACTTCCTTGTCCCATGACTTGGAAGACAACAGAGAGAAACGCTTTTTAGCTAACCCTTCTCTTCAAAACAAAGGAAAAGGTCCTTTGATCTTTTCTCAATCTTCTTCAGTTTTTATCGAAGAAGATCCATCTGAACGTGCCTCGGCACCAATCAGTACTAGAACTCTTTCAAACAAGGATTCTTCTTTCCTTTATGATAAGAGGACTTGTACTGACCAAAAAGGTATTCTGCCTACCCCGGTAGCAGAATTCTAGGATCTTCCGACTCTCAAAATTTCCCGTTCCAGACAGGGAAAACTGTTAGTGTCACAGACAGAAACCCCTGGGGTTGAATTTGCTGATCTCAGAACTTATCTTAACAGACCTACTTCAGTGAAACGCAAACAGCCAATGCCGAAGGTTAAACATCATCAGAAACAAATCTCCAGGGTTAAAAATCCCAACACTTATGCCAATGAAGTGAGCACTTCCCTGTATACTCAAGGGACTAAACATTTGAAGAATCGGAATCATGTTCCGAATGTTATCAAAGAACAAATCCCTCAGAGTTTTCCTCGTTTTGCTGCTGTTCCTGATCTCCGAGAACATCTCAGACAGAAGCGGAATACTATCTTAACACCTTCAGTTCAACCATCTGATCATTATTGCAATCACAAAGTCATCATCCAATGTTGTTGTCAAACAACAAAACGATCTGTCTTCGATCGTTTGACTTTTGCTAAATCTGAACCTATGTCAGAGGAAGACGAAGTCTTATATGCTTCTGTTAACATGACTTCCCGAGACACTGGAGGTAAAAGATGCTCTAAACACGGTAGACTCCGTAAACCAAGTCAGCGGTATTTAGAATTACTCCAAGAATCTTCTGAAGGAGTGTTTCGACATACCCGTTCTCAAAGCCGAGATACAATCGGTCAAAGGAATCTTCCTCAAGATCCTTCAGGTTGTCCTCCTGTTTCTCATTCAGGAGATGACTCTTTCTCCGACTATGATGCATATAGCGAGACCTCTGAACAGACGGTGTCTTCCACTGTTCCAAGAGAAGTGACAGCTTATGTTGTCACTGATGATCCAGATGCTTCAACTTCTACAAATCAAGAACAGCGAATCGCTGCACTTGAAGACAAGCTAAAAACTATGGCTGAAATGGTTGCTAATATGTATTATATCATTGTAGCACAACATGCCATACCACCTACCGTACTACCTGTAAATCCTAAAATTATAGCATCATCGGTGCCTGTCAATGCTGGATTGGGGGTAGCACCTACTCAAATACCTCATGTACAAGTCCAAACTACACCAAGTCAATCAGGAGCTGGGGGTAGTGCTTACAATGCTGTTCCTCCTCCTACTACTCTAACTCAACCTGCTCCTTCTTCATCATCTGAAGATGCCAATGAAGATGTCAAACTCTTGCGAACTCAGTTCGAAGCCTTTAAAGAGAAAGACAACTTGCAAAGATTGGGAATCAAGCAGCCCTATCCAGTTGAATGGAAGAAAGTTCCGTTCCTACCGAAGTACAAAATCCCAACAATCTCCCTGTTCGATGGCAGTACTTCCCCTAGTCAATTCATCAATCATTTTGAGGTAATGACTGTTCAACTTCAGCCAAATGACGCTCTTCTTACCAGAGTGTTCGTCGGTTGTTTAGCCGGCGTAGCATATGACTGGTATAGAAGTTTGCCCGATGGTTGTATCACTTCCTTCTCAGGTCTTAAACAAATTTTCCTGGAACGGTTTTATGAAGGGTTCAATGACATGACTATGTCGGCTCTCAATAAAATCAAACAGAAACACAATAAAACTGCTGAGAGTTTTATTGAACGTTTCCGCCGTGAAGCCTTGAAAATGCCTCCCGGGACTCCGGCTGCTGTCACTATTAATACTTGTAAGGCAAACCTTTTGCCTATTATCAGTATGTGGACGGAGTCTACCCAATTTCAAGACTGGCCTTCATTCATTGTCAACGCCAAAGCTGCAGAAGTAAGTGCTGAGAAGTTCAAACAATTGGGGGTACAAATATCTAACCCCGATCGAGATGAACATCAGACATCAGGTGGTGGCAACCGCCAGAACAACCGCAAAGCCAAAGAGACTTTAAACATCAATCTGAACAAGAATAAAGAGTCTCTAGCTGTCAATGTGGCTCCGCCTACTTCCACTCCTACTCCTTCTGCACCTCTACCGAGGAAACCTCGTCCAAAAATGGAATATTCTTTCGATGAGAATGACACTGCGAGCATCTTTGAATGTTTACTCAAAAGTAACAAGATTCAGCTCCCAGATCCAAAGAAACCTGATGAAGTCGGTAAGACAGATCATCCTAAATATTGTGTTTATCACAGGTTTATTGGATATCCTACTCGAGCATGTTATGTGCTCAAGGGCAAAATTCAAGAGCTTGTCAATGCTGGTGTAGTCACTCTGCAGCAAGATGAAAAGACTGTTACTGCAAACATGGTTTCGGTCCAATTCAATGACTTTCCTCCGCAGATGGTACAGTACGGTATCGTCCCAATTCCTAAAGCCACTCTTGAGATTGAGAATCTTCCGCCTCCACCAAATGAAGGCCTTGTCCCATTGTCTCTTGACAACGGCGAAGTTATCTGGGTCCATCCAGATCTTGTTTCTGAATTCGAAGACTCTTCTTCCTCTAAGAAGAAAGACCGCTCCAAAAGAAAGGTAAAGACCTGCAACATGGTGTCTTTTGAACCCATCCTTGATGAAGAGATTCTGTTAGGCACCAGATCGGGGAAAGCCTATTTGAAATATCATTCTGAAGGTCAAGAGAATCATGCTTCTTCTTCTGAACCTGCTCCATCACAACCCACTTCTACTGAAGAGATCCCTTTTACACCTTCACCAGTTGTAGTGCCTATTCCTCCCAAGCCGGTGGTTGCTGACAAAGGCAAACAACAAGTCCGCTTTGACAAGCCCCTGAAGAAATCATCTCCTACAGGACTTGAAAAGCCGTACAACTTTGATATATTGGCTCAACTAGCCAATACACCGGCTAGATTATCAATCTTCGAGCTCTTGCGTCTTTCTAAAGAGACTCGAGAAACTCTAAGTGAAGCCCTGATGCAGGCTGAAACTTGCCTAACTCTCTTCAAGAAACCGAAAGCAGAGCTATTTTCTTGTCACCATTGTCACAGTGTCCTGGAGTTAATTCCAAACATCACTTTCACTCAGGATGATATGCTGCTGGAGGATAATAGACATGATCGTCCTCTTTACTATACAGGATATGTCGACTCGATGAAAGTTGATCGTATCCTGATAGATCCAGGGTCTGCACATAGCATCATGCCGAAAACAATGCTCGACGCATTAAAGATACCAGTGCATAGTCTTTCAAGCACAATTACCACTATCCTGGGATTCAACCAAGGAATGAGTGAACCGCTGGGTAAGATTCGCCTGAAACTCCAAATAGGCAATCTTCGCACAAAGGTGACCTTCTATATTATTGATAATCATGGTTGTTCTTACAACGCTCTCTTGGGAAGACCTTTCCTCTATGAACATAACATTGTTCCATCAACTCTGCATCAATGCTTCAAATATGTTGATGACAAAGGACAAGTCCACAAAGAAGTCGCAGTTCTTTATCCTTTCAAGGGTGTCGAGGCATACTGCAATGACGCTCGTATGTACAAGGAGGAATTTATGAAGGTGGTATTGGCAATGGATACTGAAGAAGATCAAGAAACAGTGCCCAATGACACTCTTATTATACCTGTTAAAGGGCGTGTTTTCCACCCTCAATCTTCTAAACCACTGGCTATTCACTTGCCAGTTCAGCGGCAGTCTACTGTTAACGATCAGGATAAAAGGGAGCTCACCTCTTCTGAGCCACTTGTTATCGATTTACGTCGTAACAAGGACAAAAAGCAGCTCGCTTCTTCTGAGCCTCTTGTTGTCGATTTAACTCACAACAAGGAAAAAAGGGAGCTCACCTCTTCTGGGCCACTTGTTATTGACCTTCGTCGTAATAAGTCTCTTCCACGTTCTTCTTCTCCCCCTCTTGTAATCAATCTGACCAAGCCTGCTAAGGCTAAAGGTCCTGCTGTAAATACTGATGTACATATCAATGAAAAAGCATCTACTTTCCAGTATACTGATGTTATTTATCATACTAAATACTATTTGGATATGTTAGATAGCTTCAAATCATTTACAATGGGAGTGGTGCAATCTCTTCAAACAGAAGTTTCATGTGAACACCCAAAAGATTCATGTCGTATTGTTCCCGCTCGCAAAAAGGGTGAACGTCCAATACTTTTTAGTAAAAGACCGGAACAAAAATTCAGCTATATGGATGATAGCAAAGTTAACGACACGGGACATCTTCAATTCCGTCGTTACAGTCAACAATCAAAATACATCGTCCGAAAGATGGGTTATGACTTCAAAAGCGGCCTTAATTATGGTAAAGGCAGAAGGACTCCCATTCGTACAGCTGTTCCACAAGGAAAGTCAGAAATGTATTACAGCAGGACCAAAAGAGGTCTTGGATATGCTTCTCCTCCGATGTTATCCCCAGCAGTTTCTGACTCTGATAGTGAGAAACGTTCTAACTCCTCTGATTCCAGATCATGGGATTCTGATACCAGCGTTGGTGAAGTCCATCGTATAATTGTATCTTCTAATATGGTCTCCGCTGAACTTCCGGAAGGATATGATGAGGACATTGAAGAAAGTTCTGAAACCGATCCTTGGACTCAACAGATGGATAATCAATGGGTACTCCGATTTAAACAAAGAGAACCACCTACTGAAGATCAACTAATTCAAGTTGATGTAGGAGAAAGCGAGTCGCCTCGTCCAATCTTTATTAGCAAGAATCTTCCGGAAGCAGATAAGCAAGAGTTGATTCTTCTCATTAAAGAATACATTGACGTCTTTGCTTGGAGTTACGAAGATATGCCAGGTTTAGATCCTAAAATTGCTACTCACAAATTGAACATTCTGCCTAATGCTAAACCAGTCAAACAGCAGCAACGGTGATTCAAGCCTGAAATGATGGACGCGATCGATGATGAAGTCTAGAAGCTTATCGCTTGTGGCTTTATTCGAGAAGAACAACATCCTGATTGGGTCGCCAACGTTGTTCCAGTCCTGAAGAAAACTGGCAAAGTTCGAGTCTGCATCGACTTCCGAGATCTTAATGAAGTATGTCCGAAAGATAAATTTTCTCTCCCTATCACGGACGTCATGATTGACAATACTTGTGGGTTCGAGCGAATATCCTTTATGGATGGATTCTCGGGATACAATCAGATCAAAATAAATCCCGAAGATGAAAAACATACATCTTTTCGTACTCCTCGGGGAGTCTATTGCTACACAGGGATGCCATTTGGTCTCAAGAACGCTGGTACAACTTACCAGCGGGCCATGAGTACCATTTTCAGAGAACATCTTCGCAAGACCGTCGAATGCTACGTCGATGATATTGCTGTCAAAAGTCGTCTAAAAGAAGATCATATCCAAGATTTGAGAACAATCTTCAATCTCATGCGTCAACATCAGCTCAAGATGAATCCCATCAAGTCATTCTTGGGTGTCTCTAGTGTTAAGTTTCTCAGCTTCGTCATTACCTCTAAGGGTATACACGTGGATCCCGAGAAGATCAAAGCCATTCAAGAGATGCGTCCTCCACGCAACCTAAAAGAGCTACGAGGATTTCAAGGCCGACTTGCGTACATCAGGCGATTCATTTCGAACTTGTCTGGACGCTGCAGACCATTCACTCAACTAAAGAAGAAGGGTGTATCTTTTATTTGGACTGAAGAATGTCAACAAGCATTCGACGACATCAAACGATATCTTATGAACCCACCAGTATTGGTGCCACCAATCTCAAGCATTCCATTCTTAATGTATGTCCGTGCTATGGATCATTCGTTGGGTGCTTTACTCGTCCAAAAGAACAAAGAAGGTCATGAACAGGCCATCTACTATCTTAGTCGTACTATGATTGGTGCTGAACACCGTTATAGTCCGGTTGAAAAAGAATGCCTAGCCCTTATGTTTGCCGTTCAAAAGACAAGGCATTACATCATTGGTCAAACCATTCATGTTATATTCCGAGTCAATCCTCTTCGGGTACTGATGAAGAAGCATAGCACACTCAACTCTCGGCTTGCTACATGGACCATCCTTCTAGCCCAATATGACATGGTGTATGTTCCTCAAAAGTCTGTCAAAGGTCAAGCACTGGCAGATTTCTTGGCAGCTCATCCTGTACCAGAAACATCTAAACTCTACGACGAAATTCCAGACGAGACGTTGGAAGTCAACTTGATCTCTGAAGAATTTCCAACCTGGCGTCTATTCTTTGACGGAGCATCCAGAATCGGACCCAATGGTGCTATTGTAGCAGGAGTTGGAGTTGTTCTCGTTTCTCCAGACGGATCAACTATCCAAAGAGCTTACTCTCTAGATGAATCATGTTCTAATAATGTAGCAGAGTACAATGCTCTACTTATTGGTCTTCAATTAGCCAAGCAATTGAACATTGAATATCTGGAAGTTTACGGCGACTCTAAACTAGTTGTCAACCAGGTTAGAGGAATTTATGAAGTCCGTCATCAAGATCTGGTACCTTACTTTGAGGCAGCAATCAACATGGCTATATCATTCAAAGCTTTCTTTATTGAATATGTACGTCGAGCTTGTAATACTGAAGCAGATGCTTTAGCCAATCTTGCAGCAGTCTTAGCTGTCCCCATCCGAAGACAACAAGTGGTGGTTATTTCCAATCGAGAATTGTTTTGTGTCGAAAACAATCGTAACATTGAATTCAGTAATTTTGCTGAAATTAATGTTATCAATAAAGATTGGAGAACTCCTTTCATCGACTTCGTGGTTCATGACATACTCCCCGAAGATCCTAAGGAGGCAAAGTAAAGAAATGAAATGAAGGAGAGAGCTATTTATAGTTTTCGAAAAAGAAACGGCTGCCTCAGTTTGCGCTGAAAATTGGGGACAATCAGATTGCGCAGACAACTAATGCGCAAATTGATTCAAATTTCAAAATTCAAAGTATTTCGAAATTTTGAATAAATTCAACTTTCGAAAACTTTGAAGGGGGTCTTGTAGGTCCTAAAAAATCAAGTGGCACACATCAACAAAGTCAGAAAATTAAGAAATACAACTTTTAGTTGACTTGCGCAGACAACAGATTGTGCATCATTCAGATTGCGTAGGAGCGATTGCACACACTCTCAACTGCGCAAGCTGACGTGGCAAAAGTCATCATTATCTGAGACAATCAAATCTTCTGACAACTGACAACACGGAGATCGAGGCGGCTGTTCGTTTAATCGTGCAGCACGGCGCTCGAGGACAGATGACAGCGCAATCCAGGTTGGCGCAATCCAGGTTGGCGTAATCCGAGTTGGCGCAATCCATTTTCCTGCGCAAATCAAGTTGGCGCAATCCAAAGTCCGCACAGTTCAATGTGCGCATTCCACCAGTACAAATGATAAAGTACACGTGGCATTCATGCCATCAATTGCTCATTTCGTGGCAACTGCCTATGCATGATCATGCGCATTTCAATCAAATGATGCCATGTGTCCAAGACAGTTAACCCATGATCCAGCAACTACCTGCGCAGTCCATTGCTGCGCAAACCATTTGCTGCGCAATCCATCATGCGCAGTCCAGAATAACTAAAAGTTAGTTATTTCTCAGAACTCTATAAATAGAGTTTCAAGTCTTCATTCAAGGAGATCACAAATCAATAATCAGAGATCAGAGAGTTCAGGAGTTCTTGCCCAAGTGCTGCTGCATTCTTCCGAGGCTTTTGCCTTCAACTTCAGAGGCTTTTGCCTTCAATTCCAGAGTTGTTTTCAACTTCAGAGGCTTCGTCTTCAGAGTTCACATCGTCCAAGGGATAAAGCAATCGTCTTCTAGATTGGATTCCTAAAGTTGTACCATTCCCAGAATTCAAATTGTAATTTTTACAAAGTTTGTATCAATAAAGTTCTTCATACTTTTGTTTTTGCAAACAATTAGGACAAAGGTTTTAACAGTAGTTTTTGTGAATCTTGTAATTTCATCTGAGTTATAGATATTGAGATTTGTTCAGGTGACGTAGTCACGGCCATATACTTGTCTTTATCTGTTCTTGGTGCCCGTTGGACGGGGGTTGGTTATTTCATGTGGGTTAGCCTAAGTTTTCGTTGTGGCAACGTCTCAGACACGATATCGGAACACATGAGGGCGTATCCGATTCCCAACCGTATTTAGTTTTTTTTATTTAGTTTTTAATTTATTTAAATGATGATATTTATACAGGTTGGACGGCTCAGATTTAAGTCGTTTCACATTTTCTATAGTTAACTTTTTATATAATAGAAAATAATACATAGAAGTATTGTTAAATTTTTTTGACACGTGTGATAGAAACCAAAAATAAAATAAAAATAACCATTGAAATTGGCGTACCATTAATACAGAGCTCCCATTCCTGCACTTAATTATTCGGTACCTCTGTTTTCTAAGTAAAAAAACATTATGTTTCATCGAAAAAAAAAAAAAAAGTTCAACTCAGCCTGCCTTGTAGTTTGGGCCAGGCCTCTTATTATCCCTTCTTCTTTTTTCTTGTTAAAAAATGGGACTTGTGAGTTCTTAATTTTTTTAAAATTCGGCCATAAAGTGTTGTAAAATTGCATTCATTTTATTTCTTATTTTTTGTAAAGGACTAAAGAAGAAAATAAGTATATTTTTAATAATAATAAAATTTACAATCCACATTAATATTGTAAGTTCTTAGTTTAAATTATTATTTGAGTTTCTATAGTCGATATGTTTGTTTTTTTCTCACTCGCAAGTTAAAAGTATCTTTTGAAGTATTCTGAATTAGGGGAAAGAGATTAGATGGATGTCTACAACTCATTATCAATAGTCTTTACCGTTGACTAGTTACGTGCAATGTGGGTTACATGTAAATTTTTTTTCCAATAATATTGTTAAGAAACAGTTTAAAATTTTATTATAAAATAATTTTAAAAATTTTATTAGAATTTGTCATAAATATGTTTATATTTTAATTGGAAATTGTTGTAGTACATATAGTTAGATAATATTAGATGGTAAAACTATTAATTACAATATATATTTTTCACAGGTATATATGCTTAGATGACTCATCTAGTGCAACTCTGAGAGAATAACAAAATAAACCAATTTTTTCTGCTAGTTTCAAACCCATCATAATTTTTTTTTTTTTTTTTTTTTGCTTCCAAAGTTTCAATAGATATTAGGGCCCGCATAATCTCTTATGAAGAAGAAGTTGGCCTTAAGGGGGCGTTTGGTATGCGGAATACTATATAGCCGGGAATTCTATATTTTCGGGAATCAAATTCCAAGGAATTAAATTTCCTGAAAAATTACATTCCCTTGTTTGGTGACAATATAAATATTCCCGAAAAAAAATAAAAAAAATAATAATAACAAAAAAAAATGAACAAATATAAAAAAAACCCTGTAAAAACGACAAAAAATCGGTAAAAACGAAAAAAATGGTAAAAACGACAAAAAATCGGTTAAAACGACAAAAATGACCAAAAAGCAACAAAAAAATGTATAAACGACAAAAATAACAAAAAAAAGGGTAAAAACGACAAAAATAACCAAAACACGAAAAAAAACGACATAAAATCGGCAAAAACGACAAAAAAAACCAAAATGCGGCAAAAACGACAAAAAACAACAAAAAATTGGTTAAAACGACAAAAAATGACAAAAATCAGTTAAAAACGACAAAAATAACCAAAAAGCGACAAAAACGAAAAATAATCGATAAAACGACAAAATAGGATAAAAATTCGGTTAAAACAACAAAAAATCGGTTAAAACGACAAAAAATGACCAAAAAGCGACAAAAACGACAAAAAATTGGTAAAAGCGACAAAAATGACAAAAACGACATAAAATCAGTAAAAAATGACCAAAAATCGACAAAAACGACTAAAAATCGGTAAAAACAACAAAAAAAAAGCTACAAAAGCGACAAAAAAATCGCTTAAAAACGACAAAAATTGACAAAAAAGCGACAAAAAGAATAAAAATTGGGTAAAAAGGACAAAAAATAACCAAAAAGCGACAAAAAAACAAAAAAAATGACAAAAAACGACAAAATCGGTAAAAATAACAAAAAAGCGACAAAAACGACTAAAAAAGGTAAAAACAACAAAAAAGGCTAAAAACGGTAAAAAAAAATTGCTTAAAACGACAAAAATTGACAAATAAGCGACAAAAAGGACAAAAATTGGGTAAAAACGACAAAAAATAATAAAAATGACAAAAAAAGACAAAAAATGGGAAAAACGACAAAAAATTATTTAAAACGACAAAAATTGATAAAAAAGCGACAAAAAGGACAAAAATTGGGTAAAAATGACAAATAATCAAAAAGTGACAAAAAGACAAAATTGGGTAAAAACGACAAAAATCGCTTAAACGACAAAAAAATTGGTAAAAACGAAAAAAATGATAAAAAAGCGATAAAAACGACAAAAAAAAGAAAAAAAAATGTTCAAAACTAATCAAAATTGATCAAAAAAGAAGAAAAAAATTTAGACAATTTTTTTTTTGCCCGGGCAAAAAAAAAAAATACCCACCTATTCTCAAGGGATAGAATTCCCATGTTTTGTGGGTAAACTATTTACCCGGGTATTTATAATTTCCGGGAATAAATTTTTTATAAGCCAAAAACAAACGTGGTAGTAGATTTCCATCTTAAATTTTTTTGGGAATAAAAAAAATACCGCATACCAAACGCCACCTAAGAAGTGATTTTCCTTCACTTGAAACAGATAATTTTGGTATTGTAATAGCCTCCACCATTGTTTCGCCAAAAGCCCCCTATTGTATTCTCTTCCTTTTTCTCCCCGGTAAGCACACACTTTTCCATTTTGACACAATTTATTTTTGGGATTATTTACACTGACATCTTCTATGTTTTGTATCTATTAAGCGAACCTCTCTTAGCGTAAAAATAAATATGACATCCCCTATATTTTGTGTTAAATATACGGACCACTCTTAAGTTTTTGTAATTGTGTAAAAGATTTTACACCGACCACCCATACTTTTAAAATAATATAATGCACAGGGGTGTAAGTGTATTTATTTTTTAAGTATGGAAGATCCGCTTAATAAATATAAAATAAAGAGGGTGTTAGTGTAAATGATCCTTATTTTTTGTGCTTGACATCACTTTAGCCTCCACCAAGATTTTGTGATGAGTCACAAAAGGCTACAAGCAGCGCCCGCCCATAAAATTAGATTGTCCTAGTCGAAGCTAGTTTTGGTTGTCTCTTACCACATGACTCCAAGAAAGAATATCAAAAAAAAATTACAACAAGCTGAAAGATATAAATATTGTGGCCAAAAAAAATAACACCAATAATTTTTTTAGAAATGCTAAAAAATCAGTTGTCTTCGGTTCTGACGGCGACGTGGAGACTAAATGATTGCTAGTTCAACTGACATGAAAGAGTTGGAGTGGACCGGACCGTAAAGACTCTATTGACGGAGAGTTGGGGACTTAGAAACCTAAGGGGTTGCCCTAATCAGAAGAGTTGTCTAAGCTTGATGACTTGTCTAGCTTGAGCAGTACATTTTATCAACACCTTCCAACTCTCCTTTAGCATATGAAAAATCTCTTTCTTTGATCTATTAATAATGGATGATAAGCAGGACCGGCTCCAAGGGGAGGCGGGCTAGGCAGCCGCCTAGGGCCCACCATATATATATATATATATATATATTTTTGTATCTTCAACGCTTTTTATGGTTCAGGGCCCAAGAAAAAATTATGAGCCTAGGGAAGCCAAGACCGTCGGAAGAAAAATCAAATAAAACCTAAAAAAAAATTGTCATCCCAATTTGACCACAAAGATTTAATTGACAATTTTGCACATAACAAAGTTAGAAGTGTGTGAACTTTTTCTTCTTAGACTTATTATTTGGTTCTAATAAATTTAGAACTTTATATAGAGCCATGGGTCTTATTTTTGGACTTGTTTACGCCTACAAAATGCTGTAACTGGCATTGATGATAAGCCTTCCATGAATGATCACAGAAGTGATCTCACCCAGATTGCTTCAATTTCTCTCTTATTCTGATTCAATCAACGACTTTCTCATCTTTTGTCCATTCGAAAACTTTAGAAAGATCATGTGCTTCGTTTGTAGTCGTCCTTAGGAAAAGCAAAGTAGCAAACTGCCATCTGCAGCGAGGAAAATGGAATTGGACTATATAGAGAGAGTACGTCTAGATGCAGAAAAATCATGAATTATCATGCATGTATGTTGAAGGAGAGCCAAAATGCTTTCTGTACATATAATAATAAATATGGCGACAAAGCATCTCTCTGACGAATGACAATTATATATATCAACGTTTATCTCCTTCCACCGAATATGAAGCTGTAGTCCAAGCATTTCATAGTCATATAAATCCACCATTGAGTAAAACCCATATAGAAGTATAATAACTCTAGTATAACACCATTATAGCTCTACCATAAGCTTTGTACATATAGAGAGCTTCACAGATATATATATGTTAGTTTCGGGACTTGATCAAAGATGGTAGACTCGATGTCGAGATCAGAGGTTCAACAAACGTTCACCTTCTGATTATTCTCGAGATCCAAGAGAAACTTTATAATATGAATCTGATTACAAAAGCAACAATAATCAGAAAGTAAATCTCACGTTCTTCCTTGCAATCGCAGTTGCAGACGGACAGAACTGAGTTACAACTCAGATGAAGGAGAAGAAAGAAGAAGAGGAAAGGTTCTTGCTGGGTTATTAAGATTACTGTTGCTCAAAGCAAGATTCGCCCCACCACGATCTGCTTCCAGGAACCAGCAAGTTCACGAAGAACTTCTAGAACGCTCGTAAGTCAAAATTTGAGACTTGAACGGACTTCCTGGACTTTACAGACTCCCTTAACTCTCTTCTTGGTGCATCTTTCAAAGGAGGCCAAGGGGCTCTATTTATAGAGTGGAGTTGAGACTTCACCTCTTCTCCTATCCGATGTGGGACTAAAATACCAATACTCAAAAATAGAGTTTGATATTTTAGATCATCCCACAATCAATATAGAAGTGTGCCAGTCCACGCCTACCCCCCGAACACTCCCGTACATGCACGAGACATCCTGGAGTCCGAGTCCGCACAACAAAAATCAACTTGCATCCTTGTTAGATTTAATCCTTTTTTCTTCTAGAAAAATACTCCCACATGGCACAAACTTGTGTCCCACTACACCGCATGTGCACACCTCAACACAAGCAATGCATTATATTGAGATACTCACCATTTGGTGTAGCCGATGTGGGACTATCTTTTCTAGTCCAAAGGTAAAAACACCAACAATCTCCCACATATCTCAATATATGGGTTGAGCGTTCCCCACAGTGACTGCCCATCATGCATTAGGAGAGATGTCGCTACGACTTGAATCTTCCCGCATAGGTTAAATATCATCATGATACAAGAATGGACTAAGCCGTGAATTCTGCACCATAACTGCAATTCTTCCTACTCACATAATGACATCAACTGTGCTTCTGGCTGCACATTGAAGGTCTTGTGCCAGCCTGGTTTCAGTGTATAATTTTTTGGCGTCTACAAGTTTACCCTCAAGAGACGGCCTGATATATCTATCCATACACTATAGGTAAGTTCTTTATAAAGAGTCATGGCATGAAGCATTGCGCTTCTTTGCGGTGCTAGCCGCTATGACATGGCTTAAAGTCGAGGCTTTATCCCACCTGGGTACCTCATCGTAGTGTCATACTACTGTAGCATGAGGTCACAAGCCTCTTTGTAGTGCCAAACTACCCAGCATGAAGCCTTGCGCTTCCGTGTGGTGTTACGCCACTATGACATGGCTCGCGAAGCCGAGGCTTTACCCTACCTAGTACCTCTTTGTGGTGTCATATTACTGTAACATGAGGACATCGTCCTCTTTGTAGTGTTGTCTACCTCTCTTTATTACGATTATCATACAGCATTAGGCTACCTGCCTATTTGCGATGCTACTCCGCTGTGACTTGACTCACAAAGTCGAGGCTTTACCCCTAACCGGGAACCTCATGGTGGAGTCATCCTACTATAGCATGGAGTTACACTCCTTGTAGTGCTGCGCTACCGTGCTTCCTGTAAAGCACTCTAGGCATTCACTCTGCCTTAGAACTCATTAAGGCATTTAAGCCAACATTTCCACAAGATCTATTTTTCGCAGAAAATAACAGTAGATAACAGTGGTTGTAGGTCCGTAATCTCTCCATGCCACAGAGGACAAGTACCCACTGTTACCTGATATTATTCTAGTTAATAGTCCTCCATTGAACCAAAAGCTAGACGCCTAGTAGATTTCTCTTTGAACTAATAGCATAAAATTTTATGGTAGGAATGTAATATCACAATATCAGAATGCCTTCAAGCCCATTTTACAAGCTGTGTCATCGACCAGCTGGCGCTTGAGGCCCTTGGTGAACGGATCCGCCAGGTTCTCCTGACTCCGAACATCAATCACTGTAATGACACCTCACTTGATGAGATCGTTCACTGTCCTGTGCTTCAACCACACATTTCTCTTCTTTCCGTTGAAGAGATCATTCGATGCCGCTGCTGCAGTCGTCTGGTTGTCGCAGTATATCAGAATTACCGGTATCTGCGACCCAACCACTGGAAGATCATACATGAGGTCCCGAAGCCACTCTGCTTCATCTGCTGCGGTATCAAGTGCAAAGAACTCAGATTTCATAGATGATCGCGAGAGCATAGTCAGCTTCTTTGACTTCCACGATATAGCAGCTCCACCCATTGTGAAAATATATCCACCTGTGGACCTCTCGCTCTCCACTTTTGAGCACCAACTGGCATCACTGAAGCCTTCCACTACCGGCGGATCTCCGCTGTAGTGCAGTACATATGTCTGAGTCTTCTTGAGATATCTCATAACCCGCTTCACAGCTTTCCAGTGCTCATCGCCTGGATTGCTAGTGAATCGACTCAGCATTCCCACAGTGAAGGCTATGTCAGGCCTAGTGGCAGTACTAGCGTACATCAAACTCCTGATGACGCTAGCATACTTCAACTGCCTGACTCTTTCCTCCGAGTTTGGCTCTAGCTTCTGATCACCCCCGGTACGGCATATCAATTAAAGGAAGATCATGATACCCGTATCGAGTGAGCATCTTCTCAATGTAATGATATTGTGACGGCGCTAATCCAGTGTCTGTCCGGATGATCTTGAGTCCCAAGATAACATCAGCATCCCCCAAGTCCTTCATATTGAACTTCGTCGAGAGGATCTTCTTTGTCTCTGTGACACAGCTTATATCTGTACCTATGATTAGCATGTCATCCACGTATAGACAAACGATGACTCCTCTTCCGTCAGCAAACTTCGTATAGGCGCACTTGTCTGTTTCACTGACCTTGTAGCCATTTGACATTATGACTTTGTCAAACTTCTCATGCCACATTTTGGGAGCTTGTTTTAAACCGTACAGAGATTTTATCAACTTGCAGACTTTGTCTTCAAGATCTTCGACGACAAACCCTTCTGGTTGTTGCATGTAGATCTCTTCGGTCAGCTCGCCATTCAGGAATACCATTTTTACATCTATCTGATGTATCACCATCTTATGTATCGCTGCGAGAGCAATCAACATTCTGATGGTGGTCATCCGGCCTACTGGAGTATACGTGTCAAAGTAGTCGATCCCCTACTTCTGAGAAAACCCCTTTGCCACTAGCCTGGCCTTGAACTTGTCAATGGTTCCATCAGCTTTCATCTTCTTCTTGAAGATTCACTTGCATCCGATAGGTTTTGCTCCTTCAGGTAGATCAACCAACACCGAAGTGTTATTGGAGGTGACTGATTCAATTTCATTGTCTATCGCCTCCTTCCAGAAAATAGCATCTCTGGTCTTCATCGCCTCATCATAGGTAAGCGGATCTGCTTCCACATGATAGGTGACGAAGTCATCTCCGAATTTCTTCGGCCTCCTCAATCTCTTCGACGACGGCTCAGTGAGTTCTGGTTCAATCTTTGTCTCCTCAGTAGCAACTTCATCTTGGACAACTGGCTCATTGAAGATCTCAGTCACCTTTGCACCTTCATCATTCTCAGGAATGTCCGTTAGAACAATGTTCTTGTGCCTTATAAACTTGTCTTCAAAATATTCAGTATTACGAGATTCGATGATATAATTTGACTCAATATCAAGAAATCTCCGAGCATCACTCTTCTTGGCATACCCCAAGATGATCGTCTTCGTAGTCCTTGTCCCCAGCTTCTGAATCTTCAGATCTGGGAGCTTCACATAGGCCATACACCCCCACACTCGAATGACATTCAAGTTAGGTCTGACTTTAAACCAGAGTTCATGAGGAGTTACGTTCGAAGTTGCATACGACACTCTATTTAGAATAAAAGTGGCCGTCAATGCAGCTTCTCCCCAGTAGCATTTAGGAAGACACGCAGTTAGCAGCATTGAGTTCATCATTTCTGTCAACATTATGTTCTTCCTCTCCGCTAATCCGTTAGATTGAGGAGAATACGGAGCAGTAGTCTCGTTTATGATTCCATGTTCTTTGCAGAACAATGTGAATTCATGAGATCATACTCTTCGTCTCGATCACTTCTTAGCCTTTTGAGTTGTTGTCCAGTTTGCCGTTCAGTCTCGGCCCTGAACTCTTTGAACTTCTCGAACGCTTCGTCTTTAGACTTGAGCAAGTAGAGAACGCGTACTTTGAGAAGTCATCGATGAAGGTTATGAAATACTTCATCCCGGCTTTTGTCGAGAATTGCTTGAAGTCACAGATATCGGAGTGCACCAACTCCAGAAGATCTGTGCTTCGATTGATCCGATGAAAGGATTTTCTTGTGATCTTTGCCTGAGCACATACTTCACACTTCTCTACCTTACCCCCACATTTGGAGATAAGTCCTAGACTGGACATTTTGTTAATTCTTTTACAGTGAACATGTCCTAGCCTGTTATGCCACAACTCAAGAGAATAATCAGAACGAATGATAGCATTGATTACATTTGACTGGTTTACAAGCTGAATTTTGAACATCCCTTCAGTTTGAAAAGCTTTTCCTAAGTATGTTCCCTTCTTGGACATCACCATCTGGCCAGCATTGATGTCCATCCTCAAGCCTGCGTTGCTAAGCAGGTTTCCAGAGATCAGGTTCTTTGCAATCACCGAAACGTGCTTCACACCTTGAAGCGTCAGAGTGTTTCCGGATGTGAGTTTCAGCTCCACAGTTCCGACCCCCAGAACTTCAGCTTGGACTTGGTTCGCTATGATAACTTTCTCAGAAGTTGGCTGGTATGTGACGAACCATTCCTTGCCAGAGCAGACATGCCAGGTCACACCAGTGTCTATCCACCAGTTAGAGTCAGCCCCCACAGCTGTGACCTGAGCAATCATAGCAACAATGTTAGAAACCATGGAAACCTTGCTAGGCTCACCTTGCTCAGATTGTTTGGGCTTGGATTTGCATTCACTCTTATAGTGGCCCTTCTTACCACAGTTGAAGCAAGTCACGTGGGACTTGGACTTCTGTTGCTTGAACGAAGGACCCTTCACTTTCAGATTAGTAGAGTCATTCTTCTTGTGATGAGAAGCCACCCGCTTTCCCTTGAACTCGCTTGTCTACACCAAGTTGGCCTTAGCTAGTTGGTTGGACAGAGAGTCCATCTTCTGTTGAGATCGCATTTCGTCCTCAACGTGGATCTCTTGTAGGAGATCTTCCAAGCTAATGTCCAGCTTCTTTCGATGCATTCTAGCATAGAAGTTGCTCCAACCAGCAGGAAGTTTCGAGACTATCCCTCTAACGACAAACTTGTCGACGAGGGGCATCTTCTCGTCATCTAACTTCTTGTGCGACTTCAGGAATTCCGTCACTTGAGGTAGCATCGCCATCTCGTCTTCGAAGAGCCACTTGTGGTACTTCTCGACGATGAAGATTTTGGACCTGTTCTCATCATCTTTATATAGCTTACCCAAAGAATCCCAGATCTCTTTGGCCTTCTCCTTCTTGGAATATGACTCTGCCAGAGAGTCTTCCATAGAATTGAGAATCAGTAGTTTACATATGCGGCTTTCTCTCTTCCATTTGCTCTGCTTGACGAGTGCAGCAACAATAGCGTCGGCAGTTTCTTCTTCTAGAATTGTCGGTTCATCCTCAATCAACACATGGTCTACGTCCATGAGTTGAAGATTCATGGTGACCTTCCTCTTCCAGATTTGAAAATATTCTCCGTCGAATTTCTCCAACTTGTTAAAGCTGGTATCGATGAGAGAAGTACGAGAGTTCTCCATCTATAAGGATCTTGCTTTGAGATTGTTAGTTCCGGGGCTTGATCAAAGATGGTAGACTCGATGTCGAGATCAGAGGTTCAACAAACGTTCACCTTCTGATTATTCTCGAGATCCAAGAGGAACTCTATAATATGAATCTGATTACAAAAGCAATAATAATCAGAAAGCAAATCTCACGTTATTCCTTGCAATCACAGTTGCAGACGGACAGAACTGAGTTACAACTCAGATGAAGGAGAAGAAAGAAGAAAGAAGAATAGGAAAGGTTCTTGCTGGGGTGATTAAGATCATCGTTGCTCAAAGCAAGATTCGTCCCACCACGATATGCTTCCAGGAACCAGCAAGTTCACGAAGAACTTCTAGAACGCTCGTAAGTCAAAATTTGAGAATTGAACGGGATTCCTGGACTTTACAGACTCCCTTAACTCTCTTCTTGGTGCATCTTTCAAAGGACGCCAAGGGGCTCTATTTATAGAGTGGAGTTGAGACTTCACCTCTTCTTCTATCTGATGTGGGACTAAAATACCAATACTCAAAAATAGAGTTTGATATTTTAGATCATCCCACAATCAGCATAGAAGTTTGCCAGTCCACGCTTACCCCTCGAACACTCCCGTGCATGCACGACAAATCCTGGAGTTCGTGTACGAGTCCGAGTCCGCACAACAAAAATCAACTTGCATCCTTGTTGGATTTAATCCTTTTTTCTTCTAGAAAAATACTCCCACATGGCACAAACTTGTGCCCCACTACACCTCATGTGCACACCTCAACACAAGTAATGCATTATATTGAGATACTCACCATTTGGTGTAGCCGATGTGGGACTATCTTTTCTAGCCCAAAGGTGTCACCCTCACTTTTTCCAGTTAGGGGTAAAATGATAATTTTTCATTTTATAATATTTTTGAGAATTTTATTTCATGAATATTATTATTTAATTATTATAGGAGTCGGGTTCGAATTTTATCGCATTCCGAGTTAATTCGGGACCCCGGTGAATTTCGACTTGAGCTGTAATTAGCCTGTTAGCTAACCATGGCCCACCACACTAAACTTTAGGGTTTAAGAGTTTGGACTAGTCCCCCATGAGTAATCTAATTTAATTATGATTTTTATTTATTTTTAGTAACTTCCTAAACCTAATTTGTAATTTATTTAGTATTAGGCTTAGGGAGGGGCAAACTTGTAATTTACAAGTGCCCCTCACCACCATGCTTTGGCCGGCCCCTATAGGCACCCCCCTCCACCTCTTTTACTTCATCACCAAGTAAAACTCTCTTTCTTCATTTCTTTCTTCCAACTTCTCCTTCTTCCTCTTCAAACCTACAAATTAGGTATGTCTTTAAACTCACATTTAACTCTCCATTTCATTTATTCTTTCACATTAATTAGAGAGATGACCATTCTGTATAAGTTGACCCTAGATTTGTTAGGTTCCCCTAAATTCTAGTTTAAGGATTAATTATGGTTTTATTCTTTTTAGAGTGGTATATATATATATATATATATATATATATATATATATATATATATATATATATATATATATATATATATATATATATATATATATATATATATATATATATGAAAAAATATATATATATATATATATGTGTATTTATGTGTGTGTATTTATATATGTATTGTGTGTGTGTAGAGGAGGGTGATAGTTGTGTCATGAGAGTGTGTCCATGTGAGTGGTGAGAATGTGTGTGTGTTTGTGTTGTGTGAGGGGGGGTGTGTGTGTGTTTATATATATATATATATATGAATATGTATATATATATTTATGAGAGTGTATTTATATAGATATATATATATATATGGGTATGTATAGATATATATATATATATATATATATATATATATATATATATATATATATATATATGGATGTGTGTATATGGATGTGTGTGTGTTATATAAATATATTAGATGGATAGATAGATATCTAGATAGATATATAGATAGATAACTAGTTATGTATATATATATATCGAGTTATATATATATATATATATATATATATATATATATATATATATATATATATATATATATAGGAAGAGAAGGAGATGAGAAGAAGAAGATCAGTAACAGCAGCAGCAACATGCTGCAATAGCAGCAGCAGCAGACCTGGCTGCTGCCAGGTCTGAACCCCCCCCCCCCCCATTTGGCCTTTAAGCCTTTAACCCCCCCCCCCCCCTTTCATCTATACATATATGTATATATATAGATATATATATATATATATATATATATATATATATATATATATATATATATATATATATATATATATATATATATATGTATTTTATATGGTTAGAATCGTAGAGAAGAGTAGAAGAAGATTATGGAATGAGAAGTTAGGAAAGAATTAGAGGTTAGAAGGAAGGATTGAAAGAAGTTAGAAGAATAGGAAAAAGGCTAGAATAGAAATAGGAAAAAACCGAGTTAGAGGGCGAAACGGAACTCGGAGTATCGGATTGAGTTGAAACTTGGGCAAGAATACATGATTTAGATTTTGCGGGTAGGCTTCCGGGTGGAAATCGGGGTTGTAGGGCGCCGGTATCGCGCCGTACCATTCCGTATCTTGAAATATTCAAGATACCGGCAATGGGCCGTAACATGGACTAGATGTCCATTTTACTTAGGTATCTTGGTAGATAATATATGTATAGGCTAGTACCTTACTACCCTAGGGAGCTCGGGTCAAAATACCAAGCGTAGGTAGGCTAACTTGATAGTTGCCGAAGCTAGAATTTGACCCTTTTTAAGGGTAAAATAGGATATTGGCCTACGGCCAAGATATGAGTTTCGAAGTCCAAGATAGACTTGGATATGGGTTGTAGAGGTTGGTAATAGTTAGAAATAGTCGCCTAGACCTAGTCTTGGCCCCGGTTGACCACGGTTAACTTTTTGGACCAAAAGTCAACTATGGGTCAACGCTTTACCCAAATTAGTTCCGATTTCCATTAGACTTGTGTAGTTGACCAAAAGTCAACTATTAGTCACCATTGACCTAGGGTTGACCAGGATTGACCTAGAGTTGACCAAAGTTGACCAGAGTTGACCAGTTGACCAAAAGTCAACTGTAGGCTAACTCTTGACCCCGTTTGACTTTCTTCGACTTGTTTTGACCCGTGATGATTGGTATGACCTAGGATTGACTTTGTTAGACTTAGATTGACTTGATATAACTTGATTTGACCTAGATTGACTTGACAGGACTTAGTGTGACTCAGTGAGACCTAGTTTGACCTAGATTACATATCATTCATTGTAAATCATTCCTAAACTTGTTTAAACCTAAATTAACTTACAATATCTCATATTTAGGTCTTCTGATACCGCTATGAGCATTGATATACCATACAGCTCAGGACAGCAGGCAAGTACATTCACTGATAGTTTTTATTGTCTTGATACTTGCTATATCCGATTCAGTCATAGTGTCTTACTTGATTCTCAGACACGGTAGTTCACGGACTAGTATTGTCGGATTCCTGTCATGAGATGTCATTCCTAGATTTCTTGGGATACTGGTACTTGCTTAGTCTTGATTCTCGTACTTGTATTGACGTCGATTCCTGAAGTGGACTTGCTTCCCTCTTTGGGAATCCTGCGTCGTGACGTGCTATGTCCGGATCCGTATACTATTCGGGGAATGGGGAATATTATAGATAGTGTGATCAATGCCCACCTTGAGTTACTACTTGTATTATAGCTATACCCTCACCTCACGATGGGTATAGCCTGACCTGTGCTACTACTTGCTCTATAGCTTACCATCCCGGCCGGGTACGTACTTGTAGCCGGTCGGCTAGAAGCCTGATTCTTGACCTATACCGATCACATTAGGCTATAATATTCGAGGCACATTTTATATTTACTTTTCCTGTCATATATCCTGTTCTGTTCTATATTCAGTACTTTCTCACCATGCATGATATACAGTTACTTACATGCTCTACATGCCTTTACATTGTACCTTGATTTGGAGACTAAGTTTTGCTCGGGAGAAGAGTTACAACCCCGGTCCTTGTTTGGTTTAAGGGTTGTAACTCGGCTTCCGAACGGTTCCCAAGTCTTCATATATCTTTGTCTTGTAGTTCATTATACTGTCTCTTATAGAATTTGTCAATTCACATGGAACTACTGTTAGTGTTTGTACTTGCTCATTTTCCTGACAGGATACCGTTATGATATATTACAGATGATTCTGATATGGACTGGTCGACCTATTATGGGATCGAGTTAGATGGAGTAGCTTTAGATCGTGGCCTTATAGTAGAGCCACTAGATTTTGTACTTCCAGAGTAGTGTAGGTTAGCTAGGTTTGACTGGACTACGATCCAGCTAGCTTATCAGACTGTAGTTCTATATTCTATTTTGATACCCTGTGATGTATATCTGGGCTTGTATTGGACTCTGCACTTATTTACTCTTTCATCTATCATATGTCTTTCCTCTGTGCTATCTACCTTAGTTTTATTCAGTGATTGAGACTGTATTGTTATGTCACCTCCATTCGGAGAGTATATACTGTACAGGTACATTTTAACTGTTAGTCGTAGGTATTTATAGATATTATATACAGCGTTCTACCGTCGATTCTGCGGCGTAGGCTGGACGTACCCACGTGCTCGTGCCCCTCATAAGGGTGCGGGTCGTGACACATTTTTGTGGTGGTCCACGTAGGTCAGTGTCGCAATTAGTGCGATCTCGTAATGGTGCTCGACTTAGAGTACTAATTATGAGCCTGCGATTAGGACGTAGGACTTAGGACATGATAGGAGTTTCTCAATCACACCTAGGTAAATTAACTGTCCTTCTTTGATAATCTACTCATGTGCCATATTGATCTCTTTGTTTCAATTCGTCTCCAGGATGACGAAGACGCATCCGCAGGCCTCTAGATCGAGTAGCTTGCCTGAGAGATCTGATCAGGCAGAGGAGGAGGTTCATGAGACTGCCCCCAGTGATTCTACTATTCCGGAGACCCAGGCAGTTGCACAGGGAGGTCTACCACCTCCACCCCAGAGGGTTACGGCCGTTCTTCCAGAGATACTGCCGCCACCACCACCGATACCGACGGATACACATCACATGTTCCTTCTCCTTCAGCAGATGATGGAGACACAGCGGGCCCAGGCAGAGGCATCGCGGCGCCAGTCGGAGGCATCATACCGACAGATCGAGATGCTGAGGCAGAGTATGGAGAACTCACATCAGCTTGCCCTGGCAGCAGTAGAGAGAGTGGCACCGGGTACGGTACTGGGCCCTACTGGCCAGCAGCCGTGCCAGCAGCAGTCCAGACCGGGGTCAGTGTTAGACTTTAGGAAGATGAGCTCCAGGGACTTCACAAGCACAGAGGGCATCCTTTATGCAGACGACTGGCTAGAGTATGTAGAGCGAAGCATGGAGCTGGCAGAGCTTCCTAGAGCACTTTGGGTTTCGGCCGCAGCCAGCCGATTCTTCGACATTGCGCTGACATGGTACCGCACGGATCCTCGTGCGTCGGTGAGAGGGCTGACTTGGAAGAACTTTCGGAGGCTCTTCAAGGAGAAGTTCTTCCCGGACGTGGCTCTTACAGCATTGGAGGGCCAATTCGTGGGTCTAGTTCAGGGGAACTCGTCGGTGGACGAGTATGCAGCTGAGTTCTTCCGCCTTAGCAGGTTCGCTTCCGGTATGATCCAGGATGAGGGGCAGAAAGCTCGTAAGTTCTGCAGAGGACTTATTCATGCAGTGCGCACCCGCACCTCGGGTTGCCGTGACGCGACGTTCGATCAGATACTGATGGACGCGCAGATTGCAGAGGAGGACTTCGGCCTCAGGCCGAAGAGGAGCGGAGATACTATGGGGGCGAGTTCCAGTGCTGGACCGGCCAAGCGCCCCCACATTCAGCAGCAGCAGCAGCAGAGGCCGTTTCAGCAGCAGCCTCTGTTGCAGATTCAGCAGGCACCGGCGCGTACCCAGCAGCATCAGGGTCAGGGCCAAAGGCAGACCCAGCAGTGTGCCTTCTGCGGGAAGACGGGGCACAGCAGCGACGTATGCCGGAGGAGGTTAGGCGCTTGCCTATTCTGCGGAGGGACCGACCACCAGCTGAAGGGCTGCCCTGCTCGGGCAGCCACGGAAGGCCAGGACAGGGTACAGCCGGCTAGAGGACCAGCAGTTCAGCAGAGGGGTCCTCCACTCCAGACCCAGCAGCAGCGTTTTGTCCAGCACCAGAGGGGAGCACCCACTGGCAGGGTGTTCGCTTTGGCAGCAGAGGAGGAGGCAGAGCCCATGGGAGATGTTGTTGCAGGTCATGTTCTCCTAGATTCTTTCCCTGCTTTTGCCTTATTTGATTCTGGGGTGACCCGTAGTTTTGTGTCTGTTTCTTTTGCTCTGAGACACAATATCATTGCTGAATATATGGGTAGGACTTGCAAGATTATGACCGGGGGAGGTATTATCCTGGTTAATAATATTTACAAGGGGCGGAGAGTCACTCTGAGAGGCCGGGACTTGAGTGCGTGTCTGCTCATAATGCCCCTACCGAGGTACGATATGGTACTCGGTATGGATTGGTTGAGCATGCACCATGCTAGCATTGATTGTAGAGGAGGCAGAGTTCTTTTTAGGACGCCGGGTGAGCCAGAGATCGAGTTTGCTCGAGGAGCTGCGGAGCCGGAGGCTGGATTCTGTGGAGCTTTGTTGGCAGGGCAGGATTTGCCACATCCGTTGATTGCTGAGTTCTCGGATGTCTTTTCCGAGGAGTTGCCGGGGATGCCGCCAGATAGGGACATTGAGTTCTCCATAGACTTGGTGCCGGGCGCCGAGCCCATCTCGCAGCATGTCTATAGGGTGAACAACAGCGAGTTGATAGAGATGAAGAAGCAATTCGACGAGCTGCAGGACAAGGGGTTCATCAGATCCAGTTCTTCATCCTGGGGAGCGCCAGTCCTGTTCGTGCCGAAGAAGGACGGTACGTCCCGCATGTGCATTGATTACCGGGCGCTCAACAACCTCACTATCAAGAATAGGTACCCTTTGCCGAGGATCGACGACTTGTTCGATCAGCTGAGTGGGGCAAAGCTCTTTTCGAAGATAGATTTGAGGTCCGGGTATCACCAGCTGAAGGTGAGGCGGGATGACATTCCCAAGACGGTATTTCGGACTCGGTACGGCCAGTACGAGTTTACAGTGATGCCATTCGGGTTGATCAATGCTCCCGCGGTGTTCATGAACTTGATGAACAAGGTATTCCATCAGTACCTTGACAAGTTCGTGGTGGTCTTCATAGACGATATCTTGATCTATTCGAAGACGCAGGAGGAGCATGAGGAGCACTTGAGAGTTTTATTAGAGACTCTGAGGAGGGAGCAACTCTACGGGAAGCTTTCGAAGTGTGAGTTCTTCTTAGACCAGGTGGAGTTCCTAGGTCATGTTGTGACCGAGCACGGGATTTCAGTAGACCAGAGGAAGATTTTGGCAGTGGAGTCTTGGTCTACGCCCAGTTCAGTTGCCGAGGTTCGGAGCTTTCTGGGTTTGGCTGGCTATTACCGGAAGTTCGTCCAGGACTTCTCGAGGATTGCAGAGCCGATGACTAGACTCACCAGGAAGGACGTGGAGTTCGTCTGGACTGATGAGTGTCAGGCTGCATTCGATGAGCTGAAGAGGAGGTTGACTTCAGCTCCGATCCTGACTTTGCCATCTGGGTCAGGAGGGTTCTCGATCTTCAGCGATGCTTCCGGGAAGGGTTTAGGGTGTGTTCTTCAGCAGCACGGGAAGGTGATTGCCTATGCATCCAGGCAGTTACGTCCTCATGAGAAGAACTATTCTACTCATGATCTGGAGTTGGCCGCGGTTATTTTTGCTTTAAAGTTATGGAAGCATTACCTGTACGGAGAGCGAGTTGAGATCTTCACAGATCACAAGAGCTTGAAGTACGTGTTCACTCAGAAGGAGTTGAACATGCGGCAGAGGCGGTAGTTAGAGCTGATGAAGGACTTCGATATATCCTTGCAGTACCATCCGGAGAAGGCCAACGTAGTTGCAGATGCCTTGAGCAGGTATCCAGCTGCTATGTTCTTGACAACAGATCGTTACTTGTTGGCCGACCTGGATAGTTTGGGTATCGAGGTCATTATTCCGGGCATGGAGATCCAGATGTAGGGTTTACAGATTCAGTCTGAGCTGATGGATAGAGTCAGGTCAGCGCAGTATGATGATGTTGCCCTGAGGAGCATCAGGGAGCAGGTGAGGATGGGCTTGCTTGACAATTTCTCTATAGCCGAAGACGGGTCATTGCGTCACGGTACTAGGATGTGCATTCCGCGTGGAGAGCTTCGGGAGGAGGTTCTTCAGGAGGCGCATCGCTCTCAGTATTCTATGCATCCTGGAGCCAACAAGGTGTATAGGGACCTGAGAGAGCATGTATGGTGGTATGGCATGAAGCGCGAGGTAGCTCAGTTTGTATCTCGTTGTCTTGTGTGTCAGCAGGTGAAGGCCGAGAGGCAGAGACCAGGTGGATTGCTACAGCCGCTACCCATTCCCGAGTGGAAGTGGGAGCACATCACCATGGACTTTGTATCTGGACTTCCACGGTCGCCAGGAGGGAAGGACGCGGTTTGGGTCATAGTTGATAGATTGACCAAATCGGCCCACTTTTTGCCTTTCAAAGTGGGTTTGTCTACGGAGAGGCTGGCTGAGCTGTATGTTCGTCAGATCGTGAGATTGCACGGAGTTCCGGTGAGCATAGTTTCAGATCGGGATAGCCGATTCACTTTCCACTTCTGGAGGAGTTTGCAGGCTAGCTTGGGCACCTCGCTCAAGTTTAGTACTGCTTATCATCCTCAGACAGACGGGCAGTCGGAGAGGACCATCCAGACCTTGGAGGATATGCTTCGCACATGTGTGCTAGATCTCGGGGGTTCTTGGGAGGACCATCTTCACCTGGTAGAGTTTGCTTACAACAACAGCTACCAGGCCAGTATAGAGATGTCACCATTTGAGGCTCTATATGGACGAAGATGCCGTACTCCCTTGTCTTGGGACGATGTTGGCGAGCGGGCGCTTCTTGAGCCGGAGATGGTTGTGGATGCGGCCGAAAAGGTCAGATTGATTAGAGACAGACTCCGGGTGGCTCAGGATAGGCAGCGGCATTAGGCCGATAGTCACCGGAGACCGTTAGAGTTTGAGGTTAGTTTCAGTTCTTGTCATATTTGTTGTGATCGTTTGTTAGTTGTGTGTTGAGTTTTTGTCTTGTGTCTAGGTTGGTGACATGGTATTTCTGAGGATATCCCCGACACGTGGCACTATTCGCTTTGGCGGCGGTGGGAAGCTCAGTCCGCGCTACATCGGACCTTTCACCATCTTAGAGAGGATCGGTGCAGTAGCCTACCGACTGGACTTGCCTACCAGGCTCGAGGGAGTGCACAACGTATTTCATGTATCTCAGCTAAGGCGGTACGTGGCAGATTCTAGCCACGTATTGGACCATTCAGCGATACAGGTGGGACCTACTCTCAGCTATCCAGAACAGCCGGTGGAGATTCTGGATCGCAGGAAGAAGGTGCTCCGGAACCAGGTCATACCCTTGGTTCGGGTTGCATGGAGACATCACTCTCCAGGTGAGTCTACCTGGGAGAGGGAGGACGACATGCGGGAGCGTTTCCCTTATCGTTTCGCGCCCTGAGGTATAAATTTATTTCTTTTAATTCTGTTTGTGATTTCCTGTGCTTGTTGTCATCAATTTCGAGAACGAAATTTTTTTAAGGTGGATAGACTTGTCACCCTCACTTTTCCCAGTTAGGAATAAAATGGTAATTTTCCATTTTATAATTTTTTGGGAATTTTATTTCATGAATATTATTATTTAATTATTATAGGTGTCGGGTTCGAATTTTATCGTATTCCGAGTTAATTCGGGACCCCGATGAATTTCGACTTGAGCTGTAATTAGCCTGTTAGCTAACCATGGCCCACTACACTAAACTTTAGGGTTTAAGAGTTTGGACTAGTCCCCCATGAGTAATCTAGTTTAATTATAATTTTTATTTATTTTTAGCAACTTCCTAAACCTAATTTGGAATTTATTTAGTATTAGGCTTAGGGAGGGGCAAACTTGTAATTTACAAGTGCCCCTCACCACCATGCTTTGGCCGGCCCCTATAGGCACCCCCCTCCACCTCTTTTACTTCATCACCAAGTAAAACTCTCTTTCTTCATTTCTTTCTTCCAACTTCTCCTTCTTCCTCTTTAAACCTACAAATTAGGTATGTCTTTAAACTCACATTTAACTCTCCATTTCATTTATTCTTTCACATTAATTAGAGATATGACCATTCTCTACAAGTTGACCCTAGATTTGTTAGGTTCCCCTAAATTCTAGTTTAAGGATTAATTATGGTTTTATTCTTTTTAGAGTGGTATATATATATATATATATATATATATATATATATATATATATATATATATATATATATATATATATATATATATATATATATATATATATATATATACATGTGTATACAAAAGCAATAATGCAGGCAACAAGAAAGCTTTCCGCTTCCTCAACTTTTGGCGTCATCACCCGCATTTCCAAAACGTCGTTGCTTCGGCTTGGAACTCCGTCTCCGACCCTGAACCCTTGATCCGAATGGCGTCTAAGCTCAAAGCCACTCGTAAAGCCCTATCTTCTTGGAGCAGAGAGGCTTACGGGGATATCTTCCAGGCCATCCGAGAGACGGAGGACGACGTTACCCGCGCTGAGTCCTCTTTTGCCATTTCCAACTCCGCGGAGACCCGTTCATCCCTAAACCTCGCTAGAGCTCTGCTAAAATCCAGGTTGAGAGTGGAGAATGAATTCTGGAAGCAAAAAGCCAGATTGACCTGGGACACCGACGGCGACCGCAATTCCAAATTTTTCCATGCTTGCGTTAAGGGCCACAGGAACAAATTAACATTACATCGGATTCTCGACGACAATGGCAACTTGATTGACGATCAGGCCGGGATTCAGGGCGCTGCCGTGACCTTCTTCTCTAGTCTATTCACCAAGGAGCGGGTCGCTAGGGACGAGACGCTATTGTCGGTCATACCCCCTCTCATTACCGATATTGACAATGAGAATCTGTTTGCAACCACTAATGAGGCGGAGGTCAAAGCTGCGGTCTGGTCCATTAGCGAGTAAAGTGCCCCGGGACCAGACGGGTTCAACGGAGTCTTCTTCAAAGCTTGCTGGGACATCATTAAAAACGACTTACTCGAAGCCACTAAGGCCTTTCTCCAAGGGGCTAGATACCCTACTGCTATCTCCTGCGCCAATATCATCCTTATTCCCAAAAAAGACAACCCGAAAACCTTCAAGGACTTTCGTCCGATAAGCCTATGCACCTTCACCAACAAGATCATTTCCAAGATCATCGCCAATCGGATGTCCGACCTCCTCTCCAAGATCATTTTCGAAGAACAAAGCGGGTTCGTCAAAGGGCGCAACATTACTGAAAACATCCTTCTGGCGCAAGAGATGATCACGTGCATGAAGTTCCCGTCCAGGGGGGAACGTTGCCATCAAACTTGATATAGAAAAAGCTTACGACCGGCTGGACTGGCAATTCATGATATGGGTGTTCAGGGCCTTTGGCTTCTCCGAAACTTGGATTGACATCGTCTTCAGATCAATCAACAATGCGTGGTTCTCCACCGTGATTAACGGTCAGGCAGCAGGTTTCTTTCGCTCTACCCGCGGGGTTAGACAAGGAGACCCGCTATCCTCCACCATTTTCATTATTGCGGCTGAAGCTCTCAGCAGAAACCTCAACAGCATGCCTAGTAAGGCCGGCTTCAATCACTTCCACACCACCACCGGATGCCCCCTCATCACACACCTGGCATACGCGGACGATATCCTCATCTTCTCTTCTGGAGATTGCGGTTCGATAGAGGTTGTTTTGAGCACGATCGCCAGTTATACTAACTGCTCGGGTCAGCGTGTCAACAATAACAAGAGCGTCATCTACACACATCACAAAGCTGACAGAACCCACTCCTCCTTGCTCGCCAACAAGACCTCTTTCAGAACGGCCTACCCCCCCCTTCATCTACCTCGGTTGCCCGCTGGTATACGGCAGGGCCAACGCTGGCATTTATGACCACCTTGCAGGTAAAATCCGCAAACTCATCACAGGTTGGCACAATGCCACCTTATCCCCGGGAGGTAAAATGATCCTCATCAAGCACGTTTTAACGTCCATCCCGATGTATACCCTGGCCGTTTGCTCCCCCCTATGAAGGTGCTACACTCTCTGGAATCTCTCTTTGCCAAGTTCTTCTGGGGTCAAAGCGATAACAAGGACAAACATCACTTGGCCGGTTGGGAATCGATGGCCAAACCCACTAGCAGTGGTGGACTGGGCTTCTGCAGACTCACCCACATCGTGGATGCATGCTCCTTAAAGCTTTGGTGGAAGTTGCGTACCGAGACCTCTTTATGGACAAAGTTCATGAGAGCTAGATACGCCAGATTCTCTCACCTGTCGGAGGCGAACACTAACAACAGATCCTCGTCTTCTTGGCGCCGCATCACTCGGGGATGCACCACCGCTGAACCGCTGATCCACCTTCAACTGGGGGACGGCTCCTCCCTGGCATGTCGGGAGCGGTGGTTAGGCGCATAGATCATCCAGCCCAACATCCTTACGCCTCAGGGGTGCACCATTAGAGACCTATGGGAGGACTCTTCCGGTTGGAATTGGAGGAAGGTCAGTGATTGGCTTGGCCAGCAGGCGGCCAGCCGTCTCCTTGCAGCGAACGTGCGGATTTCCAACACATCCGACACTTGGAGATGGTCCCCCAATCCCGTGGGACTTTCAGTTTGGCGTCCGCCAGACGTATCGTCAGCGGGGGCGGGGTGTCGATCACGGTTTACGCCAATTATTTGCAGGCTTGCATCCCCATCAAATGGTCCATCCTCATCTGGCGCGCTCTCCGTCGCAAGATTCCGACGGACGACAGCATCGGGACATTGGGATTCAGCCTTGCCTCTAAATGCCATTGCTGCGAGGAGCACAACTTGGAATCCGCCGAACACGTCCTTCTTTCGGGGGAATTGGCCACAAACATTCGGTCCAAGCTTCATCACAGGCTCCGCATGGGTCAACCGATCGGGGGCTTCTACGATCTCTTGGCCTCCTGGTCCCATTCACACGGGCATCAGATCGTAGCAGCCGCCGGCATTTGGGTGCTCTGGAAAAATAGAAACAAATTTCGCTATGAAGGGCGCCAACTGCCCCCTACCCAGATTTACCAGGAAGTGATCAGACAATGCTTCAAAGTGAGGAGGCGTTGCTCTCACGTCTCCAACCAGTTCTGGGAGACCCTGGCCTAGGACGGTGCCTCCACCTCTCTCTTTTGCTGCGCGTGTGTTTGCGCCTTTTGCTTTCTGTTTTAGCTTTCTAGTTCAGGCCGCGTTTGCACACTTACTTGTATAGGCTTCGGCATTTTGCGCCTATATTTTCAATAAAAGTCCTTTCTTAAAAAAAAATATACATATATATATACATGTGTATTTATGTGTGTGTATTTATATATGTATTGTGTGTGTGTAGAGGAGGGTGATAGTTGTGTCATGAGAGTGTGTCCATGTGAGTGGTGAGAATGTGTGTGTGTTTGTGTTGTGTGAGGGTGTGTGTGTGTGTTTATATATATATATATATATATATATATATATATATATATATATATATATATATATATATATATATATATATATGTATAGATATATATATATATATATATATGGATGTGTGTATATGGATGTGTGTGTGTTATATAAATATATTAGATTGATAGATAGATATCTAGATAGATATATAGATAGATAACTAGTTATGTATATATATATATATATATATATATAAATATATATATATATATATATATATATATATATATATATATATATATATATATATATATATATATATATATATATAGGAAGAGAAGGAGATGAGAAGAAGAAGAAGATCAGTAATAGTAGCAGCAACATGCTGCAGTAGCAGCAGCAGCAGACCTGGCTGCTGCCAGGTCTGAACCCCCCCCCCCCCCCCCCCCCCCCCCCCCACCATTTGGCCTTTAAGCCTATAAACCCCCCCCCCCCCCTTTCATCTATACATATATGTATATATAGATATATATATATATATATATATATATATGTATTATATATGGTTAGAATCGTAGAGATGAGTAGAAGAAGATTATGGAATGAGAAGTTAGAGAATTAGAGGTTAGAAGGAAGGATTGAAAGAAGTTAGAAGAATAGGAAAAAGGCTAGAATAAAAATAGGGAAAAACCGAGTTAGAGGGCGAAACGGAGCTCGGAGTATCGGATTGAGTTGAAACTTGGCGTGGGCCAAGAATACGTGATTTAGATTTTGCGGGTAGGCTTCCGGGTGAAAATCGGGGTTGTAGGGCGCCGATATCGCGCCGTACCATTCCGTATCTTGAAATATTCAAGATACCGACAATGGGCCGTAACATGGACTAGATGACCATTTTACTTAGGTATCTTGGTAGGTAATATATGTATAGGCTAGTACCTTACTACCCTAGGGAGCTCGGGTCAAAATACCAAGCGTAGGTAGGCTAACTTGATAGTTGCCGAAGCTAGAATTTGACCCTTTTTAAGGGTAAAATAGGATATTGGCCTACGGCCAAGATATGAGTTTCGAAGTCCAAGATGGACTTGGATATGGGTTGTAGAGGTTGGTAATAGTTAAAAATAGCCGCCTAGACCTAGTCTTGGCCCCGGTTGACCACGGTTGACTTTTTGGACCAAAAGTCAACTATGGGTCAACACTTTATCCAAATTAGTTCCGATTTCTATTAGACTTGTGTAGTTGACCAAAAGTCAACTATTAGTCTCCATTGACCTAGGGTTGACCAGGGTTGACCTAGAGTTGACTAGAGTTGACCAGTTGACCAAAAGTCAACTGTAGGCCAACTCTTGATCCCGTTTGACTTTCTTCGACTTGTTTTGACCCGTAATGACTGGTATAACCTAGGATTGACTTGGTTAGGCTTAGATTGACTTGATATAACTTGATTTGACCTAGATTGACTTGACAGGACTTAGTGTGACTCAGTGAGACCTAGTTTGACCTATATTGCATATCATTCATTGTAAATCATTCCTAAACTTGTTTAAACCTAAATTAACTTACAGTATCTCATATTTAGGTCTTCTGATACCGCTCTGAGCATTGATATACCATACAGCTCAGGACAGCAAGCGAGGACATTCACTGATAGTTGTCATTGTCTTGATACTTGCTATATCTGATTCAGTCGTATTGTCTTACTTGATTCTCAGACACGATAGTTTACGGACTAGTATTGTCGGATTCCTGTCATGAGATGTCATTCCTGGATTTTTAGGGATACTGGTACTTGCTTAGTCTTGATTTTCGTACTTGTATTGACGCCGATTCCTGAAGAGGACTTGCTCCCCTCTTTGGAAATCTCGCGTCATGACGTACTATGTCCGGATCCGTATACTATTCGAGAAATGGGGAATATTATAGATAGTGTGATCAATGCCCACCTTGAGTTACTACTTGTATCATAGCTATACCCTCACCTCACGATGGGTATAGCCTGACCTGTGCTACTACTTGCTCCATAGCTTACCATTCCGGCCGGGTCGAGTCCACGTACTTGTAGCCGGTCGGCTAGAAGCCTGGTTCTTGACCCATACCGATCACATTAGGCTATAATATTCGAGGCATATTTTATATTTACTTTTCTTGTCATATATCCTGTTATGTCCTATATTCAGTACTTTCTCACCATGCATGATATACAGTTACTCACATGCTCTACATGTCTTTACATTGTACCTTGATTTGGAGACTAAGTTCTGCTCGGGAGAAGAGTTACAACCCCGGTCCTTGTTTGGTTTAAGGGTTGTAACTCGGCTTCCGAACGGTTCCCAAGTCTTCATATATCTTTGTCTTGTAGTTCATTATACTGTCTCTTATAGAATTTGTCAATTCACATGGAACTGCTGTTAGTGTTTGTACTTGCTCATTTTTCTGACAGGATACCGTTATGATATATTACAGATGATTCTGATGCGGACTGCTCGACCTATTATGGGATCGAGTTAGATGGAGTAGCTTTAGATCGTGGCCTTATAGTAGAGCCACTAGATTTTATACTTCCAGAGTAGTGTAGGTTAGCTAGGTTTGACTGGACTGCGATCCAGCTAGCTTATCAGACTGTAGTTCTATATTTTATTTTGATACCCTGTGATGTATATATCTGGGCTTGTATTGGACTCTGCACTTATTTACTCTTTTATCTATCATATGTCTTTCCTCTGTGCTATCTACCTTAGTTTTATTCAGTGATTGAGACTGTATTGTTATGTCACCTCCATTCGGAGAGTATATACTGTACAGGTACATTTTAACTGTTAGTCGTAGGTATTTACAGACGTTATATACAGCGTTCTACCGCCGATTCTGCGACGTAGGCTGGACGTACCCACGTGCTCGTGCCCCTCATAAGGGTGCGGGTCATGACAAAAGGCAAAAATACCAACAATCTCCCACATATCTCAATAAATGAGTTGAGCGTTCCCCACAGTGACTGTCCATCATGCATTAGGAGAGATGTCGCTACGACTTGAATCTTCTCGCATAGGTTAAATAACAGCATGATACAAGAATGGACTAGGCCTTGAATTCTGCACCATAACTGCAATTCTTCCTACTCACATAATGACATCAACTGTGCTTCTGGCTGCACATTGAAGGTCTTGTGCCAGCCTGGTTTTAGTGTATAATTTTTTGACGTCTACAAGTTTACCCTCAAGAGATGGTCTAATATCTCTGTCCATACACTATAGGTGAGTTCTTTATAAAGAGTCATGGCATGAAGCATTGCGCTTCTTTGCGGTACTACGCCGCTATGACATAGCTTAAAGCCGAGGCTTTATCCAACCTGGGTACCTTATCGTAGTGTCATACTACTGTAGCCTGAGGTCACAAGCCTCTTTGTAGTGCCAAACTACCCAGCATGAAGCCTTGCGCTTCCGTGCGGTGTTACGCCACTATGACATGGCTCGCGAAGCCGAGGCTTTACCCTACCTAGTACCTCTTCGTGGTGTCATGTTACTGTAACATGAGGACATCGTCCTCTTTGTAGTGTTGTCTACCTCTCTTTATTACGATTATCATACAACATTAGGCTACATGCTTATTTGCGGTGCTACTCCGCTGTGACTTGGCTCACAAAGTCGAGGCATTACCCCTAACCGGGAACCTCATGGTGGAGTCATCCCACTATAGCATGGAGTTACACTCCTTGTAGTGATGCGCTACCGTGCTTCCTGTAAACCACTCCAGGCATTCACTCTGCCTTAGAACTCATTAAGGCATTTAAGCCAACCTTCTCACAGGATCCGTTTTTTGCAGAAAACATATAGTACACAACAGTGGTTATGGGTTTGTAACCCTTTCATGTTCCAAAGAACAAATGCCCACTGTTACCTGATATTATTCCAGTTAATAGTCATCCAAGACAGAAGAAAGAACAGATCTAATCGAGGGGTCGTCAACTTCGGTTAGGGAGATTGCTACGGGTTGATGAGCGATATTGTAATCTCTTTCTTTTCTTCTTGAGTGTGGTGAGGGGGTTGAACCTATTAGGGCAAATGTTTTAACATTAGTTTTTGTGAATCTTGTAATTTCATCTGAGTTATAGAGATTGAGATTTGTTCAGGTGACGTAGTCACCGCCATATAGTTGTCTTTATCTATTCTTGGTGTCCGTTAGACGGGGGTTGGTTATTTCAGGTGGGTTAGCCTAAGTTTTCGCTGCGGTAACGTCTCAGACACGATATCGGAACGCATGAGGGCGTATCCGATTCCCAACAGTATTTAGTTATTTTTTATTTAATTTTTAATTTATTTAAATGATGATATTTATACAGGTTGGACGGTTCAGATTTAAGTCGTTTCACATTTTCTATAGTTAACTTTTTATATAATAGAAAATAATACATAGAAGTATTGTTAAAAATTTTTTGACACGTGTGATAGAAACAAAAAAAAATAAAAATAACCATTGAAATTGGCGTACCATTAATACAAAGCTCCCATTCGTGCACTTAATTATTCGGTACCTCTGTTTTCTAAGTAAAAAAACATTATGTTTCATCGGAAAAAAAAAAAACAACTCAGCCTGCCTTGTAGTTTGGGCCAGGCCTCTTATTATCCCTTCTTTTTTTTTCTTGTTAAAAAATCGGACTTGTGAGTTCTTAATTTTTTTAAAATTCGGCCATAAAATGTTGTAAGATTACATTCATTTTAATTCTTATTTTTTGTAAAGGACTAAAGAAGAAAATAAGTATATTTTTAATAATAATAAAATTTACAATCCACATTGATATTGTAAGTTCTTAGTTTAAATTATTATTTGAGTTTCTATAGTCGATATGTTTGTTTTTTTTTCTCACTCGCAAGTTAAAAGTATCTTTTGAAGTATTCTGAATTAGAGGAAAGAGATTAGATGGATGTCTACAACTCATTATCAATAGTCTTTACCGTTGACTAGTTACGTGCAATGTGGGTTACATGTAAATTTTTTTTCCAATAATATTGTTAAATTTTTATTATAAAATAATTTTAAATTTTTTATTAGAATTTGTTATAAATATGTTTATATTTTAATTAGAAATTGTTGTAGTACATATAGTTAGATAATATTAGATGGTAAAACTATTAATTAGAATATATATTTTTCACAGGTATATATGCTTAGATGACTCATCTAGTGCAACTCTAAGAGAATAACAAAATAAACCAATTTTTTCTGCTAGTTTCAAACCCATCATAATTTTCTTTTCTTTTTTTTTTTTTTTTTTTTTTTTTTTTTTTTTTTTTTTTTGCTTCCAAAGTTTCAATAGATATTAGGGCCCGCATAATCTCTTATGAAGAAGAAGTTGGCCTTAAGAAGTGATTTTCCTTCACTTGAAACAGATAATTTTGGTATTGTAATAGCCTCCACCATTGTTTCGCCAAAAGCCCCCTATTGTATTCTCTTGCTTTTTTTTCCCGGTAAGCACACACTTTTCCATTTTGACACAATTTATTTTTGGGATTATTTACACTGACATCTTCTATGTTTTGTATCTATTAAGCGAACCTCTCTTAGCGTAAAAATAGATATGACATCCCCTATATTTTGTGTTAAATATACGGACCACTCTTAAGTTTTTGTAATTGTGTAAAAGATTTTACACTGACCACCCATACTTTTAAAATAATATAAAACACAGGAGTGTAAGTGTATTTATTTTTTAAGTATGGAAGATCCGCTTAATAAATATAAAATATAGAGGGTGTTAGTGTAAATGATCCTTATTTTTTGTGCTTGACATCACTTTAGCCTCCACCAAGATTTTGTGATGAGTCACAAAAGTCTACAAGCAGCGTCGGCCCATAAAATTAGATTGTCCTAGTCGAAGCTAGTTTTGGTTGTCTGTTACCACATGACTCCAAGAAAGAATATAAAAAAAAATTACAACAAGCTGAAAGATATAAATATTGTGGCAAAAAAAAATAACACCAATAATATTTTAGAAATGCTAAGAAACCAGTTGTCTTCGGTTCTGACGGCAACATGGAGACTACTCAAGGTCTTTCCATTAGAATATCAAAATATGGACATAAATGACACTACCAAAATTTATTGTTTTCGCGACGGCCCTATCCGTCGCCAATCCGACGGTAATTACTATTAGCGACCGATTACTGACGGGTTTTGGCCAAAAAAATCCGTCGGCAATCAGCTCGTCGCTAATAACGGTCCGTCGCTACGTAGTCGTCAAGCGACGGAATAGCGACGGCTTTTCGACGTCACAATACGAAACATTAGCGTCGCATTTCCGACGGACTGTCTTCCATTTCAACTATTAAGTACTGAACTGTGTATACAATAGCGACGTAAAATTCCGTCGGTAACCCGTTGTAATAGCGTATCGGAGCGTATCGTTCCGTCGCTCATCCGTCGGTAGTCGTCGGTAACAAACGACGGATTAGCGACGATGTGCTGACGGAATATCCGTCGATCAGGTTCTGGAAATGCTTGGCATTTTCAGCACCATGGCGACGGAAGAGTAGTCACTATTCGTCGCTACGTAGTCGAACAGCGACTGATTAGTGGCTCATTATCCGTCGTCATGGTTCTGAAAATGTCAAGCATTTCCAGAACCTTGTCGACGGATTATCCGTCGCTATTCCGTCGAAGTATATACCATCAGAACCGTGCCGACGGATATTCCGTCGATCATCCGTCGCTACCTGGAAACAGTTTAAAATCTACATATAGCGACGGCGTATCCGTCGAAAAACCGTCGGCAACTGGGAATATCCGTCGCTAAACGGTCACTAGTCCGTCGCTAACTGAATTTTTTGGAAAAAAAAATTGTAGCACTTTTCCTGTTCACAAATATATGCATAAACCAAACCAATATATAATGCACACCAATTATCCAACAATCACACAGATCAAATATATAATGCACACCAATTATCCAAGAATCACATAGACCAAATATGCACATACGAATTTAATGCACACCAATTATCCAAGAATCACAGACCAAACCAAATTAATAGAAAATAAACATTAATTATCCTGAAGAGTAACATAATATCCGGTGCTATAATCCGATTATAGCGCAATTAATCCAAAGCTCTCACAAATAATCCAAATTTTCTTAAAACAATATTTTAAGAAGAAGGAGGAGGTCGATTGTCCGGTGGTGGTAATCCCATATGCCACCGACGAATATACTCCTCTATAAGGTACGAAGGCAAGTCGTCGTAGACACTGCTCGGAAGTCGGCGTAGCTGCTCTGCGGACATGAAATCCAGGAGTGACGTCACAGTCGTAGGCGGTACCACAGGGACATCAGGGTTGAAAGAAAGATGACCCACGGAAGACGGACCGACACCTGCAGTCGACGGACCAGTAGAAAACGGACGAACACCATCAGCAGACGTACCGGCAGCAGCAGACGGACCGGCAGCAGCAGACGGAGGCGGAAAGTACGTGGCAATTTGCTCCGGCAAGGACGACACCGCCTCGTGCAGCTGCGTAAGCTGCGACCTAACATCATCGCCTGCCGGGGCCACGGGAGGAGGCGGTGTCGGTAGAAATCTCTGCGTCGCCATGTGTAACGGCCCTAGGGAGCCAACTCCGTACATGAACCCTTTCTTAAAGCCGCCGACGGTATCTACGAACAAGTCGTTCCGAGCGGCCAAAGAAGAGGGCGTCCGGAAGGGCGTCGTTTCACCGACATCCTCGGTGTCAGTTAACTGAGCCCGACTAAGGGCCTCACGATACGCAGCCTATCAAATGAATGTGTTTATATTATAAGATTTACCTAAGTTGTAATCTAAATCCTATGTTTCACTAAGTTAAGTGTGAATCGTAAGTTTACCTAAGTTATAGTCCGAATACTTTTAGTTCTAACGTTAATCTCATAAACATAAGTACTTACATCAGTCTCCTTGGCCCTCTCGTCGACGAAGCTCCCGTCCTTCCGTCTTTTGTGCGTATGCTGGAACACGTCATGCATGGTGACCGATTCTGGCGTCCTTCCCTCCTTCACCGCCCGTTGGGCCTGCATACAAAATTTACGTAGAAACTAATTAACTCCTTTAATTAATAATACCTAATTCGATAGTAAAATAAATTTACGGTTGCTCACCAGATCTACAAGTGTCGCTGCGTAGGACCTTGATCCCCCCGTATGAAGGCCCGTGACCTGTCGGTTCACCTTCGCCTTCTTCGATTTCTCCTTGTATGCAGGGTATCCATCATACCTAACATGTCCTCATAATACTCCTGCCGGATCCAATTCGGCCTCGTATGCCCCATTTTTAGGTCATGAATCATATCCCGTATCTTCTTCGAGGCAGCGCTTCTGTAGGTCCTGCGGATCCCCACCTCGCGATGGAGGAGCCACCAGTACGTTGTCTAACACAGAAAATCAATTATCACGTAATTTAAAAAATGGTTGATTAAAGAGTAACTAATAATTAACCAGAAGATATATATATATACCCTCAACTCGTCGAGCCAGACGTACTGCACGTTTGGGGGCACCGACGAAAAGTTGAGGTAGGGACCGTGGAAGTTAGCCCTGATAATTTTTCCAAGAGCCCTGCCAACATTAAACGAAAAAAACCTACAAAGAAGAAACGACTGGATTATTAACTTGAATAAATAAAAGAAATTTAATAAATTATCTTAAATTTACTTACGAGGTCCTCGCGGGCTATAGCTCTCGTCGGAACTCGCCTCTCGGCCTCTCTGGTGCCGTCGGAGGATCCGCGGGTCCGCGTATGTACTCCCCAGTAATCGGATGGAACCGAGTATGGGGATACTTCGGGGCCCACTGTGCAGTAACTGGAACATCCCCTGGTGGATCCGCTGCTGGTGGTTCCGATAGCAGAACGGATCCGCTAGCAGTTCCGGACTCATGCCTCGATGAAGTGGTCGATCGAGGGTGGAATACGTCTGTGCCCGGGGTACTCTCCGGGTCGGGCTCGCTCGATGGGGTCACATCCCGGAAACTTTGAATGCGACCACGACCACCAGCACCACTACGACCATGACCACGACCCGCACCACCATCACCACCACCATGACCACCACCAGCACCACGACCACGGCCAGCCATCATGACCTGTAAATATAACACAAACATAATTAACAATATAAAAGTGTAAATGGATATAAAAAAACTAACCTAAAATATGCATACCACCAGTAGGGAGACGAGTGCCGCCGCGACGAAAAAGACTAGGAGTTCCATCTGCAATAAGTAAATAATCAAATAAAAAAACATGAATTCACGTAATTGCTTTTATGAGGTCAAACTTAATTCACGTAATTGGAAGTGTTTTTAATATACAACAATATTTAACCTAATCATCGTCTTCGTTCTCATCCTCGGCCTCGTCTTCATCATCATCCTCCTTATCCTCATCCTCATCCTTATCTTCATCGTCGATTTCATCTGTATCCTCATCCCCATCAAATTTTTCTTCTTCTTCTTCTTCTTCTTCTTCTTCTTCTTCTTTTTCTTCTTCTTCTGCCTCAATATTTGGGACAAGACGCCTCTTTCTTCTTCTTCATCTTCGATTTCATCCGTATCCTCATCCCGACTGTCCGAAAGGGGCGAATCCATCAGAACATAGCCCCATACGTACATTTTTGGGCTCTGTAGCAAAATCTGGATAGAAAAAATCGAAATATTTCCACGCCCCTCCATTCGAAGGATGTGACAATTCTCCATCGTCCTTTGTGCGTTCTTCGTTGTGCCACGTCATGTGTTATGCTGTATTCTGAGCCATATGCATCCTCTGCAAGCGCTTCATGATCGACAAGTAATGCATATACTTGTAAGGACGTCGTTTTCTACTTGACTTTCCTTTTTTTCTGACTTCCTTGTAACGATCCGCATTACAGAAGCGGCAACTTTCTACATCCTCGTTCTCCTTGTAGTACAACATGCATCCGTTGCGACAACAATCTACCTTGTCGTACCCCAGTCCCAGTTGTCGGACCATCATCTTCGACTTGTAGAAGTTTTTTGGAAGCTCTTTTGATTCCTTCGGTAACACCTCCTTTATTAGTTGTGTAATCCGATCATAGCAAGTATGTGGCAAGTTAAAATCGAACTTTATGTTCAACAACCGCATCGTCACTGACAGTACGGAATGTGGATCACAACCAGGATATAAAGAAGTTTCAGCATCCTGAAACATATCATAGAACTCCTTCGCCTCGGGATTAGGATCCTCCGGATCAAAATTAGGCCCTGCCGCGTCGTACACCATATCCCGTGCAAGGTTCTGCACGTCTCCATAATCAACGGAGCATTCGTCGTCATCGACGACAAAATCCGCTGCAGCATTATCATCAAAAGCATAAGTAGCAGCATTCGCAACCTGTCTTTCGGCATATAGTTCACCTTGCGATGACCACAGGCCGTAATCATGTACGAAATTCTTACGGATCAAATGATCTCTTACACTCACCACTTCTTCGTAACGTCTATTACGACAATTACGACATGGACACTTGATTTTGTTACCGTCCATAAACTGAGCTTTGCTCATGGCATACTTAAGAAACACTTCCACGCCTGCCTGAAAATCGTCACTCACACCTATTCTGCTCTCGTGTTGTCGTTTGAACATCCATGTACGATCAACGAAATAACGATCCATCACAGATTGGATGTAAAAATCTGTATAGTAAGACAAACTAAACAGAATTAGTATATAATCATGTAACTGGTGGATCCGCTAGTATTCTAGCTCGAGAAGAGAAAAATCTAAGTACAGTTGTTACTAATAGTTCGATACCGATAGTGCGATATCGGTACCGATACCGATAGTGCGATACCGATACCGATACCGATAGTGCGATACCGATACCAAACTGAGTCAATCTATCTATTTCTAAATTGCAAGAGTCCACTTCTAGGATATGGGAGCTATATCCTAAATATCTAGTCTAAAATTAACTTGGTTAGGATACTAAAGTGTCCTTATTATCTATCAATCACTACCTTAGTCTAGTCACACTAGCATTAATTACCTATAATTCCTACCATGTCTACAATCACACATTACACCCCAAGCCGTCCTGCATGCTAATAGGCATAGTAGGCCTGCATTTTTATTCCTCACTCTCTAAAGCACACATACACATATATATGTATATCACAGTTAGATGTATAGATATATACATCTATATAGAAGCACACAACTGACTTATGCAGATGAAGAACTCGCACTGTCCTTGACACAGTGAACATATACACCATGAACCCAAACTCCATATTCACATTTACTAATCCAAACACCACCAAACTAATGGATAACACCCAATATGGATAACACATTATTTAGCCAATATATAAACTCAGATGAATTTGATAAGCAAAGCCCCCCGCCGCCCCCGACCAATGCCCGCCGCCCCAAGCCCGCCGCCCAGCTCCCGACGCCCCCACCCCAAGCCCGCCGCCCAGCCCCCGACGTCCCCGTCCCAAGCCCGCCGTCCAGCCCCCGACGCCCCCGCCCCAAGCCCGCCGCCCAGCCCCCGACGCCCCCGTCCCAAGCCAGCCGCCCAGCCCCCGAATGTCCCCAAGCCCGCCGCCCCCCGCTGCCCTTACGTCGACACCGCGACACAGAGAGAGAGAGAGAGAGAGAGAGAGATCGAGAGAGAGAGAGAGAGGGGATTACCTTCGGGAGAGAGAGGACGCCGACGCCGTTCACCGAAGCCGCGAGAGAGAGAGAGAGAGAGAGAGAGAGGGGAGAGAATGAATTTGGGAGGAATGCAAAAAAATTTCCCCGCCTTTTCATTTTAAGTCTGTAATGTAAATTTAGCGACGGAATCGCGACTGCTAATAATCCGTCGCCAATTAGTCGCTATTATTGATTATCCGACTGAATATCCGTCGCTATGTAGTCGAAGAAATGTCCCGCCAATTCTCTACACAATTTTCGTCAAATAATCGACTACGTAGCGACGACTGGAGATCCGTCGCTATAACTCCGACAGTCTAGCTACGGATGTGCGACCTTTCCTCCCCCTAAAATTGAAATAAAAAATGCCAAAGGAGTGTGGTCGGTAATCCGTCGGCGAGCTGCCACGAAGCCGTCGCTAACGCCGACTGAAAATTTCCGTCGCTAATTGTCCGTCGCTAATTTACTGTATTTTGGTAGTGTGATTGCTAGTTCAACTGACATGAAAGAGTTGGAGTGGACCGGACCGTAAAGACTCTATTGACGGAGAGTTGGGGACTTAGAAACCTAAGGGGTTGCCCTAATCAGAAGAGCTGTCTAAGCTTGATGACTTGTCTAGCTTGAGCAGTAGATTTTATCAACACCTTCCAACTCTCCTTTAGCATCTCTTTCTTTGATCTACTAATAATGGATGATAAGCAGGACCGGCTCCAAGGAAAGGCGGGCTAGGCAGCCGCCTAGGGCCCTCCATAATTTTTTTTTTTTGTATCTTTAACGGTTTTTTATGGTTCAGGACCCAAGAAAAAATTATGAGCCTAGGGAAGCCAAGACCGTCGGAAGAAAAATCAAATAAAACCTAAAAAAAAATTGTCATCTCAATTTGACCACAAAGATTTAATTGACAATTTTGCACATAACAAAGCTAGAAGTGTGTGAACTTTTTCTTCTTAGACTTATTATTTGGTTCTAATAAATTTAGAACTTTATATAGAGCCATGGGGTCTTATTTTTGGACTTGTTTACGCCTACAAAATGCTGTAACTGGCATTTGATGATAAGCCTTCCATGAATGGTCACAGAAGTGATCTCACCCAGATTGCTTCAATTTCTCTCTTATTCTGATTCAATCAACGACTTTCTCCAAATGTATCTTTTGTCCATTCGAAAACTTTAGAAAGATCATGTGCTTCGTTTGTAGTCGTCCTTAGGAAAAGCAAAGTAGCAAACTGCCATCTGCAGCGAGGAAAATGGAATTGGACTATATAGAGAGAGTACGTCTAGATGCAGAAAACTCATGAATTATCATGCATGTATGTTGAAGGAGAGCCAAAATGCTTTCTGTACATATAATAATAAATATGGCGACAAAGCATCTCTCTGACGAATAACAATTATATATATCCACGTTTATCTCCTTCCACCGAATATGAATATGAAGCTGTAGTCAAGCATTTCATAGTCATATAAATCCACCATTGAGTAAAACCCATATGGAAGTATAATAACTCTAGTATAACACCATTATAGCTCTACCATAAGCTTTGTACATATAGAGAGCTTTACAGATATATATATGTTAGTCCCGGGGATTGATCAAAGATGGTACACTCGATATCGAGATCAGAGGTTCAGCAAACGTTTACCTTCTGATTATTCTCGAGATCCAAGAGGAACTCTATAATATGAATCTGATTACAAAATCAACAATAATTAGAAAGTAAATCTCGCGTTCTTCCTTGCAATCGCAGTTGCAGACGGACAGAACTGAGTTACAACTCAGATGAAGAAAGAAGAAAGAAGAAGAGGAAAGGTTCTTACTGGGGTGATTAAGATCACCGTTGCTCAAAGCAAGATTCGTCCCACCACGATCTGCTTCCAGGAACCAGCAAGTTCACGAAGAACTTCTGAAACGCTCGTAAGTTAAAATTTGAGACCTGAACGGGCTTCCTGGACTTTACAGACTCCCTTAACTCTCTTCTTGGTGCATCTTTCAAAGGAGGCCAATGGGCTCTATTTATAGAGTGGAGTTGAGACTTCACCTCTTTTCCTATCCGATGTGGGACTAAAATACCAATACTCAAAAATAGAGTTTGATATTTTAGATCATCCCACAATCAGCATAGAAGTGTGCCAGTCCACGCCTACCCCCCGAACACTCTCGTGCATGCACGAGACATCCTGGAGTCCGTATCCGAGTCCGAGTCCGCACAACAAAAATTAACTTGCATCCTTGTTGGATTTAATACTTTTTCCTTCTAGAAAAATACTCCCACATGGCACAAACTTGTGCCCCACTACACCTCATGTGCACACCTCAACACAAGCAATGCATTATATTGAGATACTCACCATTTGGTGTAGCCGATGTGGGACTATCTTTTCTAGTCCAAAGGCAAAAATATCAACAATTCTCCAAATATCTCAATATATGGATTGAGCGTTCAGTGACTGCCCATCATGCATTATGAGAGATGTCGCTACGACTTGAATCTTTCCGTATAGGTTAAATAACAGCATGATACAAGAATGGACTAAGCCTTGAATTCTGCATCATAACTGCAATTCTTCCTACTCACATAATGACATCAACTGTGCTTCTGGCTGCACATTGAAGGCCTTGTGCCGGCCTGGTTTCAGTGTATAATTTTTGGGCGTCTACAAGTTTACCCTCAAGAGACGGCCTGATATCTGTGTCCATACTGTAAAACTCCTAAATTTCTACTATTTTTTTTATTAAATTTGGTAATGATTTAAAATTTTGTATTGTACATCGCGTAGTCGTATTGTACGTCGCGCATGAAATTTATTTTCTTGCTCGTCGAGTACAAATATGTGCGAGCGTACATATTTTAGAAAAATATTTTTTTTATTTTATTATACGCTTTCAAAATATTATATATAATTATTATTCTTGCGATAAAAAGTCTTTTGTTTTTAACAGTTATTAATCATAAATAATATTTTATTGTATACTAGGAAAAGTATAATTATGAAAACATTATTTGTGCATACATATAAATTTATAATTATTTATTAGTTTATTTTTAATGTAATTTTTGAAATTAATATTATTAGTATTTTAGAAAATATATTTTAAAGTTATTGTGGCATTTAAATCTTGATTTAAATTTATGGATTTATTTAAATAGTTAAATATTTGCAATTTGATTTATCCCATTTGATTTAAACTAAAAATTTAGTTAGATTTAAATTGGATTTGTATTTGGATTTGGATTTGATTGCTTTTAAATTAAATTACGAATTATCTATTTTGGGTTTTAAAATATTCCAAATCATATCCAAATGGAACTTCCCACATCCTATAAATAGGCAGGTACTCCTCCATAATTTTTATCATTCACAAATAATCCACAAATATTTTTCCACCCACGTGCATCGTGTCCATATTTTTTCTCCCACATCTTATTCCATTTTACATATACAACTCTTTTTCTCGTGTCGGACACACCCCGACACCATCAATCATCAAACCCTAAATCTAACTTTTACCCTAAACCTAGCTTCTGCCCCTGACCATGTTGTCCGACCCGACGATCTACGACCAGCCTCCCCGACCAACCAACAGTCTTCCCCTTTCGACCTTGCCATTACCAACGAACTACCCCTGCACCACCGCGGCCACCGCATAGCCCCAAACCCTCACCGACACACTGCCAGCCTCACCAGACAACCGCCACCACCATAACCTCCGTCATGACCACCACCACACCCGTCGACCGATTTTCGACCAACCACCCAAGCCGACAACACCACCACCGTCCCATCACAAAACCCGCCTCCGACCAGCACCACGCCACCCCGGTACTGCCCCGACCCCCTGTTTCCGATCCCTGCCAACCAGATCCACCACCACTACCACAATAAACCACCGCCACCCCGGCCATCGCCGGCCGGCCGCGCCCAAAAAGAAAAGAAACCAACAACCCTAAAATAGAACCCACCACCATTACTTACCTCCGCACCACCGCGTCGGCCACCGAACGTCGATCACCGCCTCCACTGGATCACCCAGCGCTGGCAGCTTCACCCTCCGCCGCCGGATCTCCCGAGCCACCCGCCGTTCCCCGTTCTCCGCCGCCGGATCCCCCACTTCCTCCGCAGCGCGCCGCCTGTGAAACCCGTATCCTGCATTAATTAGATTAATTTTATTTTTGTTAATTATTAAATTTTTCTTTGTCACAATGGATATAAATATTTGTTATTAATATCATATTTATTATTATTAGTAGTAGTAGTTCGAAACTTTTTTCCAAAAAAAAAAATAATCTGGTTTTTGGTTGCCGACCTGACCCGGTGCCTGGACTCTGTTCGAACCCGAACTCAATTAGGTTTTTTTTTGAATTAATATTCTGGTTTATATACATATAGTTGGTAATTTTTGGTTGAGGATTTGGGTTTTAATCCTAGAGCTACCCGAACCCGAACCCGAAACCGACCCGGGTCACCACTCGACCCGGTCCCCTTTTCTTCCCACGAGCTGGACTTTTTCCCTCTCCTCAATCCCCTCTCCTCAACTCACTCTTCCCCACTCTTTCTCCTTACTTCTCCTCAACCACTCCTCCACTCTTCCCTGCTCCCATATTAAAACACCATGACACCACTTCCCCACAAAACCACCACTACACCAAAAAAGGCCTTTAGGAACAATTTTTGTATGTTCCTAATATTTTTAGGAACATATCATAACCGTTCCTAAAAGTGGCGTTGCAATATTTGGAACAGTTAGACTACGTTCCTAAATTTGGTTTGGAACAGTTATACAGCGTTCCAAATGTAGATTTTGGAACATATGTGATGTGTTTCTAAATTATTTTTGAAACATCTTTGAAATGTTTCTAAATATCAATTTGGAACACGTTCTGCTCGTTTCTAAATATAAATTGTAACACTTTTTCATCATTCTTGTGGCAAATTTTGCAACATTTTGTAAGTGTACCTATTTATTTGTTAATTTCATTTTGTAAGCGTATCTATTATTCTATTCTAAATCATACAAAAATAAGTAATAGCTTAAACACAAATCAATGAGTGAACATTTGAACAATTTGAACATTTGATCCATTGTACATCACATTACTAGGTTCGAGAAGCTCCTTGGCTTACAGTGTACATATATAATAGAGGCAGTCAAACACACACAAGAGAAAAGCCACATTGAATGCCAAAACGATGAAGAGCAAAACAGGGACACTATCTCATACACTATTATGATAGGAAAAGAAACTACAAGTAGTTTTATAACTTTAAAAAAATTTGACATCAATGCTCAAGTAAACAAAAGTTAAACAAATACCAAAAATAACAAGTTTTCGAGCATCAACTATAGTTACTAACAGCTCCTCAAAAAATGTTTGTTTCCTTCAGTTGAATCCATTTGAAACATAGCCTAATGCTTGCCTTTCTAAAAATCAACAGCAATCTTCTTTCGTGCGCACAAAAAGTCCGAGGCAAATCTTCAGTGAAAAGTTTTCTCAGAAACCTATTCAGAACAAAAGAAAATAATTCAATAAAATTTATAGAGCTAAGACAAATATGTCAAGGACTAATCAAATTATATTGCAGTAATAAAAGAATGAAGCGGATTATTGTACTAGCAGAATTATAATGAAGAGAAAATAGGACTTACTATGGCTCCATGTATTTGACAAAGGACTTGTTCCACACAAGAAAATCGCCGAGGGAAACTTCTCCAATTTTTTTTGATTCTGGATTTTTATCAGCCTTGTAAATCTTTGCAGAGAACATCTTTCGTGTAACCATGCTCACCTTTAATTCATCAGGTTTCAAGACATAGCCATGACATATACCCCGATGGATTAGATCTACTACCTCCTTCGCAATTGCAAGACAGTTTCCGTCCCAATCAAGCAGCTCGCACAATCTTGCAACTTCAGTAGGTTGATTGCATGCCACTTTAGTAGGTTGATTGCATGCCACTTTAGTAGGTTGATTGCATGCCACTTCAGTAGGTTGATTGCATGCCACTTCAGTAGGCTCATTGTCTGCCACTTCAACAGCATTGCGTGCAGATGTCATCGAGCCTCCTTCAGCTAAGGAATGTCTTTTCCTTGTTAGATTCATGTTCATCATCATTGCAGGTGGCGAAGACCCAACAATTGCTTCTGCTTCTGTTTGTGAGAAGTTTTTCTAGAGTACATAACAACAATTAATTAATGCACAAATATGATTTTACACATATTTTAGGGCTTTTATAAAGTAATGTTAGGTACTCACCGAACACATGTTCAAACATAAATCAACTTTTGACTCCAACCTTTCAAAATTCTTTTCTGTAATCTTCCTTTCCGCTCGTTCATTCAATAGCATTATATGGCAAGGAAGACAATCCTCATACTGTCTCCTAAAAACATGGCTACCAACACCCAAAAGACTGCCATTTGAGTTCTTACCTAGAACTTGAGTCAAAGGATCAGAATCAATTGATAACGGGTGAATGTCGCTATTGTTTTCACTATTTTTGGCTTCTTCGACCTTTTCCTTAATTTTCTCCTGTAATATGATGTTGAACATAACTAAATAAATAGAAAAATATTTATGTATATGCATTAAACTTTACTAATGTCATTTATCTCACCATCAGCTCCACAGCGCTCGGCAATATGCTTTTATCCTTTCTAGTATGAGTTTCTATCCACACCGCAGTTCGTGAAATTGGAATAGTAGGATCTGCTTGTTTTTGAATCTGTACCATAAATGGTTATTATTATATCATTTTAACCATTGAACTATAACAAAGGTGCACCAGAATACATACCATTTCCTCCTCAACCATTGCAGCACTCTTACGTTCTCCAGTATGGCCACATCTACTACGCTTCTTGTTTTCAGCATTTTTCACTCTACGTTCTTTTGTTTTTTCCCCACACTCATTTTCACAGAATTGCTCCAAATCCTCTTTTTTTGTTCTAGGAGGAATATTCAATTTTTGTGCCTCTATATTTGGATACTTGTCCAAAAAATTCTTCTGTAAAGTATTTTTATGCTTCCTAAACACACTCGCCATTGAACCCTGAAGATGTCTTTTGATGTAGGTTGGTACTTCAAATTCTTTCTGCAATAAACATATGTTAAGAGGAATAAAACATATATTAATGTACTATTTTCTAAATAAAAAATCCCTTAAAATTTAATGAAGAAATGTAGAAAATGTGTAACTCACCAATATGCCATTCCAAATTTCATCCTTCTTGTGATCAGGAACCAACCTCCAGTCAGTATACTTGATGGACGCATGTGACTTCACAATCTCGCCAACACGGTGCATAAAGTGAGGCGCTCTCTTTCCAATTGCTTTTCCATGTCGGTTGAAGTCAATTTTCTTCCGAGATTTGTTGCTATCTTGTGATACTAGATTTTCTTGAGTGAAGTTGCTGCCCATATGTTCTGACATTGTGCTTATCAAGAAAACCTTCAGTACCAACAAAAAATGAAATGATTATTGGCTTACATAAAATTATAAGATAATGAAAAGTGGAGGATGATTGCTGATCACTGTAAGGGGAGGATGATTGTAAGGTAATAAAAAAAGAAGAAAAGACATTCAGAGGACCTGTATCCATAGTATGCATTGGATCTCCAAGAGTTTCCAATACCAGACCAGACTCAACACTTATGAGAGCATGAAAAAAAATATACAGGGAACAACACCAAAGAGAAAGTACCATAAATAACAAAACTGAACTCATTCTTCCAAACTAACACTTAAGAGAGAAGACCTTAGCAATAGTCCCATTACACATCATATGCAACAGCATAACAATACAGACCATCTGGAGCATTCCAGTGACCCACAGCTATAGAACTGATTGAAATGGAAGTTTGAAAGTAATCCATGGATAAAAGAACTTATTGCATAATAATCCTGAACAAATGTGATGGAAGTTTGAAAATATAATCTGATGTAAACTTGACCAACAATATATTTTTCATATATTTCACTCCACAATAATGATAAAAGAACTTATTGCATAATAATCCTGACCAAATGTGAGCACACAACAGCATCAATTATTCACTTGTGCATGCAGATAAAGAGGATTTCATGTTATTCTAAAGAGGATTTCATGTTATTCTTCGTAAAACATGTGCAGGTTTCTAAAGAGGATTTCATGTGCAGGTTTCTAAAGATGTTTTCCCTACGAGTAATGCTAATTTTGATACGGCAAGAAGAAAAAAAAAGGCTCCACAATCCAGTAGCAACTAAGGAAACATACATGCCATGGTATTGAATCAGTCGCAACAGGAAACAAACCTTCAAGGTTTTGTAAGTCGACACTTGCAATGTATCAAGCAAGAAAGCCAACACATTTTTTTCGATTGAGAAACTCCATATGCCTGGAACGCTAATTAGAAGAGAAAAAAAAAGAGCATGAAACATAAGCAAGACTTTTAAAATGAGTGATAAGTTTCTTAATTTAGAAAATAAACTTAGTAAAATGAAATGGATAAAGTAGATACACTAACCCACAATATTTCTCAACTAGCATGAGATATCCAGTTTGTCTCACTCACTTGAGACAGTCTAGCCAAGCTAAAGCTAACAAGCCATATGTAAGACGAAAAGCTTGGCAGATAGACGACAACATACCAGTTTCAGTTTCACACAGACTATCAACTAGCACAATGTGCACAACTTCTTTCCTAAAACCAAATACTCTTAGTAAGTTGCAGACAGAACATAAAAGAAGTTATCATCAATTCAGCCAGTCGGGTGTCATAGTTACTAAAGTAAAAAAGATAAAAAGGAAAGTTTTATTGTCAAAATTAATCAATAAGATAGTTAAGTTAAATGCTAGGTTTGCCAATGTTGACATTGATCATGTTCTGTTCCTCTCAATTTGGTCTTCCTTATTGACATAAAAATTAATTGTTGAAATAAAGTATGATCTGTTGAAGTCTGATCTGTTGGTTGGGCATCATGCATGAATCGAACTTGAGATGCGACTAACTCTTAATCTTGTTCAAATTAGAAAATGAACTGATTTCACAATAGTTTCCTAGATAACATCCCGATAAGAGAATACTAGTTTGACGACTATATATATGTAAGACCAGAAAAACTGATTTGGGAAATGAGTGTAGTCCAGGTTAGAATAGAGGGTATCAGAGAACACTAGGAACAGCCTTTGCTGAGCTATGATAACCTCACTTATATCAGGACACCACTGACTTGTAGGCTTTCTACAGTCAATAGATACTTTAAGAAGGCTGATCCTGATGAATCTGTCACTGCTCTAGATTCTCATGTCCCATGGCCAACCCCATCCCGATAAGAGAATACTTAGTTGACAAACATGATGGTGTCAAACCAACTCTCTTGGATTGAAAATACTAGTTGCTAACAATTTGACAAGTTGAAAAGCTTTGTATATGAAGTTGTTGTACAATTTTCACAGCCTCTCCAAGTCAATTCAATCACAAATGACATAGTTTAGCTGTTAGAAAACGGATCTGGTCAAGGCTGAGGCAAAAACATTGCATTCAGCTTACAAACCTCCAAAGTTAGAATTATATCCCTAACGAGTAAAAACCAGTCAATGGTAATGAAAGCATAGACCGTAACCATATTTAGAAATCATAGGAAAAAAAATAACTCAAAACTCTAAATCACTAAAAAATGAAAAGGAGAGTAGGGGAAGAGAGAGGCATCATGAGAGATCATTAACCTTAAAATAACTCAAACCTGTATATATACTCCTAGCCTAGTGCCTAACGGATTCATTGATTCCATGTCCTGATAGGCTTCTAGCTCGCAGTCACAAGGCTGTGTAAGGTTAAACGTGTATGTTTAGATGCATATGCACCCATAACCAACATGCTGGCAAGGGCAGCGGTGGCGGAGTAATGGTGAGGAGGGGTAGTGTTACTATATCCAGTTTCAATGGAATCCATTAACCTATATTCAATCTTCCTACAGCAGCATGTAGAATATTGTAGATTTTTCTGGAATCCATTGAAACAAAAATATGGAATCCATTAACCTATATTCAATCTTCCTACAGTTTCAATGGAATCCATTAACCTTAAAAACAATGGGTCAAAAGGAAATGTTATTTTGGAAAACTTCTTAATTCTTATATATGCTACTCAAGTTAAAACAAAAATGGAATGACTCAAAATGTGTTTTAGGCCCCAATAATGAAGGATCATTTCTACCATGAACTTACAAATGACTTGAGGAGTTATGTGTAATTGCTCCTTAATCGAAGAATACAACACTGATTGCATACTATGACTACAGTCAGATTTCACACATTCTTTCTTTCTTTCTTGAGATAAGGATACTCATTAAGGTTCATTACTTTTGTCCTGGGCTACTAGCACCAGGACCCCATTAGAGACAGACATGGTTGAGATCTGGTAGCAACTTTCAGGCTACACATTAGAGACAGACATTTAATAAAGAACTCTAGAAGGCGAATCAGTTCCTTTGCAATTCATCCAGGATACATTTGACAGTCCTTTTCAGTTAGTTGAGTTATGAGTGGGTTATTTAGTGTTGCAGGGAATCAGTTCCTTTGCAATTCATCCAGGATACATGGTTGCGAAAACACGGTTTGGTAAAAAAATATCAGGAAATAGAGAATCTGTCGAAGGACACAGGAGAAGATTGATAAATATAATCACTATACTTACCAACTTATTGCACGAGTATGCAAAGAAATAGACATATGGCAAGGATGAATATATATACTAAAATCTAAAAGGCCTTAATTTCACAGGCAATAGTGTAAATTTCTGCGAGGTTCTCTCCTCCACCAATTATGTAGAGGAGAGACAATACCATCCAATCGCCTTAATTTCTGCGAGGTTCTCTCCTCCACCAATCATTTGACAGTCCTTTTCGGTACAGACAATACCATCCAATCGCCTTAATTTCACAGGTGGATATTTCTGCAAGGTTCTCTCCTCCACCAATTATGTAGAGGAGAGGATCCAAATAGTGTAAATGTGTGGTTGTTAGCAGAAGATAAGGCTTTTTCTGCAAGAGAATTAAAGAACCATGATGTGGGTAATTCACAGGTTCATAACATATATTATCAAAATATAGAAACTGGATATAGTAACACAAGAACCATGACTACAAAACATGACTACAAGAACCATGACTACAAGAACCATGACTACAAAACATTCAGAAGATAAGGCTTTTTCCATATTTTATGTTGGACAAACTTTCAAGTCATTACAGTAATCAAAATATAGATCATAGGTGATAAGTTGGACCGAGTAATTCACAGGTTCATAACATATATTATCAAAAGGTAACCAAACTTCTATAAACCTTCAGAATTCATGTTACAGAAGCATCACTCTATAGAAAGTGAGACCATACAATTTTCCAATGAAGCAATGCACTATAATATGTTCATTCATCAAAATTGAACAAATTTTGAAAGTTAATGTTGTCATTCAAAATGGATTGATAGTCGGTAGGGATGCTTATCATGTCAACTTGTTTAGTTAGCCTCTTGGGCGTATGTAAAACCACGTGCCACCCATCTTCCTTTTGATCTTTTGAATAGAATACTCCACTGGCTTCTCGAGCTAAAATGAATGGATCCTCCTCCACTTTTTCTTTGTTCTTGAGCTTCTTCAAATTTACCATCACAAGGTTCCAAATAGGATCAACCTTACATCCATTTTTTGAATCCTCCACCTTGACCCAATCACAATAAAATACAGTCTCCTTAAAATCTATGTAGTCCAACTCCAATATATCTCTAATTATTCCATAGTAAGTCATCATTCCTTCCTTTGGATTTTTGTCTTTTCGACCAGCAACAAAAGTAGTATAAGCCTTCATAGATACACCACTATCCTGAGTCACCAAATTTGTATCGGAAGAACTTGACGAAAAGACAAAACCATTGACACAATATTTATTGTATCTTGTTGCCTTATACATTGGACCATTGGCTAATCTCCATAAGGTTGTATTAGTTTCCCCGGCCTTCTGTAACTGTATTGCAAAAGATTTTACTAGTCAAAAAACTTAAAAAGTGACACACAAATGCAATAAGAAAATGCTACTTAGCTTAGGTAAATTACCTCATCACACAACCAAGGAATGAATTCCTTGATTGATGTGCTCGTCTTAGTAGCCCAATCTTTTCGAATCTGGACAGTCGTCCTTCGAAAATATTCTGCATACTTACTGCATAAATTCACAACAATCAAAATAACTCATACTCTTAACAAATATAATAGTCATTTAACTAAATATATGGATAAAACCTACTCTTCCCAATCGTCCAAGTCTTCAAGTCGGTTGAGTACCCACTTTCGTGCTTGTTCAAATTGTACATTGTTTAGCTCAATGACTTTTCCAACATCTAAAGGTTTCTCATCTGTAAAGTCAACATCCTCATCCAACCAATCTTCTCGAGTCGACTTATGAGTACCAATGCTTGTATTTGGCATATATTCCATGCAATACATCACAGATTCATCTGCAAGATAAGACTCTGCTATAGAGCCTTCTATGTATCTTTTATTAAGGGTATACTCTTTATACCGCTTCATTAATCTGCCATGACATAATTAAAAAGTTATATTAAATAAAATAAGTGAAATTGCATTAAATGCAAAACATATTTTCTTAAAAAAGTAAGATAGTATACCTTTCAAATGGGTACATCCATCTGAATCTAACTGGGCCACATGCCAAAGCCTCATCTGCCAAATGAATCATACAATGCACACTTATGACAAAAAAGGAGGGAGGAAGTTCCTTTTCAAGAATACACATTGCTTCCACCAATGCCCTCTTTGCTTTACGGAGTTCCTCCTTATTTACCACTTTAGCACATAAGATATTAAAGAATAAACTGATTCTGTGAATAGCAATTCTCAAGTCCTTCTCCTTTTTAAAAGCATGTTTAAGCAAAACTGGAAGCAAGTGTTGCATAATCACGTGATAGTCATGTGATTTAAGCCCCTTTAGTTCTGGAGGTTGGATAGTCACCAAATTACTTAAGTTGGAGGAAAATCCCGTAGGTAATTTTAAATCTTTCAAGCAACGACAAAATTCTTCCTTCTCCTCTTTAGTTAAGGCGTATGACGCCTTTGGCATTGAAGTTTTTCCGGTGTCTTTTTCTTCTACTAACCACAATTTCTTATTGATGCCCAGTTTCTTCAAATCTTTTCGTGCCTTCAACCCATCTTTTGTTTTTCTGGTGACATTCATCAATATGCTTAATAAGTGATCAGTGACATTCTTTTCTGTATGCATGACATCGATGCTATGACGAACCTCAAGGAACTTCCAGTATGGCAAATCAAACAAAATTGATCTTCTCGACCATGGAGGTGCAATAGTGGAATTAACATCCATATTGACATCTTCATCTACCACAACCTTGCATTTTTTACCAATGTTCTTACTCTTTCTTCTTTTGCCGGTGGCTCTACTAACCCCTTGCATATCATTACTATTAAGAATTTCAGAAATTCGTTGTTCCACTTCGTCACCAGATAATCGTCGTGGAGTTGGTCGATGATCTACAGTCTTGTTGAATCTTTTATCATTTCTGAACTTGTGGTCGGGCCTTAAAAATCGACGATAGCCTCGATAACATATTTTATTTGAGTCTTTAAGATGCTCAGAGTCAACATTATCGGCGCATACTGGACAAGCCTTATAGCCATGAATATTGCAGCCAGATAGTGTTCCATATGCAGGTAAATCATGGATCTCCCATATCAACATTGCTTTCATTGTAAAAGAGGTTTTAGTAAATGCGTCCCACGTCGGCACACCATTTACCCATAGCTCTTTCAATTCATCTACAAGTGGTTCTAGAAACACATCGATGTGTTTGCCTGGTGATTTGGGCCCTGATATTAATAAAGTCAACAATGAGAACTCCTTTTTCATGCACAAAGATGGTGGAAGATTTAAAGGTGCTACAATCACCGGCCAACAACTATAAGTGCTGCTTTGAGTTCCATGTGGGTTAAAGCCATCAATTGATATTGCAAGTCGTAAATTTCTAGCCTCAGCGGCAAAATCTGGCCAATTGACATTAATTGAATCCCATTGTCCTGAGTCGCATGGATGTCTCATTAGATTTCCATCAGTTTTTGCCTTCTTATGCCAAGTCATTGCATCTGCGATCCAAGGAATGCTAAAGAATCTCTTTAGCCTTGGAATCAATGGAAAATATTTCACAAATTTTGCTGGCTCTTTTTTGACACCTTTTTTTACCTCAGAGTCATGCTCAAAGACAAGCTTATACCTGCTGACTCCACATTTGGGACACATATGATGTTGCTTGTATTCCTTCCAATATAGGATGCAACCATTTCTGTATGCATGTATGGTTTCACATTCCATTCCCAAGTCCTTAATCATGTTCTTCATTTGTGGATAATTTTTGGGAAGATTGCAGTTTTCTACAAATAAAGACTTTACCCAATCCAATATAGCAGTCATGCTATTCCCAGTCAAACTGTATCGTGTTTTCAAATTTTGTAGCTCGATAATGGTAGACAACATTGTCTTACCCTTAGGACAACCATTGTACAGAGGTTGTGTTGCCATATCCCTGTATTTTTTGTATTTTCTACTCTCATTCATCTCGGTCTCAGAACCAATAGTTTGATCGCCTCCTACTCCACCTTCAAGTGTAATATTCATGTCTTCTAACTCGTGCTCATTCCCCCAATTATTCACATTGAAAACATCATCAACAAGTTCTTCCATCATAGGTTGATCAGCTTCTTTGATTGGGTCGAGTTGTATTGTTGTAGACTTATGGCCCATCGATTTTTCTCCATGTTGATCCCATAGCACATAGCTCTGATCAATACCATTTGACAACAAATGAAAGCTGATTAAATCAAGCTCTATGTGTCCCTTCGAGTTTCTGCATCGAACACATGGGCATAAAAAACGGTCTTCTCCGTTAGCATTCTCCTTGACAAAATTCACAAATTGTTTGACACCTTCAATATATTCTAAGTCCCCCCGTTTACTCATCCATGACTTGTCCAAAGGCATTTTCTATACCAAAAAAATTCTTTTTATAAGATAGATCTGTAGAAAATAAAAACAAATAAAGTAAATACTCAATAAACTCATAGGAATATATTTCAATTATATTAAGGATCTCCAAGATGTATGACATGTGTCAAATAAATTAAATTATTTGAAGAATTATAGAGATTAATTATTTATGCAAGCAAATCTCAATTAAAATAAATAAATGATGGGTTCTTGAAGACTTAAATTATTTGTTTTTATCATATATGGATATCAATTTAAGACTTAAATATCTAGGAGGCAATCCTCATATTGTCTCCTAGAAACATGGCTACCAACACCCGTTAATACTCATTACTTGTTACGTGTCAGAACAATAAACTTTAGTTTGATAAAGTTCAAGTTCTTCCTGCTTCACAACTCAATCTCAGGTTGCATCATAAAAGCTTTGAACTTATAGTCAGTAAATAACAAAGAAAATAGATACTTTAGTTTGATTAGAACTTTTGGAATATTACAAATTGAATACCAGAAAATGAAGGAAGAAGATACTGAACCAATAAATAGCACATGGATACAAATATATTCCTTCTAGATTTTGCATATATCCCTCTAAAGTAAAATGAATACTGAAGTAGCATAGGTACATCATATTTACAAATCAATGTACCTATGCTATGAGCATCATTAGCTATGTCCATATATACGTTAAAATTGGTAAAACCGACTAAATCATCACAAGTCAAAGATGCATCCATAGAAAGACGGTCTAAAAAGTATCTGCATCAATCTGGTGCAAGAGATGTTAAAATCACTATGTATGAAAGGTAATAATCTACAACTAGTAACTTATATGGTTGCCTCATCTAGCAAATCAGAGGCCATGCAAAACAGAACATGCTAAAAGAGATCGTAATAAGTCCAGAAAAAGTGGAGTCCAAACTGGTTCATTGATTCAAGATAGGTAAGAAAAATATAATATTCTACTGGAACAACTACTGTTTGTAGCATACAAAATTCAATACTGAAGACATGGACTACTAACGAAACTGAAAAGAAATTGACAATTTTAAGTCATTTACCAACAAAAAACTTACTCCATGTATGTTCATTACAATTTTCAAATCCTTCAATAAATTGAGCATACATTTTGACATATCAGAATCACCATAGTTGATCCATTGGATATTATATGTCGGAATGTATGCTCAATTTATTGAAGGATTTGAAAATTGCAATGAACATACAAGAAATAAGTTTCAAGTCATTTACCAGCAAAAAACTTATTCCATGTGTGCTCATTGCAATTTTCAAGTCCTTCAATGAATTGAGCATACATCCCGATATATTAGAATCACCAAATATCAACATGAACCAGCTCCTCCCACATTTATACATATATAGCTTTTTCTTACATTTTATGTCCTAATACTGTCCATTGCATTCCTCAAATGCCATCTTTAACACAAAAAATGCAATTGATTTTTATGCCACAGCTTTTGCAGTTCATATCTTTTCTTTTAAATCAAGAAGAAAGTCAACCATCCGAAAACACAGTTTGAAGCCACTGATACATTTCCAACTGACTCCTACTACAATTCTTAGCTTTGAAGCAACTGAAGGAAGTAGTGATCGTTAACAGTGAGCTGGAGGGTCCTAAGTTACACTAAAGACTGTTTGAAGATACAGTGAAGACTGCTTGGTATCACTGAAGTAACTAATGAAGACTGACACTTGCAATTAGAGAGTAACAGACTAGTATCAGGCTTGGACTTGGAAGGGTATCAGAAGTATCAGAAAACTATACTAAAGAAGCTATTGAAGACCAGAGGCTAGAGGTTACTGAAGGCTATGTTAGCCAGCTGAGAAGAAACTACATTGCAGTGTTCAATTCCAGTATCCAGACATTAACAGCTAGCCAGGGCAGTCACCATTAGTTGCAGCCCCAGTTAGTTAGGCAGTTAGAGCCATTATTGTAAGAAGAGTATTAATAGATGTAGAGAGAGGAGAGGATAGGCAGATGTAATCTTGTTGTTTCTTTCATTCATTAGTGTAAATGTTTACATTCTTGTTTTGAACTTGTGACCTGTTTAGGAATGATTTGTTTTTTGTATACTATATCTATCATGTCTTTGTCCCGACACTGTGAGTCTGATTTGTTTTGGCGGTTTCGATAATTGAAGCATGTAAAACAATGCATTGCCGGATCTCTATGAAATAAAACGAACCGAGGAAGAAGAGGATTCAAACAGCGACCCGTAAAAAGAACTTAGATCAAATAAAGGGCAAATTGAAGTCATCTGGATCTTCACAAGTATATACATTACTAACACCCAAATTAGCTGTAAATTATTTAAGCTCTAGAAGACCATATGCAACTAACAACCTCAGATGCTTAGGTGCACATAAAAGTCATCCCAAAGTCCTTTTCTCATCAGGGAATTTTCTGTCAGTCCACAACTTAACATTAAATCATTTAATTTGTTGCTTAATTAGGTAACCATATCTAACTATATGAAGGAAATGTCTCCATCCCTTTGGCTGGAATGTATGCGATGATCATCGAACGAACAAAGGATGCAGTACCGTTACGCTAGAGGCTGTGTCGACTTCTATGCTAATTAGTTCACATCAGAGTGTCTTCTTCATCTTCAAGTTTTTCATCCTATGATCAGTAGTGGTGATTTTAATGGCCTCAACAACTTGTTCCTCTAGGCCAGCCCCCTTATCGATCGACATCAGACAGTTAATGGTGGTGTAAGGCTTCAGACGTAACCATTTCCATCATTTAATTTACTTGACAATTTTTTTTTGGTAAGCTTCTGATTAAAGGAAAACCTGGGGATTATGAATAGGAGTTGGCCATTTCCTTCCTATTTCACTTTCAATTGGAAAGCAAAAATATATATGGAAAATGACCATTACTTTGTATCCTTCTAACCTTTCATATCCTGGGTACACTAGAGATTGTTAGTGTAGTTATAAACAATGCAGATTATTATTTTGTCCTGTTGCAGAGCAGTGTGTTGCTACTGATGCTTTTTTATGCACTGATACATCTCTCTATTGTGACATATCAATTGATTTCGATCATTTGACTCAAGCATGCTGTCATCTGCATGATCAAATCATTGTCTCAATAGTGGTTTTCTTTACTAAATGACCATGAAAGAGAGCCAAGTATCAGCCTGTATCGCTGTGGGTATCTGATCGGAGTACGATACAGCCATTACATATTGGTATCGACCGATGCTCTGAGCCTTGATCTCAACCCTCACGTCCCTATTATATTCATCTATTTGCTTTGATCCTTATAGTGGTATGTGATTCTATTTGTTGTTTGAAAGGTAGTTAATGATAGTTGTTCGAGTGAATTTTCTATCTAGAAATAAACCTTACGTCTGAAGAAGGAATGGAGTCAGGATTATGTGCGCTTAAAAGATCCGTGTACAAATAAGAGTTACACCACACACATATAAAATGCATGGACATGAGACATCAATGCTATCTACAAAACTATACTAGTTGAAGCAAACTATTATAGGCTAATTCCATGACTTCATATGTGCACCAGGCAACCGCTGCACTGAAACTCTATCGAGGTAAAAGGATGAAACATTATGCTTGATAACAAAGCCAGTTTTCAGTATTAACGGGATGATCGAACAAACAGGCGACCATGTGCTTTGACATGGAAGTCCTCTAGTCCAATGTGCTAGGATTCAGCAAAGGGTCATTGCCAATAGGAAGAGCTACCAATGGCCATTGGCATGGGTGAAGAAAAGAGTAGCCGAGAATGTCGTGCAGAAGACACCAACAAGTTGAGTGAAGACAATATCTTGATGGAGTCTCGAGAAAGCACATATTGGTGGGTGACAGAGTGTGTCCCAAAGCTGTAGACATTATTGAGCAATGAAGAACTTTATATACTTTGATGATGGACACAAATAGCATGGACTATGGTGAGATACAAACTTTAAGAATGCTAGCAGTGGCATGCCATATCGGGCATGTTCAAGCTGAATTGATTGAAGGGTTGTGTGCACATTTATGTTGCATTGTGAACCATGAATTATCATGAACCAATACTAATATAGGTTGCAAATATGGGTATAAGTAATCGGGGTAAGAGATTTATCGGGGCGGTAAGTACTACACCTATACCCGGCCCCGAACCTGACCGGGGAATTTTGTAATCCCCATCCCGGTCCCAATTTTTAAATCCCAAATCTGCTCCCGTCTGGAAAAAAAAATAGGGTCTCGTAGGGTTCGAAGAAAATTGCCATCCATATCCATAAGGAGATATTGTTCCTTTTGCTTATGAGACAAATTTCCTACGATGTATAATTTTCTAGGATCTGTACAAATAGGGAGAATCAAAATCATTTGTGTAAATTGGGGAAATAAGAAAACAAAAATACGGAAAAAATATGCATACGAACATACGGAAAGAGAGAAAGAGGCATGGTGAAATCGAAAATTAAACAAAAAAATAGAGGAAATAGAAAGAATAAACCTTTCTCGATCGATGTCCGCCAAACCCTTTCTCCTGAGATGCAAACCAATCCTCTCTCCGGATGGCGGCAAGGTCTGAAACCTTGCTCTGGCGACCGAACCCTTTTCTCCAAGATGGCGGCAAGGTCTGCCAGCGCCGAACCCTTTTCTCCAAGATGGCGGCAAGGTGAAACCTTGCTCTGGCGACCGAAGTCTTTTCTCCAAGATGGCGGCAAGTCTGAAACCTTGCTCTGGCGACCGAACAAGAAAACAGATCGGAAGGTGAAATATTAGGAGGGAGATTGAGATGTTATGGAGGGAGAAGAAATTTTATGAGAGGGAAAAAAGGATTGATAGGTTTAGGAACGCTTATGTTTGGCTGTACATATAGGAGAAAAATATTTGTTTGCTTGTATGTATGCTTTATTTGGTAATTACTTAATATGCATATGGTGTTAATTTAATTTGGAACATATTTAGAACACTAAAAAAACGTATCTAATTAAATATCTTTTCTAAAATATAAAATAAAATATATTAGGAACGTTTTTTTTGCTCCGGAACATATTTAATATGTTCCAAAACCTAGGAACAAAAAATAAGTATTTCAAATTGAAAAATACCTAGCGTTTCTAATTTGCCAATTTGGTGTAGTGCACTCCAGCACACTATCTCCTCTCCCACACTAACCCCATCCAGAGCACTTCTCCAAACTCTTCCCCAACCGACCAAACTCTCGGCCGTGCCCTAGCCCGATCAGCCCGCGCCCCGCGGCCACCCCGATCCCCCCGTAGTCGCGGCAGCCCTCCCCTGCCGACGCCGTCCCGCGGACCCCGATCCGCCCGCCGTCGCCATTCCCGGCCATCGTGCCCCTCCGCGCGGCCGGCCACCTCCAGGGGCGCCCGCCCCGACATCCTCCCGGCCACTCCGCCCTCGGCCTCCCCGCTGAACCCGCGCCCTCTCCGGTGCGTCCAGTCCCGTCCAGAGCCTTCCTCGGCTGCGACCCCTTTGACGCCAGCCCCTGTTCGGCCGTGCCCTAGCGTCGCCATCCCGAGTCCGTGCCCCGCTGACCAGGACAGCACTGTCCAGCGCCGTCCGCGAGTTTCCGAGTTCGTTTTCACGGATTCGCGTATCCCGAGTCCGAGGCAACCCTTCGGATTCCGTCGATTTGGGTAATTTCTGGTTAATCATAGTAGTTCATCCCTCCCGTGTCTATGATGAGATTGGTCCACGAATTTCCTTCGGAAATTCGATTTTTGGGTTACGTTTTGTTTTTGGGATTTTTCCGAGAGACTTTCGGAAAAGCCTCTGTTAGTTGGTTTTGATTTTCCGAAACTTTCGGAAATAGAGTTCTGGGAATATTTGGTTTTTCGGATTCTTTTCCGAATGGTGCTGTGATATTTTTTGGGTTGGTTTCGGATTTCCGAATTCGTTCGGGTTGTTCCGAATTAGTATTGGGAATGATTTGTGATTATTTATATATATAAATATTGGATTTCCCTGGTTTGGGATACTTACAGAAAATTATGGCGCACTTTTCCAGTTTTTGGGTTGACCAAAAATAGAGGAAATGCTACCGGATTTTTTTATAAAATTTAATTATAATTTTAAAATAATTTTTAAAATGGTTTTTTCGGAAAAGATTATTACTTTGGATTTTGGGCGACGACCGTATTGGTCAATGGGCCCTGGCTAAGTGCAAACGAAACCGGCTTCGTCCGGACGTTGAGGCATTAGCCCATATGACGATTGGACCAATATCTGAGACTCACTATTAATTTAATTTATTTAATTTATTAATTTATTCATAATTAAATTGTAGGAAGATTTTAGAACTAACAACCGTTTCTTCTTATTTCAATTTATGTAAAATAAATTGTAAGGGCATAAGCCCAGCTTTTCTATTTTTCTCTGTGGCCTGTAATTTTTGTAGCGTAGGATTTTCTTTTACTTTCTGGTTTTGCTGATTTCTAGCGTATGCGTAAATCTAAAATAAATATTATTTTGAATAGAAAATTAATGAAGTTTTCTCACATTAAAATTTACAAGATTTTAATATTTTTTTAACAACAATCATGTTTTCTCATTAAAACAAGAAATATAGTTTTATACGTATAATTACGAAAATACAAAGTTTTAATCAATTAAATTGATAACTACGAGTTTTTCCAAAATACAAGTCAAATTGATCTTTCTTTCGTTATTAATTACAACGCACCGATAATCGCGTTTTGTTTGTGATTGCATAAATAAAGATTAAAATTGATTAGGACACAATTAGAGATTGCAACTAGCATAGTTAGCTTGGTAACTCTGGATTTTGAGTCAACTTCTCGAATGTAGGATTTTGAGTACGAGTCTAAATCCCATCTCGAAGTCTTCAACCCTTCAAGTCCAGTCCAATTTGAGGCAAGTACATTTTGTGTTAGTTTACAGTTATTTAATAATCGCTTTACTGCAAGTTTAAACCACGATGTAACACGAAACTCTCTCTGAGAGCACTGACTGATTGACTGTTGGGGACTGGGGGAATAGTGTAATATTTATGACCACATCCAACTGATAACTTAGAACTGTATTAGCTTACCCCTCTTACACACGGGGATAAGCCATATCGTATCAATAAGATACAACTGTACAACCCAAGCCGGTCATATTCATTGCCTATTCAAATTACACTGTTTAACTGCTATAAAACTGTTTATTTCAAATTGTTTAAAAGTGCATGATTCTATTATTATTTTAACTGTCAAATTAGCATGAAATTGTACTTTGCTCCCTCCTGACTGGAGATAACATTTTTAGGGGATATCGAGGATGCTGAGCTGTTAATCAACAGCTATTACGACCCGGTTCTGTACCCGTGGTGCTGCCAGAGTCCCCTTTGGATGACGCAGGGACTGAGGCCGATGAGCCGAATGCTTAGCTAGATTTTTTTTCCAGTTTTGTTGTTTCTTTGAAAACTTCTGTTAATTGAATTCAGTTCTTTTGATTCCAGTTGTATTTAGTTCAATGTTTAAATAAAGTTTTCAATTCCCGAATATTGAGTTGTGACAAATATTGATGTTGTTGTGGTTACCTGCTAACGGAATAGCTTACTGCCGCCGTCTCAACAACGGTGCAGGCTGGGCATAATCCGGTTCGACCCAATTATTTGGGATCGGGTCGTGACACCGTCCGATCGAACCCCTGACCGCCGGACCACCGATTTTCCTCCGACGAACCACCGCCCGCTGTCGCGTTGGTCTCTGCCCCGATCCGTTGGGTTTCCCCCGACTTCTCCCCTCTCTCCCGCAGCTCCGCGCGTCCGCCACCCTCCTCGCCGCGTCGCTCCGCCTAGCCCTCCGCCCTGTCCTTCACGACCGCCAGCGCCCCTTCTTTTCACTCTCCTCCGCAAACCCATGAACGCCGCGCGCAGCTCCGGCCGAAACCCCCATCCGACAGCCTCCGCCTCCATCCCACACCGAGCTCCCCCTCGCCTCCTCGTCCCTGACAAGTCTCCCACCGCTCCTTTCTCTCTCTTCTTCACTCTCACTTCTCTCTCTCTCTCTCTGTTCCTCCTTTCTCTTCCTCTTTAAAAACTTTAATTTTTCTTTCTCTTTCTAAAACGTTACTTGCTGGTCTCCTCTTCTAAACGTTACTTGCTGGTCTCCTCGAAAGAGGAGAGCCACATGGCGCTATCGTTTTTTTATTTTGTTTATTTTTATTATAATAATTATTATTATTATATTCTTATTCCTGCAGACAGCTGTGCTGTCATCATTAGTAATATTTTAAATATTTATTATTGTTATTATTATTATTATTATTTATTATTGTTATTTGCTATTAGTAATATTTAGTATTATTGTTATTACTATTATTATTAGTTTTATTATTATTGTTATTATTATTATTATTATTATTATTATTATTATTATTATTAGGTTTTGTTAAATAAATACATAGTAATATTTCTAAATTAATTTGATCACAAAATATTTTATTAGGCTACTCCCACCTTATTCTCTTAATTGGGTTATAAGTCCTAAAATAGTGTTATATTATTTGGTATCAGCTATGGCCTTAGAAGTTTAAAACTTATATTGGATATAAATTATTATTTTCTTGCCTAGCTTGTTTTCTAAGATTTTATTTATACTATTCTGGATAAAACTAAAAACCCTAGTTTTTAGTATAACTAAATTTCAAATATAGTTTCTTTATAGTAAAGTACTTTATAAATTTAGTCATTAAATATTTGACTAAGTAAAGTTTTTCATATATATATTTTTAGAATTATTATAAATATTTATTTATACTCAAATTCTTCCATTATTGAATCTTGTCCCTGGCTAGTCATACTCGTATCTTCTAGCAAATCTCGAACTTCCTCATATCGTTCCTAGTCAATTTGACTATTCTGGACCCAATAGAATTGTCCGTGCCACCACCCGAGGTCACCTTATATAGTTGTTGTACCAAAGTCGCAGTTCGAGCCACATTGATCATTGCAGTACACCAGGCATCCTACCAGGCAAGACACCTTGCCTTTACTGTTTAATTTCTTGCTCAATATCATGCATGTTTTATTTCTTATAAGTTGTTCTTTCAAAATAGTATGTAGTTGCAAATTATTATATTGTAGTTTTCTTTATGCATTTGGCCTAAAGTTAAGGGACCGCCTTTGTTTGTGCCGCATCCATTGGCCTGACACATTTGTGCCACGATGTTATGTGTCTCATATAGATTCGGACTTGCGTACCGACCGTACATCAGTGCGTACAGGACGAGCGTTAGGATATAACTGCTAATATAGTTGTCTAGAAGACTTAGCGGTTATTAGAAATACCGTGGTGTGGATTCAGCACGAGTAGTGAATGGGGAGGGTGAAGACAGTTATTAGGCGCAGGGGCTTTCACACCTTTACCTTCGTCTAGCTGCCATTTGTGACTCAGTCGAGAGCTAGTGGCCGTGCATTTATTTATTTTTCTCTAGATGCCACTAGTGCCTCGGTTGAAACACAAATGTGCCGTACATTTACCCTCGCCTAGCTGCCGTTAGTGACTCACCCAAGAGCTAGTGGCCGAGCATTTATTTTTCTCTAGATGCCTCTTAGCTCTCACTCGAGTGCTAATGGGCCGTGCATTTACTTTTCTCTAGACGCTACTAGTGCCTTGGTTGAAACGCTAACGCGCCGTGTTTCTAGTCTCGGGAGCCCTTGTGTGGAATGTTGTCTTCAAATTGCATTTTTACATAGAATGGTTAAGAACCTTTATTTGTGTAGTCACATATACTTTTTTTTTCTGTTGAGCTTTATTTATTCAGTTATTGGCATAATATTATGTGTCTTGTTACATCCCTCTGAGAACCTGGTTATCTCGCCAGGTGTGTGTTCTTGTCTTTCGCAGGTGTTTTAGCTCTAGTCGTGATCATCGCTATTTCTTCATGGATGATTGCATTTGGATCGTCTTCGCTTCGCTCGCCAAATTTATTTCTTTAGTCATGTATTTATCATTTACTTGTTGGTAGTAGATTGTCTCCGCCCAACATATTGTATCAAGATAATTCATTATCATTTTATGATATCTTTTATTCCTTTATTTTGTGTGGATGAGATTAGTTATGGTTCTACTGCATTTTACAGCTTATGTATTCATACGAGGATTTATATATTGGAGTGTACTTCGTATGAGTACAGCTGGCATGTCTACGTTCCTTGTCCTACGTATTTTGGGACTGGGGCGTTACATATTTTTGTGGTGGCCCATGCAGGTCAAGATAAATTGTTTGGTTACTCTACCGTACCAAGCAAGCCTGCGAATAGGATTAGAAGTCTAGGATCTCATCCACATACTTGACATTTTTCTTCGATTCCATATTCGACCAACTCATCGATTGCATCTTGCTTGATTCCTTCTATCATTATTCTTATCTTTCCTTCTTGCTTGCTAGAGATTGACCCTACTAGTTAGATGTCCCAAACATCCTTAGCTTAATTCTTTAAGTTGGGTAGAACACCCCACGACCTGACACACCCTTGACCATTAAGGGAATACCAATAGTATTATCTAGACCATAGAGACTAAAGAAATTTAACCCATTTGGTCAACCAAGCCTTGGTCAATAAAACCGTAGAATGATTGTATAGGAATAAACAAGACTTAGATTTTTATGACTCTTAGACTATTCATATTGGTTCTTTATTTCAATCATAATCTCACGTGCCTATGTTTTTACTGTCTAGACTAATGATGCTAATGTAGCCTATTTTTTGCAACCTTATTCCTTTTATCGAGCTTGTTCAAGACATATATTAATTGGGTCGCTCCCACTAACATATTGTCTAATCAGAACCGGTGCATGATGGTCTGATCAACCAAGTGCATTTTGGTTCGCTTTTATCTATCGTTCTACGTGGATGGGGACATAGCTAAACTTGCCCTCTAGAATTCCATCTACGACTGCCTTGACAAATCCTTTGGAATTATTCGATCGTCTTTGAATCACGTATTCGTATTCGATAACGCCTCCTTCGAATTCTATATTGCTTTCGCCTTCACCTATTTTAGAATGACGAAGGCGTTATACTAGAACTTCTTCTAAGCCTTCGTAACGACTATGACCATTCTCACTCAATGTTGCTATATTTTCATCCTAAACTACTCGACCCTCCCCTCGACCCTAAATCTACAAGCTTGACTTTCTAATCACTTGAAGTGATTACAATCGTCTCTTAATCATATCCTCAACCTAGACCATGACCATATAAACTTCTTTAAGGGACCCTTCTATCTACCGTTGTGCCTTTTCACCCCCTACGAATTCCTAATTTCGAGGACAAAATTCTTTTAAGTTGGGTAAGATGTAAAACCCGTAAATTTCTACTATTATTTTTTATTAAATTTGGTACTGATTTAAAATTTTGTATTGTACGTCGCGTAGTCGTATTTAGGGGTGAGCATCGGTTCGGTTCGGTCCGAACCGAACCGAAAAAATTAAAACCGAACTCAAAATCGAACCGACCAAATCAAAACCGAACCGAACCGAATTGGTTCAGAACCGAACCTGAACCGAACCGAATTGGTTCGGTTCGGTTCATCGGTTTTTCGGTTATATATATATATATATATATATATATATATATATATATATATATATATATATATATATATATATATATATATATATAAACCGGTTTTAAAGTTCGGTTTTCGGTTCGGTTCGAAAACCGAACCCAAAAACCGAAAACCGAACCGAAAATCCAAAAAAACCGAACCTCTAAACCGACAACCGAACCGTTTAAAAAAAAACCGAACCGAAACCTTATTTCGGTTCGGTTCGGATCGGTTTTCGATTTTAAACCGAGTTTTGCTCACCCCTAGTCGTATTGTACGTCGCGCACGAAATTTTTTTCTTGCTCGTCGAGTGCACATATGTGCGAGCGTACATTTTTTAGAAAAACATTTTTTTATTTTATTATACGCTTTCAAATTATTATATATAATTATTATTCTTGCTATAAAAAGCCTTTTATTTTTAGCAGTTATTAATCATAAATAATATTTTATTGTATACTAGAAAAAGCATAATTATGAAAATATTATTTGTGCATAAATATAAATTTATAATTATTTATTAGTTTATTTTTAATGTAATTTTTGAAATTATTATTATTAGTATTTTAGAAAATATATTTTAAAATTATTGTGGCATTTAAATCTTGATTTAAATTTATGGATTTATTTAAATAGTTAAATATTTACAATTTGATTTATCCCATTTGATTTAAACTAAAAATTTAATTAGATTTAAATTGGATTTGTATTTAGATTTGGATTTGATTGCTTTTAAATTAAATTACGAATTATCTATTTTGGGTTTTAAAATATTCCAAATCCTATCCAAATGGAAATTTCTACATCCCATAAATAGGCAGGTACTCCTCCATAATTTTTATCATTCACAAATAATCCACAAATATTTTTCCACCCACGTGCATCGTGTCCATGTTTTTTCCTCCCACATCTTATTCTATTTTACATATACAATTCTTTTTCTCTGTCGGACACACCCCGACACCATCAATCATCAAACCCTAAACCTAACTTTTACCCTAAACCTAGCTTCTGCCCCTGACCATGTTGTCCGACCCGACGATCTACGACCAGCCTCCCCAACCAACCACCAGTCTTCCCCTTTCGACCTTGCCATTACCAACGAACTACCTCTGCACCACCGTGTCCACCGCATAGCCCCAAACCCTTACCGACACACTGCCAGCCTCACCAGACAACCGCCACCACCATAACCTCCGTCATGACCACCACCACACCCGTCGACCGATTTCCGACCAACCACCCAAGCCGACAACACCACCACCGTCCCATCACAAAACCTGCCTCCGACCAGCACCACGCCACCTCGGTACTGCCCCGACCCCCTGTTTCCGATCCCTGCCAACCAGATCCACCACCACTACCACAATAAACCACCGCCACCCCGGCCATCGCCGGCCGGCCGCGCCCAAAAAGAAAAGAAACCAACAACCCTAAAATAGAACCCACCACCATTACTTACCTCCGTACCACCGCGTCGGCCACCGAACGCCGATCGCCGCCTCCACTGGATCACCCAGCGCTGGCGGCTTCACCCTCCGCCGTCGGATCTCCCTAGCCACCCGCCGTTCCCCGTTCTCCGCCGCCGGATCCCCCACTTCCTCCGCAGCGCGCCGCCCGATCGAACCCCTGACCGCTGGACCACCGATTTTCCCCCGGCGAACCACTGCCCGCTGTCGCGTTGGCCTCTGCCCCGATCCGCAGCATTTCCCCCGACTTCTCCCCTCTCTCCCGCAGCTCCGCGCGTCCGCCACCTCCTCGCCGCGTCGCTCCGCCTAGCTCGCCGCCCTGTCCTTCAAGACCGCCAGCGCCCCTTCTTTCCACTCTCCTCCGTAAACCCATGAATGCCGCACGCAGCTCCGGCCGAAACTACCATCCGACAGCCTCAGCCTCCATCCCACACCGAGCTCCCCCTCGCCTCCTCGTCCCCGACGAGTCTCCCACCGCTCCTTCCTCTCTCTTCTTCACTCTCACTTCTCTCTCTCTCTGTTCCTCCTCTCTCTTCCTCTTTAAAAACTTTAATTTTCCTTTCTATTTCTAAAACGTTACTTGCTGGTCTCCTCTTCTAAACGTTACTTGCTGGTCTCCTCGAAAGAGGAGAGCCACATGGCGCTATCGTTTTATTTTTATTTTTTTATTTTTATTATAATAATAATAATTATTATTATATTCTTATTCCTGCAGACAGCTGTGTTGTCATCATTAGTAATATTTTAAATATTTATTATTGTTATTATTATTATTATTATTATTATTTATTGTTGTTATTTGCTATTAGTAATATTTAGTATTATTGTTATTACTATTATTATTAGTTTTATTATTATTGTTATTACTATTATTATTATTATTATTATTATTATTATTATTATTAGGTTTTGTTAAATAAATATATAGTAATATTTCTAAATTAATTTGATCACAAAATATTTTATTAGGCTACTCCCACCTTATTCTCTTAATTGGGTTATAAGTCCTAAAATAGTGTTATATTATTTGGTATCAGTTATGGCCTTAGAAGTTTAAAACTTATATTGGATATAAATTATTATTTTCTTGCCTATCTTGTTTTCCAAGATTTTATTTATACTATTATGGATAAAACTAAAAAACCTAGTTTTTAGTGTAAATAAATTTCAAATATAGTTTCTTTATAGTAAAGTACTTTATAAATGTAGTCATTAAATATTTGACTAAGTAAAGTTTTTCATATATATATTTTTAGAATTATTATAAATATTTATTTATACTCAAATTCTTTCATTATTGAATCTTGTCCCTGGCTAGTCATACTCGTATCTTCTAGCAAATCTCGAACTTCCTCATATCGTTCCTAGTCAATTTGACTATTTTGGACCCAATAGAATTGTCCGTGCCACCACCCGAGGTCACCTTGCATAGTTATTGTACCAAAGTCGTAGTTCGAGCCACATTGATCATTGCAGTACACCAGGCAAGACACCTTGCCTTTACTGTTTAATTTTTTGCTCAATATCATGCATATTTTATTTCTTATAAGTTGTTCTTTCAAAACAGTATGTAGTTGCAAATTATTATATTGTAGTTTTTTTATGCATTTGGCCTAGAGTTAAGAGACCGCCTTTGTTTGTGCCGCATCCATTGGCCTGACACCTTTGTGCCACGATGTCATGTGTCTTATATAGATTCGGACTTGCGTACCGACCGTACATCGGTGCGTACAGGACGAGCGTTACGATATAACTGCTAATATAGTTGTCTAGAAGACTTAGCGGTTATTAGAAATATCGTGGTGTGGATTCAGCACGAGTAGTGCATGGGGAGGGTGAAGACAGTTATTAGGCGCAGGGGCTTTCACACCTTTTCCTTCGTCTAGCTGCCATTTGTGACTCAATCGAGAGCTAGTGGCCGTGCATTTATTTATTTTTCTCTAGATGCCACTAGTGCCTCGGTTGAAACACAAATGTGCCGTACATTTACCCTCGTCTAGCTGCCGTTAGTGACTCACCCAAGAGCTAGTGGCCGAGCATTTATTTTTCTCTAGATGCCCCTTAGCTCTCACTCAAGTGCTAATGGACAGTGCATTTACTTTTCTCTAGACGTCACTAGTGCCTTGGTTGAAACGCTAACGCACCGTGTTTCTAGTCTCGGGAGCTCTTGTGTGGAACGTTGTCTTCAAATTGTATTTTCACATAGAATGGTTAAGAACCTTTATTTGTGTAGTCACATATACTTTTTTTCTGTTGAGCTTTATTTATTCAGTTTTTGGCATGATATTATGTGTCTTGTTACGTCCCTCTGAGGACCTGGTTATCTCGCCAGGTGTGTGTTCTTGTCTTTCACAGGTGTTCTAGCTCTAGTCGTGATCATCGCTATTTCTTCATGAATGATTGCATTTGGATCGTCTTTGCTTCGCTCGCCAAATTCATTTCTTTACTCATGTATTTATCATTTACTTGTTGGTAGTGGATTTGTTTTCGCCCAACATATTGTATCAAGACAATTCATTATCATTTTATGATATCTTTTATTCCTTTATTTTGTGTGGATGAGATTAGTTATGGTTCTACTGCATTTTACAGCTTATGTATTCATACGAGGTATCCATATATTGGAGTGTACTTCGTATGAGTACAGCTGGCATGTCTACGTTCCATGTCCTACGTATTTTGGGACTGGGGCGTTACACATACACTATAGGTGAGTTCTTTATAAAGAGTCATGGCATGAAGCATTGTGCTTCATTGCGGTACTGCGCCGCTATGACATGGATTAAAGCCGAGGCTTTACCCCACCTGGGTACCTCATCGTAGTGTCATACTATTGTAGCATGAGGTCACAAGCCTCTTTGTAGTGCCAAACTACCCAGCATGAAGCATTGTGCTTCCTTGCGGTGTTACGCCGCTATGAAATGGCTCGCGAAGCCGAGGCTTTACCCTACCTAGTACCTCTTCGTGGTGTCATGTCACTGTAACATGAGGACATCATCCTCTTTATAGTGCTGTCTACCTCTCTTTCTTACGATTATCATATAGCATTAGGCTACATGCCTATTTGCGGTGCTACTCCGCTGTGACTTGGCTCACAAAGCCGAGGTATTACCCCTAACCGGGAACCTCATGGTGGAGTTACCCTACTATAGCATGGAGTTACACTCCTTGTAGTGCTGCGCTACCGTGCTTCCTGTAAAGCACTCCAGGCATTCACTCTGTCGTAGAACTCATTAAGTCATTTAAGCCAACCTTCTCACAGGATCCATTTTTTAAAGAATATATAGTAGACAACAGTGGTTATGGGTTCATAACCCTTTCATGTTCCAAAGAACAAGTTCCCACTGTTACCTGATATTATTCCAGTTAATAGTCCTCCATTGAACCAAAAGCTAGACGCCTAGTAGATTTTTCTTTGAACTAATAACGTAAAACTTTATGGTAGGAATGTAATAACACAATATCAGAATGCCTTCAAGCCTATTTTATAAGCTGTGTCATCGACCAGCTGGCGCTTGAGGCCCTTGGTGAACGAATCTGCCAGGTTCTCCTGACTCCGAACATCAATCACTGCAATGATACCTCTCTTGATGAGATCGTTCACTGCCCTGTGCTTCAACCGCACAGTTCTCTTCTTCCCGTTGAAGAGATTATTCGATGCCACCGCTGCAGTCGTCTGGTTGTCGCAGTATATCGGAATTGCCGGTATCTGCACCCCAACCACTGGAAGATCATACATGAGCTCCCGAAGCCACTCTGCTTCATCTGCTGCGGTATCAAGTGCAAAGAACTCAGATTCCATAGATGATCGTGAGAGCATAGTCTGCTTCTTCGACTTCCACGATATAGCAGCTCCACCCATTATGAAAATGTATTCACCTGTGGATCTCTTGCTCTCCACTTCTGAGCACCAACTGGCATCACTGAAGCCTTCCACTACCGGCGGATCTCCGCTGTATTGCAGTGCATATGTCTGAGTCTTCTTGAGATATCTCATAACCCGCTTCACAGCTTTCCAGTGCTCAACGCCTGGATTGCTAGTGAATCGACTCAGCATTCCCACAGTGAAATCTATGTCAGGCCTAGTGGCTGTAGTAGCGTACATCAAACTCCCGATGATGCTAGCATACTCCAACTGCCTGAATCTTTCCTTCGAGTTCGGCTCCAGCTTCTGATCACCCCGGTACGGCGTATCAATTAAAGGAAGATCATGATACCCGTATCGAGTGAGCATCTTCTCAATGTAATGATATTGTAACAGCGCTAATCCAGTGTCTGTTCAGATGATCTTTGTAGTACCCCGTCCCTACATCGTGCCCGTCTCCGTCCACGGGGTGCGCGAGAAAGGAATACTGTCGCTATCGATTCGGTCTGGACCGATAGATCGGAATCGGTCGAGTCAATCGAACGGGAACGGTTGAATTAAGATCCATTCCACGTTATGGAATGGCTTCTTCGGAACCAAGTCCCATGTTCAGCGGGTTACGCCTCGAGGATTGGCTCTGCGGCTGAGTCGGGAGAGACCTCCCGTTGCTCTGGTTTTCATGCCGCACTTGATTTGGCTTTGGCTTTCGTTTTCGTGAATGCGCTTTTCGTGAATGTTTTCGATAGGTTTTCGTGAAGTGTTTTCGAGCTCGCATTCATATCGAAATTCCTTGAAATACACAGTGTTCTAATCAGTTGCTTATGCGATTGCAGGTGATCGCGTAGGCGACGACAGCGCAGCCAACCGGTCGTTCGCTTGAAGCAAGCCTAAGGCGAGTGGCTGACCTCCTTCGCCCCGTCCCTCTACTTGAAAGCTCAATATGTGAAGTAAAATGAATGCTTGTCATAATAATGTAGAATCAAAGAAATCGTTGCATGATTCTTTATAAAACACTTGTCATCGAACTGCCGATTTCGAAAAAAGAAAAATGCTTCCTTATGCAATCATACTTGGTCTATGCAAAACAGTGAATGAATCGATTAACGTTTATCGCAACGATATGGCTAATTGAGTAAATCAACTAAATTCAAAGGAAAACGGTCATTGGACAACTTGTCGACAATATGTAGTTTCCTCGAACGGTTACCTAGGCCAAGAGACCGATTCGGCCCGGGAGGAACGAGTGTATAGCAAGCGCCAGCCCTTCATCGACGCGAGTTATGCGAGAACATTCGCACAGGGCTCGCTACCCGACGCAAAAGGGTCGCCGTCTAACTCAGCTATAGTCCGAGATGGCTTGACATTGCCAGTGGCCTTCACACCCTTTTTACTGTTTAGCAAATGCATATGGCACGGGATGATTTTGATATCTGCTCATGTTATACAATTTCATATGCTTGCCTCAAAATATTTTGTTAACATGCAAATCGAGCAGGATGGTTAGAAAGATCATTGAAATAGCTAGCTAACATGTTTACGAAACTTCTTGAATCAAATGCAGAGCTTGGATTTAATTAGCCATTCGCCAGTACATGTGTTTTATGCTGATCCTCGCTCCTTGCAGGCCCCGCGAACCAGGAAGGACGCACCAACTAGCTCGGCAACGTTCGTGACTTTTGAAGCTTCGGCCGTGCGTCGAAGACTTTCTCTGTGACTCCCCTTTTGAAGGCTCTCGACAGTCCAAAGAAGATGACTCAGCGTCCCTCCCATCCAAGTCACTGGAGTACCTTGTTGTATATTGAGGGATGTGTGCAATGTATGGAATGGCTATCTCATCGTCACTCTTTTGTAATCGAGTCATGTTGTAGCCCGTGCGGCAATGAGTCTTGTATCAAAGTCTGTAAAAGATGTTCATTATCAATAAAGATCAAGTTTTCTTTACTTATTGTGTGAATCAATTTGTCTGCGTACTCTTTTAGATCTCGTGTCTCGGATTACCTTATGACTATGTCTTGTGCGATCGCAAATTAGGTTCGCACGACATCACGTCCGGGGGACGACTATCGATTCGACGGAATCGGGGCGTGACAATCTTGAGTCCCAAGATAACATCAACATCCCCCAAGTCCTTCATACTGAACTTCATCGAGAGGAACTTCTTTGTCTCCGTGACACAGCTTATATCCGTACCTAGGATTAGCATGTCATCCACGTATAGACAAACGATGACTCCTCTTCCGTCAACAAACTTCGTATAGACGCACTTGTCTGTTTCACTGACCCTGTATCCATTTGACCTTATGACTTTGTCAAACTTTTCATGCCACATTTTGAGAGCTTGCTTTAAACCATACAGAGATTTTACCAACTTGCGGACTTTGTCTTCAAGATCTTTGACGACAAACCCTTCTGGTTGTTGCATGTAGATCTCTTCGGTCAGCTCGCCATTCAGAAATACCATTTTTCACATCCATCTGATGTATCACCATCTTATGTAACACTGCGAGAGCAATCAATATTCTGATGGTGGTCATCCGGGCTACTGGAGTATACGTGCCAAAGTAGTCGATCCCCTGCTTCTGAGAAAACCCTTTTGCCACTAGCCTGGCCTTGAACTTGTCAATGGTTCCATCAGCTTTCATCTTCTTCTTGAAGATCCACTTGCATCCGATAGGTTTTGCTCCTTCAGGTAGATCAACCAACACCCAAGTGTTATTAGAGGTGATTGATTCAATTTCATTGTCTATCGCCTCCTTCCAGAAAACAACATCTCTGGTCTTCATCGCCTCATCATAGGTAAGCGGATCTGCTTCCACATGATAGGTGACGAAGTCATCTCCGAAGTTCTTCGGCCTCCTCGATCGCATCAACGACGGCTCAGCGAGTTCTGGTTCAATCGTTGTCTCCTCAGTAGCAACTTTATCTTGGACAACTGGCTCATTGAAGATCTCAGTCACCTTTGCACCTTCATCATTTTCAGAAATATCCGTTAGAACAATGTTCTTGTGCCTTATAAACTTGTCTTCAAAATATTCAGCATTGCGAGATTCGATGATATAATTTGACTCAATATCAAGAAATCTCCGAGCATCACTCTTCTCGACATACCCCAAGAAGATCGTCTTCGTAGTCCTTGTCCCCAGCTTCTAAATCTTCAGATCTGGGAGCTTCACATAGGCCATACACCCCCACACTCGAATGACATTCAAGTTAAGTCTGACTTTGAACCAGAGTTCATGAGGAGTTACGTCTGAAGTTGCATACGGCACTCTATTTAGAATAAAAGCGACCGCCAATGCAGCTTCTCCCCAGTAGCATTTAGGAAGACCCGCAGTTAGCAGCATTGAGTTCATCATTTCTGTCAACATTATGTTCTTCCTCTCTGCTACTCCGTTAGATTGAGAAGAATACGGAGCAGTAGTCTCGTTTATGATTCTATGTTCTTTGCAGAACAATGTGAATTTATGAGACCAATACTCTCCGCCTCGATCACTTCTTAGCCTCTTGAGTTGTTGTCCAGTTCGCCGTTCAGCCTCGGCCCTGAACTCCTTGAACTTCTCGAACGCTTCGTCTTTAGACTTGAGCAAGTAGACGAATGCGTACTTTGAGAAGTCATCGATGAAGGTTATGAAATACTTCATCCCGACTTTTGTAGAGAATTGCTTGAAGTCACAGATATCGGAGTGCACCAACTCCAGAAGATCTGTGCTTCGATTGACCCGATGAAAGGGTTTTCTTGTGATCTTTGTCTGCACACATACTTCACACTTCTCTACCTTACTCCCACATTTGGAGATAAGTCCTAGACTGGACATTTTGTTAATTCTTTTACAGTGAACATGTCCTAGCCTGTTATGCCCCACAACTCAAGAGAATAATCAGAACGAGTGATTACATTGATTACATTTGACTGGTTTACACACTACTAAAATACCCTACTTTACCGACGGAAGTTTAGCGACGGACGTATTCCGTCGCTAATAGCGACCAGTTTCCGACATCTTAGCGACGGATTAGCGACAGACAACATAACATAATTTTTTCCAATTTTAAATGTAAAAATTTGTCGAGTTTCCGTCGCTAAGTCGACGAACGTTAGCGACGGATTCTTTTTCGTCGCTTATTCGTCGCAAATGTTGGCGGTAAAATCTTTAAAACATTGGCGGAAACTTTAGCGACTAACTGGCGACGGATATATCCGTCGGAAAACACCTTTTAATTGGCGACGGTGTAGCGACTAATTTATTCCGTCGCTAGGTTCTGTGCCCTAACTTAAATTGAACCGACGGGGGGGAATTTTTTATTCCCCCCAAAACTCTCTCTCTCTCTCTCGCGGCTCTCTCTCTCTCACACGCGGCTCTCTCTCTCTCTCTCTCGCGGCTCTCTCTCTCTCTCTACCAGGTATCTCTCTCTCTCTCTCTCTCTCTCTCTCTCTCTCTCTTTCTCTAATTTTGGGTTTTGGGGCCGGGGGGGAGTGGGGGGGGGGGTCGGCTTCGCGGGAGGTGGAGAGGGCGGGGGGGGGGGGGTGGTGAATGGGGTCAGGGGGTCGGGGGGGTGTTGGTAATGGGGGCAGGGGGTGGAGGGGTGGGGAATGAGGGTCGGGGGGTCGGGGGGGTGGGGAATGGGGGCAGGGGGGTCGGGGGGTGGGGGGTGGAGAGGACAGGGGGGTCGGGGGGGTGTTGAATGGGGGCAGGGGGGTCGGGGGGGTCGGGAATGGGGACAGGGGGGTCGGGGGGCGGGGGGTGGGGGGTGGAGAGGGCAGGGGGGTCGGGGGGTGGGGAATGGGGGCAGGGGGGTGCATTCCCCGATACGGATACGGTTTGGCATGTCCCGATCCTAAGAAATAATACTATTTCATTTAATTTAATTTCATTTAATTTCAAAACTACTAAGAAATAATACTTAAAACACTTAAGTATTGATGTTAGCTAGATAGCTTAGACTTATATTGCAATCTCTTATTCACACGAGTATTGATATCGCCGATGCCAATACTCGTAGGAATATATAGTCCGATACCGATTCCGATACCGATACTTTGAACCTTGATTTAAATACATGTTAGTATAGTGTCTTCACATATATGTTAAGAGTATATACATGATTAGCAAGGTAACTAGATACAAGTTATGATACAATGTAAATACAAGTATACATGTTAGCTAGATAGCTTAGACTTATATTGCAATCTCCTATTCACACGAGTATTGATATCGCCGATACCAATATTCGTAGGAATAGTCCGATACCGATATACATTGTAGAGCTCTGTTTTGCTATTCTGGACATGTTGTGACCTGTGCTGTTCTAAATAGGAGCCAGACACACTCCTGAGACGGGGGAGTATGTATAGTGATGTGGATTCTTACTAACTTATCACGTGAACCCATTTATGGGCCCTTCATTGAACCTTCTCATGTGCAACTTTCAGTCCATTCACAGTTCCCTATATTGTACTCTACATCACCTAGTTCACTTATATCTAACATCCTAACCCTAATCCAAATTTATGAGTATCGGTATCGGGCTATTCTTATGTTTAGTTTGTCTTACGATACAGATTTTCACATCCAAATTGAGGATGAGTCGTTATTTTGTTGATCGTACATGGATGTACAAACGGCAACACGAGAGTAGAATTGGTGTGAGTGACAATTTTCAGGCAGGCGTGGAAGTATTTCTTAATTATGCAATGAGCAAAGCTCAGTACATGGACGGTAACAAAATTAAGTGTCCATGTGTTAAATGTCACAATAGACGTTACGAAGAAGTGGTGACTGTGAGAGATCATTTGACCCGTAAGGGTTTCGTACGTAATTACGGCCTGTGGTCATCGCAAGGTGAACTATATTCGGAAAGACAGGCTGCGGAAGCTGCTACTTATGCTTTTGATGATAATGCTGCAACGGATGTCATCGAAGACCACGGATGCTCTGTTGATTATGGAGATCTGCAGAACCTTGCACGAGATATGGTGTATGATACGGCAGGGCCTAATTTTGATCCGGAGGATCCTAATCCCGAGGCGAAGGAGTTCTATGACATGTTTCAGGACGCAGATACTTCTCTATATCCTGGTTGTGAGACTCATTCCGCACTGTCAGTGACGATACGGTTGTTGAACATAAAGTCTGATTTTAACTTGCCACAAGCTTGCTATAATCGGATCACAGAAGTAATCAAGGAGGTGTTACCGAAGGAATCAAAAGAGCTACCAAAAAACTTCTATAAGTCAAAGATGATGGTCCGACAACTGGGACTGGGGTACGAGAAGATAGATTGTTGTCGCAACGGATGCATGTTGTACTACAAAGAGAATTGCGTATCAGAAAGTTGCAGCTTCTGTAATGCGGATCGTTACAAGCCAGTACAGGGAAAAGAAAAGTCGACTAGAAAATGACGTCCTTACAAGTATATGCATTACTTGTCGATCACGAAGCGCTTGCAGAGGATGTATATGTCTCTAAATACAGCAGAACACATGACGTGGCACAGCGAAGAACGCATAAAGGACGAAGGAGAATTGTCACATCCTTCGGATGGAGAGGCGTGGAAACATTATGATTTGTGTCATCCAGATTTTGCTGCAGAGCCTAGAAATGTACGCCTGGCGCTATGTGCTGATGGCTTCGCCCCTTTCGGACAGTCGGGATCTCAGTACTCATGCTGGCCGGTCATTCTTACCCCTTACAATCTGCCACCATGGATGTGTATAAAGACTCCTTATATGTTTCTGACAGCTATCATACCCGGTCCTAAAAATCCGACGAAGAACATCGATATATATTTACAGCCGTTGGTGGATGAGCTGAAACAGCTGTGGGAGATCGGCGTCACGACCTATGATATTTCCAGGAAACAGAACTTTCAGATGAGAGCTTCACTCATGTGGACAATCAATGATTTTCCAGCATACGGTATGCTGTCGGGATGGAGTACGCACGGCAACATGTCTTGTCCGATATGCATGAAAAATAGTAAGGCGTTCCGCCTTAGGCATGGAGGAAAAACTTCTTTCTTTGACTGTCACCGTCAATTTCTGCCCGCGACCCATCCTTGGAGAAAGAATAAGGACGCGTTCAGATATGGAAAACAAGAATTTTCTCAACCTCCTGCCAGATTTTCGGGATACGATATTTGGGAAGCTGTAAAGAAATTGCCCACCGCAATGGAAGATCCATCGAACCATCGTGTCGAGGGGTTCGGACAAAGCCATAACTGGACCAAACGGAGTATGTTCTGGGACTTGCCTTATTGGAAAGATAATCTTATAAGGCATAATCTTGATGTCATGCATATCGAAAAGAACGTGTTCGATAATGTCTTCAATACCGTCATGGATATTAAAGGAAAGACGAAGGATAATCCAAAAGCAAGACAAGACATAGCCGAGATATGCAAGCGTCCTCATCTGAACTTGATACAAAGGGGTGCTGGTGGACAATTAAGTAAGCCTATAGCGCCATACACATTGAGCAAGGAAGATAGATTAATAATCTGCAAGTGGATATCTAATTTAAGATTTCCCGACGGCTATGTTTCGAATTTGTCTAGATGCGTTGATCTCAATGAACGCAAGCTAACGGGAATGAAGAGTCACGACTGCCACGTGTTTATGGAAAGATTACTGCCCATTGCTTTGAGAGAGTTGTTGCCTTCTGCTGTATGGGTTCCGTTGGCCGAGCTGTCTACATTCTTCAGGGATATCTGTTCAACTAAGCTGACGGTGCAACATATGGTACAACTTGAGGAGAAGATTGTCTTAACAATCTGCAAGTTAGAGAAAATATTTCCACCGGACTTTTTCGACAGCATGGAGCATCTACCGATTCATCTAGCATACGAAGCCCGTGTCGGTGCATCTGTTCATTATCGATGGATGTACCCCTTTGAAAGGTAAATAAAAATCGATATAATTTAAGTGAAATTTAAGTGGATTTTACAATTCATTGTTAATTCTCAAGATAATTTGTCTCTTTAGGTACCTACACCATCTAAAGAAGAAAGTTGGCAACAAGGCTCATATAGAGGCTTCGATATGCGAATCATATCTTATCGAGGAGGTGTCAAATTTCTGCTCCATTTATTTCGATACTCATGTCGAGACAAATCGAAATAGACCTCAAAGGAATGAAGAAGACGTTGAGGATGGAGGTATATTCAATTTAAGGGACAAGCCTATTGGGGCTAGTAAGAAACGGTGGTTGACCGACGATGAGTATGATACCGCTCACCGATATGTCTTGTTAAATTATGACATACAAGAAGTGAGAGATTTGGAGAAGTAAGTGACTACGCCTCGTTATAATCTCTAATTTGGTGAATTAAGTGACTACACTTATTTTTATTCTCTCTAACAGTGTATTTAGAGGTGAAGTCAAAATGAGGACACCATATATTACAGATGAGGGACTTCAAAGAGAGGTTGATTGTACCTTTCCGTCCTGGTTTCGTAAATACGTAAGTAACTGAGATAATATGTTATGCGGCTACCATTAAAATATATGCAGCTAAAATATTTAAATTATCAATACATGTTTACAGGTTTTATTGCCTGAAACAACACTCATAAATGAGAGCATTCGTTATTTGGCATTGGGACCGAAGAAGCATGCAAAGACTTTGTCAGGCTATGTCGTTAATGGCTTCAAGTTTAAGTCAACTCAGCATGCTATAAATGTCGAATTTCTCAATGACGGCTTCGATACCAAGAATTCTGGTGTTTGCATAAGAGGCACCATCTATGACGACGAGCCGGACTTTGACTATTATGGAGTGCTTCGGAAGATTGTAGATTTACAATATAGTGCCCCATATGATATGCATATTATGATGTTCAAATGTGAGTGGTTCGATACGAGACCAAATATCGGTTGGAGAATCGATATACAATTTGGATTCGTCGATATAAATCATCGCAGGAGGTATAGAGGGTCCGACACGTTTGCGATAGCAAGTCAGGCTGTTCAAGTCTACTATACAAGCTACCCAAGGCGTCGTAGAGATCGATTTGACTGGTGGGCAGTATGCAAGATTAAATCTAGAAATACATTCAACGTTGGAGACCCAGCATACCAAGAGGACCAGATCGAGAAGCCCCAATACATGGGACAACAGTCGGATACCATGGACGTGGAAGATGTCGATATACCTCATGCTGAGGAAAATAGAGGGGAGGAAGAGGTTGATATACAAGACTTAGCTGTCAACCAGGGGAGAAAGAGGCGTCTTGTCCCAAGTATTGAGCCTGAAGAAGAAGAAGAAGAAGAAGAAGAAGAAGAAGAAGAAGAAGAAGAAGAAGAAGAAGAAGAGGATGAGGATGAGGATGAGGATGATGATACAGATGAAGTCGACGATGAGGATGATGATATAGATGAAGTCGACGATGAGAATGAGGATGAGAACGATGACGATGACGATGAGGACGAGGACGATAACGATGATTAGATTAAATATCGGTATATATTAGAAGCACTTACAACTAACTTAGTGAATTCAGTTTAGACGGACACATTCTTATTTCAGTTTATGTTTTTGTCGTTCGATCATCTACTTATTGTATGATTTTCTTTTTACAGATGGCACTCTTAGTTCTCATTGTCTTGACGGCACTCGCCGCCCTGCTGCTGGTATATATATTTTAGTTCAGTTTTATATTCATTTATACTTCTATATTGTTAATTATATTTATGTGTTCTATTTACAGGTCATGGTCACTACCACTCGTGCTGCTGGCAGTGGCCGTGGACGTGATGGTAGTGGTGCTGGTGGTGGCGGTACTGGCCGTGGTGGGCGTGGTGGTAGCGGCACTGGCCGTGGACGTGATGGTAGCGGTCGTGGTGGTAGCGGCACTGGCCGTGGACGTGATTGTAGCGGTCGTGGTGGTAGCGGTCGTGGTCGCCTTCCACATTCCCCGGATATAGAGTCCTCCGATCCCGACCTGGAGAGCCCGGCCACAGACTCTTCCCGCCGTCGATCTATCTCTGCGCATGGACCTTCATCTTCATCGAGGCCTGAGACTCCATCCGCTAGCGGATCCGTTCCGCCCCCGGATGCACCAGCGGGTACACCATCAGTTACTGCAGGGTGGGCTCCGGAGTACCCCCGGATTCAGCTTCATCCTGCTACCGGTGAGTACATCCGCGGACCCGCGGATCCTCCGACGCCTCCAGAGAGGCCGATAGGCGAGAACCGACGAGAGCTATGGCCCGCGGGTGATACGTAAGTAAATTTAAGTTAATTTATTAAATTTGTTTCATTTATTCAAGTTAATAATCCAGTCTTTGCTTCTTTGTAGGTTTTTCCCGTATGATGCTGCCCGGATACTCGGGCAAATTATCTGGGAAAACTACCATGGCCCCTACCTCAATTTTTCTGAGGTGCCTCAGAACATGCAGTACGTCTGGCTCGAGGAGATGAAGGTATATATATATCTTTTGGTTAATTATTAATTATTCTTTAATCCACTAATTTTTTAATTACGTGATAATTTAATTTGTATGTCAGACGACGTTCTGGTGGCCCCCCCATCGCGAGGAGTTGATTCGCAAGGCCTACAAAGCCGCCGCCGGGAAGAAGATACGGGATGCGGTGTACGACGTTCGTACGGCGCATTCGAGGAAGAAGTGGCTCCGGGAGGAGTACTACGAGCAGATGTTGGAAGATGTTGTGTTTGGATATTTGTACATAGATGTTTGGATATTTCTGTTTGATATTGGATATTATGAATTTGGATATTTGGATATTTGTTGATCGTACATGGATGTTTGGATATTGGATATTATGAATATGTGTAATATTTACGAAAAGGAAATAGAATGTTTCTGTAATTTTTTTTATTAATGTTGCATTTAGCGACGGACTAGCGACTAATTAGCGACGGATATATCTTTTTAGCGACCGATGAGCGACTTACTAGCGACGGAAAATCCGTCGCTAACTGGGTAATATAAATATTTGCAGTTACCGACGGACGAGCGACGGACAATCCGTCGCTAACTGGTTGAAATAAATTTGCAGGTAGCGACGATCTAGCGACCAACTAGCGACGAAATTTCCGTCGCTAACTGGGTACAATTAATATTAGCGACGGAATGTCGACTACCTAGCGACGGTAAATCCGTCGACATGGTTCTGGAAATATGGTAGGTTTCCAGAGACTTAGCGACGGATAATGGGTCGCTAATCCGTCGCTAATCTGTCGAGGATGACGACGGACTAGCGACGGCTTAGCGACCCATTATCCGTCGACGTGGTTCTGGAATTATGGAAGCTTTCCAGAACCAGGCCGACGCCCTACCCGTCGCTAATCCGTCGCTATAACGTCGAGGTTAACGACGGGATGGCGACGGAATAGCGACCGATGTTGCGTATCAGGAACCTCTCTGATACGCTTTTACCGACCTATTTACGACGGCTTAGCGACGGATATTTTAATATTATATGCCATGTAAACCGACGGGAACAAGTCGCTAATCCGTCGCTAATCCGTTGAAAGGCAACCGTCGGTAATCAGTCGCTAGTCCGTCGGTTAATCATTTGTCCGACGGCTTAGCGACGGACAAATTTTAGCGACGACGTATTTCCCGACGGCCATCTTCATCAAATATTCGTCGCTATGCCGTCGGTAATTTATGTTACCGACGGATTCGCGACGGATGTGGCCGTCGCTAAAGTTGGTTATTTTGGTAGTGACAAGCTGAATTTTGAACATCCCTTCAGTTTGAAAAGCTTTTCCGAAGTATGTTCCCTTCTTGGACATCACCATCTGGCCAGCATTGATATCCATCCTCAAGCCTGCGTTGCTAAGCAGGCTTCCAGAGATCAGGTTCTTTGCAATCACCGGAACGTGCTTCACACCTTGAAACGTCAGAGTGTTCCCGGATGTGAGTTTCAGCTCCACAGTTCCGACCTCCAGAACTTCAGCTTGGGCTTGGTTCGTTATGATAACTTTTTCAGAAGTTGGCTTATATATGATGAACCATTCCTTGCCAGAGCAGACATGGCAGGTCGCACCAGTGTCTATCCACCAGTCAGAGTCAGCCCCCACAGCTGTGACCTGAGAAATCATAGCAACAATGTTAGAAACCATGGAAACCTTGCTAGGCTCACCTTGCTCAGCTTGTTTGGGCTTGGATTTGCATTCACTCTTATAGTGGCCCTTCTTGCCACAGTTGAAGCAAGTCACGTGGGACTTGGACTTCTGTTGCTTGAACGAAGGACCCTTCACTTTCGGATTAGTGGAGTCCTTCTTCTTGTGATGAGAAGCCACCTGCTTTCCCTTGAACTCTCTTGTCTGCACCAAGTTGGCCTTAGCTAGTTGGTTGGACAGAGAGTTCATCTTCTGTTGAGATCGCATTTCGTCCTCAACGTGGATCTCTTGTAGGAGATCTTCCAAGCTAATGTCCAACTTCTTTCGATGCATTCTAGTACAGAAGTTGCTCCAACCAGCAGGAAGTTTCGAGACTATCCTTCCAACGACAAACTTGTCGACGAGGGGCATCTTCTCTTCATCTAACTTCTGGCGCGACTTCAGGAATTCCTTCACTTGAGGTAGCATCGCCATCTCGTCTTCGAAGAGCCACTTGTGGTACTTCTCGACGATGAAGATTTTGGACCTGTTCTCATCATCTTCATATAGCTTACCCAAAGAATCCCAGATCTCTTTGGCCTTCTCCTTATTGGAATATGACTCTGCCATAGAGTCTTCCATAGAATTGAGAATCAGCAGTTTACATATGCTGTTTTCTCTCTTCCATTTGCTCTGCTTGACGAGTGCAGCAGTAATAGCTTCGGCAGTTCCTCCTTCTGGAATGTCGGTTCATCCTCAATCAACACATGGTCTACGTCCACGAGTTGAAGATTAAGGGTGACCTTTCTCTTCCAGATTTGAAAATGTTCTCCGTCGAATTTCTCCAACTTGTTAAAGCTGGTATCGATGAGAGAAGCACGAGAGTTCTCCATCTATAAGGATCTTGCTTTGAGATTGTTAGTCCCGGGGCTTGATCAAAGATGGTAGACTCGATGTCGAGATCAGAGGTTCAACAAATGTTCACCTTCTGATTATTCTCGAGATCCAAGAGGAACTCTATAATATGAATCTGATTACAAAAGCAATAATAATCAGAAAGTAAATCTCACGTTCTTCATTGCAATCGCAGTTGCAGACGGACAGAACTGAGTTACAACTCAGATGAAGGAGAAGAAAGAAGAAAAAAAAAGAGGAAAGGTTCTTGCTGGGGTGATTAAGATCACCGTTGCTCAAAGCAAGATTCGTCCCACCACGATCTGCTTCCAGGAACCAGCAAGTTCACGAAGAACTTCTGGAACGCTCGTAAGTCAAAATTTGAGACTTGAACGGGCTTCCTGGACTTTACAGACTCCCTTAACTCTCTTCTTGGTGCATCTTTCAAAGGAGGTCAAGTGGCTCTATTTATAGAGTGGAGTTGAGACTTCACCTCTTCTCCTATCCGATGTGGGACTAAAATACCAATACTCAAAAATAGAGTTTGATATTTTAGATCATCCCACAATCAGCATAGAAGTGTGCCAGTCCACGCCTACCCCCCGAACACTCCCGTGCATGCACGAGACATCATGGAGTCCATGTCCGAGTCCGAGTCCGCACAACAAAAATCAACTTGCATCCTTGTTGGATTTAATCATTTTTTCTTCTAGGAAAATACTTCCACATGGCACAAACTTGTGCCCCACTACACCTCATGTGCACACCTCAACACAAGCAATGCATTATATTGAGATACTCACCATTTGGTGTAGCCGATGTGGGACTATCTTTTCTAGTCCAAAGGCAAAAACACCAACAATATATACCTTGCTTGCCTTTTTTCCTTCCCCAAAGCATCATAGGGAAACCAAGCCATTATCAGAGTTTAATCTGGTAAATTGATCATTAAAATACCAAGTAGGCACTACACCACTCTCTTCAACCCAATTATCTAACTCATAAAAAATGAAACTGCTATGTTGCCCGCAGATTTGGATCGCAATTATGACATGCGGGCCATGAGTCGCAAGGGGCTTCAGAAATTTCGGAGTGGGCCAGGTGTGGTGCAGGGGGACCCAGTGGATGGTGATACGTCGGCGTGCGAACAGGCACACGGTCATCCTGGATAAAAAAATTTCCATAAAAATAAAAATTATTGATTTTTTTTTTTTTTGAGATGCTTTGGAATGAAAAAATTGTGTATTCCGATCACCATCTTTTAAGGCACAACTCGAGACTGTTGACGTTATTTCTTCACACACCAACAATTGATCAATTTTCTTATTTCCCAATTTTGTTTTCTTCCGCGCTTGATGTAACTGAGATTTTCAACCCGTAACTCGAGTAGTCTATAATTCATTAGTTTTAGCCTTTTTTTTTTTACACTGCCAAATTTTTTGCGCTGTCATCTAGAAAGATTTTATTCCGCATAACCCATCACTGGATGAAGAGTGGGAGGAGCAGAACTCATAGTTTGTAGTACTGACTGATATCGATGCGATACTATCGGTACAACTATAGTTTGGCATGTTTCGATCCGGTACCAATTGCTACTTAATTTTTTTTCAGTCAATTAGACACAAAAAAAAAAAATTGAACAAAAAAGACTAAATCACCAAGGTTGTAAACGATAACAACAATGTAAAAGTGTGTAAGTGGAGAGCACTTACTTATTGCAAGTAAACCAATCAATAATGGCGACTATTTTTTTTTTTCATTCAGTTTCAAAACTACTTAGAAACTATATAAAAAATACTTAAAGTTATATTTAATATATAAAATAATTTCTTTTATAAATTTAATAATAATAATTTATTTTTAAAAAAAAATTGGTACTTGATACGATATAACACACACACAATCCGATACCGAGCAAACGTTGGTAGAACACCTCAAGGCTCAAGTGAGCCAAAACATTTGATATGGGTTTATGCGATTTTCTCACGTTGAAGTAACATAGCTTCAAAACGAGACTTCTTTTCCTATCACCCATAACCAACCAAAGTGCTGATGAGCGGTCGTCCTTAGACCTGTCAATGGATAGTCGAAAATTCGAATCCGATCCGATTCCGTATCCGAACTTTCGGATATTTTTCGAAATTTCGGATATCGGATTCGGATATTCGAATATTTTTCGGATATTATCCATTTTCGGATACGAATTCGGATATTAAGGTATTCGAATCCGTTAATATCCGATCTGACTTTAAATTGCAAATTTCGGATATCGAATTCGGATATCGGATTCGGACATCCAAAATTTTATATATATTATAGTATAATGTATATGTAATATATATTAATTAATAGAGAAGATTAAAGTATTTTATTCTCAACTGACTTTTACATAAATTAATTACAATATAATTTATATATAATAGTAATATATATTAATTACAATTTACAACAGAAGAAGAAAGGACTCAAATATGTAGAGAAATTGAATTTGGTTTTCGGATATTCGGATAATAACTAAATTTTTAATATTTCGAATTTCGGATATTCGGATAATAACTAATTTTTTAATATTTCGGATTTCGGATATTCGAATACTAGCATTAGAATTTTTTAGCTAATCGGAACGGATATTATCCGATATCCTTTAAACTAGACGGATACGAATTCGGAGTGTCAAAAGAGATATCCGTTCGGATATCGGATCGGATTCGGATATTAAAAAAAAAAATTCGGATACGGATACGTATATTATCCTGTCCGTACCGATAAACATCCATTGACACCCATAGTCGTCCTTCGAAGTGCAAAAAGAAATTTATTCCGCCAAGCAAAATTTGAAACTGCACGCGTCTAAGTCAGTCTCTCGAGAACACAATCAGTCCCATTCCGCAAATTACACCATGGAGACTTTGGTTCCGAGTAACCCATGTCCAAGAAATCATATCATAGTCATTAAGAAAACTCATTCGTTTGCCAAAAGAAGCTCCGTCTCTGTCTCCAGACTTTTTCGGTCACACTTGACAATTTCATTAAAACACATCCCCCATCCATATCCATGGCACATTAAGTAATATCAGCAACCACTATGAAAGTGTTGAAAAATTAGAAAGCTCACAGACAAGAGATAGAAAGCTACTTTGAATTAAAGTATATCCAAAATGCTATTTGGCTTCCAAAAAATTTGAATAATTACCATCTTCCATTATGTGATATATGACATGACTGTTGACGTAGCAAAATTAAACATTAAAATTAATATCAAAATTAATATTCATGTTAAAATTAATATTAATATTAAATTAACATGAACATTAATATTAAAATTAACATTAACATTAATATTAACATTAACATTAAAATTAATATTAATAGCAAATTAACATGAATATTAATATTAATATTAACATTAACATTAATTAATATTAACATTAATTTTAACATTAATATTAAAATTAGTATTAACATTAAACTAAAATTAGCATTAGCATTAACATTAACATTAACAATAAATTTTTTTGGATAATTAATTTTTTGGGTTAAAATATGACATGTCAACTACCATGTCAGATGTCACATAATGGATGATGATATTACCCAAAAATTTTGGGAGCTAAATAGCATAATTAAAAGTATATTCATGACTGAGATGCAAATATAAATACACGTACAGAATATCAAACCAACTAAAAACATGGAATAACTAGTCCCATGATGAACAGACCCTAAATAGTCTTAATCAAAAGTCCATTTTTTTATAGGCCATGTCTTCATGCCCGTTCGTGGTGAATGATTCATTTGAAGTCCACTGAGCTCATTCAGTTAGGTCGTTTATTATGTAGTCTCCAAACCCTATAAAGTTTTGTCCCAGACCGCAATTGTCCGTGCCGATGCTGCTGTCGGAAACACAAAAACTGCAACAAAATTCGGCCAATCCACATCGAAGTCAAACATCGACCTCATCCTCTCATTTCGTTATTGTTTTTTCTCAACGCTCTAACGACCAAAAGTTTCTCGACACGTTGAGCATCCTACCTCCTCCAAGTCTCGGCCTCTGTCTAACGCAAGGCCTAGCTCTGTCCTTGTCCCAAAAGACCAAGTAAAACAAACTAACTTCCTATAGAATAGAACTCCACAACTCATTATTCAAAAAATCATAGAATAATAATAAAACTTAACAAAAAGTTCCCATGATCGTTTAGGACCAGTGGTTCTTGGATGCCCATATAATCCAGTAGTAGTAGCCTCCACACCGTTGAATCATTATGATAATCAATAAGTACATATATAGATGATGATACTGAGAGTTAAATTTGATGGACTAAGTTCACATCCTTTTTCTTCCACCTGACCCAAGGCCGGAGCCACTTAGGCCTAACTCCACCCCAAAATTTTATTATTATTATTATTATTATTATTATTATATATATATATATATATATATATATATATATATATATATATATATATATATATATATATATAATCGAATCATTGTCCACTAATGTCAATGATTTCTAGTTCAAGTGGCTAGTGTGGAGATATAAGTTTCGAGTGGACAATGATTCGATTATATATATATATATATATATATATATATATATATATATAATAATAATAATAATAATAATAATAATAATAATAATAATAATAATAATAATAATAATGTCTTGTTCTCATTGATAGGGTTTGTTACAATATATATAGTGTCTACATGATTGGGCTTATGAGCCATATTTACATTAGTTACAAATATAATCTAACACCCCCCTCAAGTTGGAGCATGCAAGTCACAAATGCCCAACTTGGGAAGTAAAGAATCAAACACATGCTTTCCAAGGGGCTTAGTGAAGATGTCAGCCAGTTAAGAAGAAGTAGAAACATGCGAGGTAATTACGGTGCCATCTCTAATAGCATCGCGAACAAAATGCAAATCCACCTCAATATGCTTACTGCGCTCATGAAATATCGGGTTCTGAGCCAGGTGCAGGACTGGCTGACTGTCACAATACACTGACATAGCGGACTCCTGGCGAACGCCCAAACACACCAATAACTCCTTCAACCATTTCAACTCACAAACAAGCGCAGCAAGAGATCGGTATTAAGCTTCAGCGGAAGATCGGAAAACAGTTGGTTGCTTCTTGGTCTTCCAAGAAATAGGAGACCCCCCTCCCAGAAACACCAACCAGCCTGTAACAGAGCGGCGAGTCAAGGGACAACTGGCCCAGTCGGATTCACACCAACCAGAAAGACGGAGATCACAATCAGCTTTCAAAAGAATATCCTGTCCCGGTGCACATTTTAGATATCTGACAACTCTCAAAGCAGCATGCCAATGATCTTGTCGAGGCTCCTCTAAGAATTGAGACAAGATATGAACAACATAGGCTAAGTCAGGGCGAGTAAATGATAGATAAATCAACCTCCCAACTAGCCTCCAATAAGACTCTGCATCCGCCATCTTTGGACTAGTCGAGTCTGCCAGCTTGTGATTGGGCTCCATGGGAAAGCCAGCAGGTCGAGACCCCATCAAGCCGTATTCTGAAATGATGTCCAAAGCATACTTCCTTTGACACAAAAAAATTTCTTCTGCACTCCGAGCCACCTCTATGTCAAGAAAGTACTTCAACACAACAAGGTCCTTCATGTGAAAGCAAGAACTAAGGTACTTTTTGAAACCATCTAAAGCACCTGAGTCATTACCGGACACAATCATATCATCCACATAGATCAAAACTTGCAACTCTACCTTCCCTTTAAAAAGAGAGAAAATGAGATAATCGAAATGAGATTGAATAAATCCATAGGATATCAGAGAAGCAGCAAGCTTAGCAAACCAACAATGTGGTACATGTTTCAATCCATATAGAGACTTACGCAGGCGACACACTTTGTTGGGTTCACTATGCGAAAAACCTGGCGGCAACTTTATATACACTTCTTCTGTCAGATCTCCATGACGAAAAGCATTGTGCACATCCATCTGGTGCAAAGTCTAGCCTCCCACAGCTGCAACAGCCAAGAACGCCCGAACTGTAGGCATCTTAGCTACCGGGGCAAATGTCTCTGAATAGTCGATCCCCTCAACCTGATGATGATCGAACACAACCAACCGTGCCTTTAAGCGCTCAATTCCGTCTGAGTTGTACTTAATTTTGTACACCCATCTACTTCCCAATACTTTTTTCCAGGAGACAAATCGATATGACTCCATGTCCCATTATCTTTCAGAGCCGGTATTTCAGTTTGCATAGCCGCACGTCAGCCTGAATCTCGCGAGGCCTGGCGATATGAAGTAGGCTCAACACCTGCAGTGATAGCTGCAAGAAAATCTCTGTGTCCAACAGTAAATATGTCATAACTTAGAAATTGTGTTAGAGGATACGAAGTACCTGAGGAAGTGACGGAAACAGATGAACTGTGGTGAAGGGGGGACTTTTACTTCGATCAATATTTGTCACAAAATCCTGTAATCGCACTGGTTGTAATTTCTTTCTCATTCCTCTTCCCAATACTATCTCGTCGGGCACCTCTGGCAACACTGTATCCCCTATATCATCAGTAGTATTCGTATCACCCCAAGCGAACTCTCCTGTCAATACTTCTGTAGCTACCTGTGCATCATCGCCACTCGATGTACTACTAAAATCTGTCAAATCAGCGACGCCACAGGACATCGCAAAATAGGGAAAATACGTCGTTAATATCGATTAGCGACGTATTTAGCGATGTTTGCACATAGTCACGATTAACCTAGTCGCTAAACAACAAAATATTGCAATACGTAGCTATTGCGACGACACTCAGCGACGCGGACACGTCGCGAATTCAGCGACTACCAGCGACGTAAAACGTCATCATTTACCGACGCAACCTAGCGACGTTGAGGGACTTGATATGTATCGATGTTGACCTGGCTTGAGAGGCAAATGGCGACGTTTTGCGACTTTGTTACGTCGCTATAGTACCGACCTATAGCGACGTCTAGCGACGGCTTACGTATCGACGTTTAGTGACGATCAGTGACGGTATTCATCACAGTTAGCAACGTTGTGATACTTACTTAGCGACGTTACCTTCGTCGCTGAACGTCGTTGAACGTCGCTAATATTGAAAAAAATACAGCATTTACAGCATCCCCTGCAGCATTTGCAGCATTTGCAGCATTCCCTACACCATTTGTTACAACAACGACGGTGTGTATCACGAACACAGTATCAAACAACACAGATACACACAATCACGAACACGTTTGAAACATAATCTCATCAATCAACACAGATATATGAAAATTTGTAACAACAATGTCAAACATAATGGTCCACAACTTAATTGCCAAGTATGGGAACGAATGGCTCAGAACACAACCCAAAATTTATTCTAGCATACATTAGTGTGAATCATCTATGTTCTGTACATATGGTGTAGTATATGTTCTTATCGTATCTAGTATCTGAAGAATGTAACAGAATCAAGATGAACTCACATAATGTAATACTAAGACATCATCTACTATTATATAAGATGTCACGCCCCGCTCCCGTAGGAGCGATCGTCCTCGCTAAGGCGTGATGTCGCACGAGCCTAGATTGCGCTCGTACAAGGCGGGTTCCATAACGGCAGATTACAGCGGCGGCGACAGGGTCGTCGCACAGAAGTCCCGGGCAGAGACATTGAACACGCAGCATAAATTTAGAACAAAACACAAGTTATCCAAAAGAAGCTCTTTATTGATATCGAAACAACGGTTACATTGGGGGCGCAAGGCTGAGATTACAATCACTCAATGTCCACTCGTCTCACATTACAAATCACTCTGCTCTCTCCCATCTCTCGATTACAATGGTTGAGCCAGCGACAGCTTCGGAAGGCGATGTCCATACATTATGTTCTGTATAAGTCTTCGATTCCATGCGGCCGCACGCTTCGAATCGCCAAGGAACTCCGTGCCTCGACGCATCCAAGCGAGCTTCGCACCACGAGCTGCTACCTGTGCCTACACATAGAAACTGTATGGGTGTCAGTACTCAACTGTACTGGTGGAGTGAGCTCCTCGCCTACCCATACAAAATCGACAGATTTATTTTACTTTGTGCAATATAAGCCCCTTTTACGATTGTCTTTCTAGTCTTGCCTTAGGATCGATTTTAGGACCGACGCTCGGCCTATTTAGTGTCTTTAGACCATCTTCGTGCCTTGCACTGATAACGTACTCATACTTTGCCTCTAGACCTTTCTCGTGCTTGTATTATTAACGTACCGACTCATAGTTATCTTTCGTACTATACTCTTGGACGGAACGACTAGGTCGTGTCAAATACTTGCCCGTGCCTCAAACATCGAGGCCGTGCCTCGTAGCGTAACCTGATTTATCCAAACTCGCCTTACGGCCCTTCTCGACTTAACGCGCAACAACTAACCAAACTTGTGGAACCGGTGTCGAGAACTCAAGTACGACGCCATATCTCGTACCGAAACACGTGTCTTTACGTAGCCGAATCGTAGGCTTTATAATACTTTGGGTGCAACCGAGCACACATTTCACTATTCAATGCATACCGTGCTTACACTTCCTTTGTTATGACCGACATCGTGCATGCGGATTCGCCGCTTAGCACACCAATTTCTATATGAAAGGCCACTGGCATGACAAGCCATCGCGGACATAGCTCGGGTAGGCGGCGGGTCCTTCAGCGCAGGTAGCGAGCCCCGTTGAAAGCCCCCGACTACCCACGCAATAAAAGCATGCGCTGCTATAACGTCTACCTCCAAGGACGACTGGGCCCGGTGCCCCGGCGTATAACTAGTCTAGGCAGAAATTCTTGTCGACAAGGTGTCCAATGACCACGCACCTACGAGACATCTAGACTTACGTAAATGTATGGCCTAATTTGTTGGTACGACTGGAACAATACTTAGCAACTCGTGCTCTGAACCACCCTTTGCATTACGTACATCGGGGCCACGAGACTCCCAACCGAGGGACTGCCTCGAAAACATCTTAACGTGGAGAGGAACGCGAGACTCCCAACCGAGGGACCGCCTCGAAAACATCTTAACGTGGATAGGAACGCGAGACTCCCAACCGAGGGACCGCCTCGAACATCTTAACGTGGATAGGAACGCGAGACTCCCAACCAAGGGACCGTCTCGAACTTCTTAACGTGCATAGGAACGCGAGAATCCCAACCGAGGGACCGCCTCGAACTTCTTTGAACTCGAGGGAACGACTACTACGTAGCCTTCCACTTAACTTGAACAAAATATGTTCCTTAAGTGCCATGGATCGTGGCTAACTTTACATCATGCCAACCGTGGCTCGTACCTTTAACTGACTTATGTCCTACGCGACACTATCACCCAAGTTATATGTTACACGACGGCCCTTGAGATCGTGGGACTATTTGGCTTGACAACCGCAGAAAGAACGGGACGGCACTTGGAATGACTTAGGTCGATCGGCATAACTTTGCCTAACTTACTCAAGCCTACAACTTAAACCGAGGGACGAGCCAAGGCTATGCCAAGCCTTGCGCAGTGGAAACGTGCATGCTTTATCAAGCATTTACGTGGGCGGCGCCTATGACTTAGGCTAACTTCTCGTTTGTGTCGAATACCAACTTTTCCCTCTCCCAAGCCGCGTGACGAAGGATCGAGTGTCGTTTTCAAAGCACACCGTGCACCAACTCTAATCCGACCGTGGGACGTTTTCCATGTTCTAAACTCGATTCGATCCGTCGGAATAATTCCCATTAGCTATGTGGATTCGCCTCTTTTATTATTAAGCCTACTTGTGCAAGTTGAAAACACACGAATTATTAAGTGAAGGCTGAGATGAGGCAAGTTCACCGAAACTACCCCACCTGAGCAATGTCTCCGAGTCGCCGTTGTAAGGTTAAGTCCGAACGCCGTCGGCGTTTCGATTCCTCCGATTGACTTCGCGGGATGGGGCACTACAACATACACCACTCAGAACAAGTCTCGTCCTCGAGACTTTCCTGAAGGCAAACCATCCTACCATTTCTATGGCCAAGACTTAATCGTACTCACTCCGCCTACGCATTTCTTCGATTTCGAGCCACGTCCGTGCTTATCGCTAACTTAGTCGTAAGGCACACCAATCGATCAACCAACATTCGAACTCGTTTCAAATCAATGATCGCATTACCATCAACATTTCTTCGAAACTCACGATTTCAAAATCCTCGACACTTTCCCGTTCCTCAAGTCTCACTTGATTCAACGTATCACTTAGTTGGATCGTGCACATATTCCAGGCGTCCCCAAAATATATGCATTTCAGCCAAGCCTCGTGATAGAGAATCCGCCATCACCACTCGAGTCGGATCGTGCACGTATTCGGGCGTCCCTGATATACGTGCATGTCAGCCGAGACTCACGAGTGGTGCCTCCATAACTCCTATCGCTTCGCGCTCGAACGTCTGCCTAACCGCTAGGCTATGTCTTTTCGTCAGTACTGGAATCATAGTTCCCAAACAACGATATCAACAATGACCCCATCCTAAGGTCAAACCAAATCGTTGGTACGGGATTTTCTACCCAAGCTCGCATCACTTCGATTTCTAAACATCGAGCATCGATTTCCTACACACATCCCAATATTCGTCGTACGGGGTACGAGTCGTTTAGTAAAACCATCATTCGATAACTTACATTTCAACCAATTCTACGTCGTATCAATATCGTTCGTTCATCAAACCGTTTCGCATAGTCTATCTCTTCGAACACGTTCGACAATCAATCTTTCCAAGTCAAGCACGCTACGACACGATTCATCGCAAAACCATAATTCACATTTCATACTTCCAAAATCATCTATTCCAATTCATGTAATCGATCACAAGGTCGTCTGACTTAATAGTATGTTGCGCTCCGATCTCACGCGAGTCCGATCATCCACGGTGGGAACGAATCACCATGCACGCTCCCGCGATATAATCATTCTCATCGGGACGTAACTCTTGTTTGTGTCTAGACTAGTTCATTCTCGATGTGCGGATTTGACCTACTCAATCCACAAGTTTTATTCATTCGTCAATCATAAGTCCTAACATCCTCAAATTTTCTTTCGCATCCAACCGACAAGTCAGGACAATCAAAGTTGCCGCGTCATGATTTTCTGAGTTCGATTATTCCCGCGACATGAATCACCATGTCAGCGCTCACGCGGAATGATCGCCCCAAATCCGACGCAACGCATGTGCGAGGCTGAAGTCGCGCTCGCACAAGACAAGAATGTCGACGCTGTGGTTATCCGCATACTCATCAAGATACGATCACTTTCATCCAACATTCGTCTCAATCAAAGTCCTAAATATTGCATCCAATTGGAACGATAATACTTGCGCGATCGTCATTCACCGTGTCAGATTACCCCCAAGTTATCGCATATCGTCTTTGATACGCCTTAATATCATCGACGATATACGTAACATGACGATCTTCGTTTGCAACGAATTTTGAGTCGTGCGAATGATGCTATCGTCCGACTGGATAATCTCCTCGAGATTCAATTTCAAGTTCGATCATTATCCCTCGAATCGTTTACAAGATCAATTCGTTCAATTCCGAAATCACGTATCGTTCATCCGTCTATATTAAGTCATCGACTACGAATTTCCTCAATTTGCATCATTCCCTGCAACTCAAACCATCGAGCACATCGATTTCAATCCTCAGAGTCGTTTACGTAATTTCAAGGTCAAACCTTTCGTGCACGCTATCTACCTGTCATGCTAACTTTTCGTATACTATCCGTATCAATTCCCTCGATTCGATTTCACCTACTCAATCGTTTTTGCATTTCATACTCATACAATCCTCAATCTTTCGCTAGTATGATTTCCAAGACAGACCATACACTACTCGAAATTCGAGTCATCCAATCTAGTCCAAATCACGTTGGCGTTATTGGCTAAGATATGTTTCGGATTCGTTCGACGAATCCCTAACATAATCGTTCACGTCGCATCGACGCACTAAGTCATTCGCACTATTCCTCAAAATCCAGAACAATCCTCCGTGTACGCCTAAGCGTTAGTCTGATAACGTTCCTATCGATATACACTCCAAGTGTATCTCCGTTTCCGACCAAGCGGTACTTAATATTGGTTGCGACTCGTTTGCACCAAAAGGTCGAGGTGCGCGACACGCGGCACAACTTAGCCAAAAGGCCGTGCGCATGGCCATCCCGTATGGACTATACTCCAACTCTGTGCGCTCATTTGCTCATGTAGGACTCGTTAGGTACGCACGCGACTTGCTAACTTTAGCACGCATTTTCTATCAACTCAAGGTCGGCACCGTTCGGCCCAAAGGCCTACCAACGTATCCGGCGATGGCCTACCGATGCATTCGATGAAACGCTTGTACGAGCTTTTAAAAATATTAGACTTATTGTATGGACATCCCGTGGGACAATTGAGAGAGAGCGCACCAACGATATCAACTTTGCGGAAGCAACATTCAGAGTTCGCGAAAACATCAGAGTTAAAGAATTCAATCGATAGTCCAAGGACGTAAAGCCGTGCTCTGATACCATTATGTCATCTTCCGCTCCCGTAGGAGCGATCATCCTTGCTAAGGCGTGATGCCGTACGAGCCTAGATTGCGCTCATGCAAGGCGGGTTCCATAACGGCCGATTATAATGGCGGAGACAGGGTCGTCGCACAGAAGTCCCGAGCAGAGACATTGAACACGCAGCAAAAATTTAGAACAAAACACAAGTTATCCAAAAGAAGCTCTTTATTGATATCGAAACAACGGTTACATTGGGGGCGCAAGGCCGAGATTACAATCACTCAATGTCCACTCGTCTCACATTACAAATCACTCTGCTCTCTTCCATCTCTCGATTACAATGGTTGAGCCAGCGGCAGCTTCGAAATGCGATGTCCATATATTATGTCCCGTATAAGTCTTTGATTCCATGCGGCCGTACGCTTCGAATCGCCAAGGAACTCCGTGCCTCGACGCATCCAAGCGAGCTCCGCACCACGAGCTTCTACCTGTGCCTACACATGAAAACTGTATGGGTGTCAGTACTCAACTGTACTGGTGGAGTGAGCTCCTCGCCTACCCATACAAAACCGACACGTTTATTTTAATTTGTGCAATACAAGCCCCTTTTACGATTGTCTTTCTAGTCTTGCCTTAGGATCGATTTTAGGACCGACGCTCGGCCTATTTAGTGTCTTTAGACCATCTCCGTGCCTTGCACTGATAACGTACTCATACTTTGCCTCTAGACCTTTCTCGTGCTCGTATTATTAACATACCGACTCATAGTTGTCTTTCGTACTATACTCTTGGACGTAACGACTAGGTCGTGTCAAATACTTGCCCGTGCCTCAAACATCGAGGCCGTGCCTCGTAGCGTAACCTGACTTATCCAAACTCGCCTTACGGCCCTTCTCGACTTAACGCGCAACAACTAACCAAACTTGTGGAACCAGTGTCGAAAACTCAAGTACGACGCCATATCTCGTGCCGAAGCACGTGTCTTTACGTAGCCGAATCGTAGGCTTTATAATACTTTGGGTGCAACCGAGCACATATTTTACTATTCAACGCATACCGTGCTTACACTTCCTTTGTTATGACCGACATCGTGCATGCGGATTCGCCGCTTAGCACGCCAATTTTTATATAAAAGGCCACTGGCATGACAAGCCATCGCGGACATAGCTCGGGTAGGTGACGGGTCCTTCAGCGCAGGTAGCGAGCCCCATTGAAAGCCCCCGACTACCCACGCAATAAAAGCATACGCTGCTATAACGTCTACGTCCTAGGACGACTAGGCCCGGTACCCCGGCGTATAACAAATCTAGGCAAAAATCCTTGTCGACAAGGTATCCAATGACCACGCACCTACGAGACATCTAGACTCACGTAAATGCATGGCCTAATTTGTTGGTACGACTGGAACAATACTTAGCAACTCGTACTCTGAACCACCCTTTGTATTACGTGCATCGGGGCCGCGAGACTCCCAACCAAGGGACCGCCTCGAACATCTTAACGTGTAGAGGAACGCGAGACTCCCAACCGAGGGACCGCCTCGAAAATATCTTAACGTGGATAGGAACACGAGACTCCCAACCGCGGGACCGCCTCGAACATCTTAACGTGGATAGGAACGTGAGACTCCCAACCAAGGGACCGCCTCTAACTTCTTAACGTGCATAGGAACGCGAGACTCCCAACCGAGGGACCGCCTCGAACTTCTTTGAACTCGAGGGAACGACTACTACGTAGCCTTCCACTTAACTTGAACAAAATATGTTCCTTAAGTGCCATGGACCATGGCTAACTTTACATCATGCCAACCGTGGCTCGTGCCTTTAACTGACTTATGTCCTACGCGACACTATCACCCAAGTCATATGTTACACGATGGCCCTTGAGATCGTAGGACTATTTGGCTTGACAACCGCAGAAAGAACGGGACATCACTTGGAATGACTTAGGTCGATCGGCATAACTTTGCCTAACTTACTCAAGCCTACAACTTAAACCGAGGGACGAGCCAAGGCTATGCCAAGCCTTGCGCAGTGGAAACATGCATGCTTTATCGAGCATTTACGTGGGCGACGCCTATGACTTAGGCTAACTTCTCGTTTGTGTCGAATACCAACTTTTCCCTCTCCCAAGCCGCGGGACGAAATATCGAGTGTCGTTTTCAAAGCACACCGTGCACCAACTCTAATCCGACCGTGGGATGTTTTCCATGTTCTAAACTCGATTCGATCCGTCGGGATAATTCCCTTTAGCTATGTTGATTCGTCTCTTTTATTATTAAGCCTACTTGTGCAAGTTGAAAACACACGAATTATTAAGTGAAGGCTGAGATGAGACAAGTTCAACGAAACTACCCCACCTGAGCGATGTCTCCGAGTCGCCGTTGTAAGGCCAAGTCCGAACGCCGTCGGCGTTTCGATTCCTCCAATTGACTTCGCGAGACGGGGCACTACATAAGATATAGTGATAGGTTGTCGTATTATTATTGCCGAGGGATGAGGGTCGGAGGACAAATACCGCTCGAGTGAGCCAAAGGCATGCAGCCACTTCCCTCCCTCTCTCACGCTATCAACGTCACAACTTTTCCACCTCAAGTTCTGATCAAGCATCTTTCTTCTCCTCTCCTCCACCATTGCTCTGGACCCATCTGCTGCTTCCTACTTTCCTTCTTCTTATTTGACTCTCTCAGCCACATATGATATCAAAACACACGACTTTGTAGTAATGCAAGATTACTACATAGGAGAAAAGAGTTGGGAGGAATATGTCAAAACATACGGCTTAAAAAATTATGACATGTTAGTCTTCCGACACCGCGGTAACATGATATTCACATTAAGGGTCTTTGACAAGGTGACATGTTATGAAAAGATATATCTTTATAGTTCTCCTACAGATTTGAAGAAAATATCTGTACTTCCTCCGGGTCATGCCGCCGGCTGTGCTGCTTCCCCCTCCTTTTCCTGTCCACTTCTTCTTCCCCGACTCTACACCTGAGGTGGATATCATATGTGGCTGAGAGAGTCAAATAAGAAGAAGAAAAATAGGGAGGAGCAGATGGGTCCAGAGCCATGGTGGAGGAGAGGAGAAGGAAGATGCTTGATCAGCATTGTCTTCCGGATCGTCCTCATCAAGGCATAATGGGCTGCTCAGCATTCCCAGCTTCTTCAACTTCTCGCTGGCTGCAGAGTCGAAATGGGAATGGATCCTCTTTGCCGGCCCAGAGCTCTGACTCGCACTCGTCGCCTCGCTACCGGTTTTCTCTCCTCCTCTGACGCGGGTCATAAGAAAAGAAATTTCGTACCTTTTCTTCACATAAACATCATTGCCGCCTTGTACTTGAGCCTCCTCGTCTGTGACGCTATCCAACTTCTCGGTGCCTATATTGTCACTCGAATCTCCCCTTCGACTCGTATCGTCCTCTTCTTCGCCTATCTTTTTGCTCCCTGTCTTGCAATCATCTGCTGTCACCGCCGACTCATTCGACTCCTTCTCCGAGTCTTCCTCCTCCTCCTCCTTCAACTCCTCCTCAGAGTCATCGGAGAAGGATTCGAATGAGTCGGCGGTGATAGCAGATGATTGCAAGACAGGAAGCGAAAAGACAGACAAAGAAGAGGACGATACGAGTCGAAGGGAAGATTCGAGTGACAATGTAGGCACCGAGAAGTTGGATAGCATCACAGACAAGGAGGCTCGGTACAAGGCGGCAATGATGTTTATGTGAAGAAGAGGTACGGAATTTCTTTTCTTATGACCCGTGTCAGAGGAGGAAAGAAAACCGGTAGCGAGGCGACGAGTGCGAGTTAGAGCTCCGGGCCGGCAAAGAGGACCCGTTCCCATTTCGACTCTGCAGCCAGCGAGAAGTTGAAGAAGCTGGGCACGCTGAGCAGCCCGTTATGCCTTGATGAGGACGATCCGGAAGACAATGCTAATTCAGTTTTGCCTTCCTTGGATGGTATTGATTCTGTAGATCCGTGTATAAAAGAGGAAGAGATTGGGAGTAGAGTGGACCCGGAGGGAAATGAGAGATTGGAAGCCGGGTCAATATCCAAGAAGCGAAAGGGAGTCGAGGATTCTGATTTTGATGGCATAGAGGAAGAGGTTCGCGACATAACGAGAGGGACAGGGAAGGGGGAAGATGAAGTGAGGCCGACGACGTCGAAGAGAAAGGCAGCACGGTCGTTAAAGAAGGCAAAATGTTCAACATCCTCAAGAATACCATCTGGAACGACAAAGGATACTTTGACAAAGGAGACCACCATGCTGTCAGGAACATCATCTACTACTATATAAGATATAGTGATAAGTTGTCGTATCATCATTGTCGAGGGAGGAGGGTCGGAGGACAGTCAACTTTATCTACGGCTACATAGTTTCTGCCTCCCCAGTCGAATGGCTGTAGGGACTATGTCCTGATCACCATGTCGTACCGTAGATTAATACAAATGGAGCTGGAGCCAAAATACAGAAACCAAAATACAAAATACAGAATCAAATTCCTAGGTTCGCCGAAAATACAAAACACAGTTCTAATTCATATATATTTTAAGTGTGAGAACGGATGGCTCAGAACACAACCCAACCGGAGAGGATACTCTGAGAGATCCATCTGAGTAGGACGTATACTCTGAGAGATCACCTTTGCAAGAATGATATCAGTAGTGGGATTGAGTGTGTACGTCCTACTCAGATAGGTCTCTCACCGTTACTATTTTTTTCTGACAGCATGGTGGATGTGCTCCGTCAACAGATTCTTGCTCCGAGCCAAAACTTTGCCCTGGAGCACAAGTGGACATCCTTCGTGTAAAGCTCGAGAGAGAGGTTCCTGTCAGCATGGTGGTCTCCTTTGTTAAAGTATCCGTGCTCGTTCCAGCACACATTTTCTCCTTACACACCACCTCACCCCCCTCCCCTCTCTCTCTCTCTCTCTACCAGCACACATTTCTCCTCCCCAACCGACCTCTTTTTCCCCTCTCTCTCAAATACCTCTCTCTCTATTATCACTCTCACTCTTTCTATATGTATATTAATATATTTATACACACACATAAACATCTCATTCTCTCTCTTAACAAACACAACACATACACAGCACCCCCCTTGTGGCCGAGCATCACCACCACCCTCACCATCCATCTCCCCATCTCCTCCTTCCTCTTTCCCATTCTCTTCATCATCTACATCATCTTCACCACCCTCACCAACACCATTTTCACCACCCTCACAAACCATCACCACCACCACTAACTATCACCACTACCACTAACTATCACCACTACTACTCACCCCATCATCACCTCCACCACCATAACCCGAACCCCCGCCGCCTGACCGCCGCCTTGGCCGCGCCTGACCGCCCCCACCGTCGTCAGGCCAGGCCAGGCCGTGCAGCCCCACCCACAACAGCGTTCGCCGTACGGCCGCTATGGCCTGTCCCCCTCGGCCGACGGGCCTCCAGCGAACTCTCTCTGGCCACCGTCGTCCTCCCCGACGCGAGAAACAGACTATTCGTGCATTTTGCACGAAGTTCCGTCATGACGCGCTCGGGAACGAAGCTGAAACGGTATTTTGTCGCAACGACTTCGTGCACGATTTTCGAGAGATTCGACCGTTAGATCGACGAACTCTCTGCTCCATCACAATTTTGGTATATCCATCTTCACTTCCCTTAATTTTTGTCCATTAATTACGTCGTTTGATACCTCAAAACTGGCCACCAAGTTGACGCTTTAAATTGAACTGTTTCTGGACAGTTTTGTGGAGCCGACTTCGTCGACTCGTAACTCCGCCGTCGCAGCTTCGGTTGGTGAGCTACCAGTTCTTGTGTGCAGCTGGTATAACCCTCTTCCTTCTCTTTAAGTTTTGTTTCATTATAAGCACGTTTGGTTGGTCGAATTCGACGTGAAAGTTGGCCGTCAAATTCTTTAATTTACACTTATAAAATTCCATTTTTGAGCCCAGGACTCTGGATTCAATTTCTGACACCACCAGTAGACTCGTGGCATAGTTCTGGCATGTTTTCATATAAAATTTGCTTGATTTGGAGAACGTGGGCCCTGGCACGCATTTCGGTGCAAAGCGGATCCCATATTCCGGGTCAACGGGTAATTTTGAGATCGGCTCATCGGAATCCAATTCCGGATATACCGTTGAGTTCGTATCGTCATTCTAGACTCGTTGACATATAATTTGCTTAGTTTTGAAGACATTTGCTCCGGTACGTATTTTGGTACAAACCGGATTCCAAATGTCCGCGTCAACGTGTCATTTTGAGATCGGCACATCGGAATCCTATTTCGGATATACCGTTGGGTTCGTATCATCATTCTGGATTTGTGGACATATAATTTGTTAGGTTTTATAGACTTCTAATCCTGACATATTTTTCGGTGCAAAGTGTGTCCAACGACGGACATCATTTTGACCCAAAATTACCGTTTTGTCCCTGTGTCTAAATTAAACTTTTGGGTAGGCTATTCTAGATAATTAGACCATTCTGGACACGTTGGCAATATTTATTTTATCAACCGACAACATCTGTAGATTTTGCTTATGTATCGTCCTTAATTTGTAATTAATTATTTTTCCAGAAATTGTTACTTTCTGTTTTTGAATATATATATATATTTTAATTGATGTAAAAATCTGAAAAAAATTGTATTTAAATACTTTGTTAATTTAAATAATTTATTATAATTTTTCCAGCATTTAATAAGTAATTTTGGCATTTTATAAAAATAGGAAAACAGAACTCACTTTCAGGATACATGTGTTTGCTGATTTTTAATAAATATTTATAAGGGTTAATAAATTCCAGAAAAATTATTATAAATTTCTATAATTAACAAGGATCATTGTGGTACTTTACTTTATGTATATTTGTGCCTTTTCTCTATCTCAAAATTTGTTGGAACTTAGTGTACAGTTTGATTTATTTATTGAGTAGTTACGACTTACAAGTTTTGTGTTGATTTGAGTTATTGTAGATTTGGATCACCCCCTACACTAGTGTAAAGAACCTAGAAAACTAGTTTGGATATAGTGTCACCCTACATTGGACTTTTATGCTAGGTCTCCACTTGGCTAGTATCCAGTTAGGAGTCGTGTCACACCACTAGCGTAATCTTGAACATAACTTAGAGGCTGAGTTTGTATATCATTTTGACAGGACACCAGATATCTATATCTTTGTACTAGCATTCTTGCTTTGCTCGAGGCAAGTACATCTACAAACTCATTTACTGTCTTTTAATGCTAGAACATGTATTAACCCTGTTAAAATACTGATCCTTGAGGTAGCAAGTTAAATCTTCACATGTTGTATTACTTTAAGTACCTGTAATGCTTAGGACAGTTCTTATATCTTCACATCCTTCTTACTGGTTCTCAGTACATGTTTCACTATACTTTATACTGCTATGAGTATTCATATATTTTATACTGCTCCCAGTACCTACCATGCTTATACTGCTCCCAGTATCTCTCACATATTTTTACTGTTCTCGTACCTCTCACATGTTAGAATATGGGTTATGAAAAAACTGACAGTTGAGTACGTGATCATGCCCCCACGCTACGACCTTGAGCCGTATAAGGCCGACATTATGCATGTTGCCATAGGCCAATATCCCTAGGCACTTGTATGTGTGTACATTTAGGCATGTACGGAAGTACATATTGTTCTTACCGGTGCCATAGCACCATCACCTATTGACCGATCACGTACATGCTCCAATTTTAAACATTAGATATACATGTGTCACCTTGAGAAATATATTTTACTGTGATTATAGTCATACCATGATTCCAGATATGCCATGTTCCCTATGTTACTATGATACTGTGATCCCAGTTGTACCATGAGGCCATGTTTTCAGTATTTCTTGTTTTATAGACTTATCACACCATGTTTCTTGTTGGATATCTCTTTCATTATATATTCAGTACTTTAGTTGTAGAGGTTGTACTTGCTCCCGTCCTGACAGGATAACGTTGTAGGTTCACTTTTCGAGGAGGAAATGCTATGTGTTATATATTATGACACAAATTTTGAGGACCTGGCCTTAGCTCCAGAAGAGGCCCCAGCGGAGAACCTTGCTTAGATATTTTCATGTGTTTTGAGATTTAGACTTTGGTATGTACTTCTATTTGGATACTGGACTTTGTCTCCTGTTAGATACTTTGGAAGTGTATTATTAAGTCAGTGCTTGTTTACTTTCGCTTGTAGATGCTGTGTTGTGATGAACCTTTTAAATGTAATTTTAGAACTGTTAGCAGCTTAGATCTTTTATTGTCTATTTTTAGAACAGCTTACTACGCTTTAACCAAGCGTAGGCTGGACATGGCTCGGCCCGGCCCAACAATTTGGGAATGGGTCGTGACATATTTTTAGTGGCGGTCCATACAGGTCCAGACTTAAGTTGTTTGGTTACGTTATTGTACCAAGCATGCCTGCAATTAGGATCTAGGGCAACTTGATAATACTAGGGATAAACATTTAGAACACCTAGAGGATTTTTAGGATTGCAACATAGGAGAACTCATCACAGCATAGGACCGTTAACTATATTTAGTCTCTTGTTTGAAATTCAGTGGGTTACAATTTTGACCAGGATAGTACCCTTGGGATGACCCATGAGGATCTCACTCTAATCTTATCTAGAAATCTGTTTCGCTTATTTCTATTTGTTCTTCCTTTATTCGTTGTTGAAATTGATTTCTGATTTTCGTTGTTAATTTTGATCTTGCATCGTGATAAATTTTATGGATTGAATTGTTATATATCCTGATAAGGTAACTGTCTTCTTTATTTATGGAGTTTAGAATTTATCGCAGCCATATCAACTGGTATGACAAAAACATAGGGCCTGATTTTGGGTATACTTATCCTAGTTATGGAATTTAGATTTTCTCGTAGCTATACCGGTTGGCGTGGCAAGGATTCTAGATAATATAATTTTAGGGTGTATAACATAGTTATGACTCTATCGTTTATTGCATCTAAGCTTACTGGTGTGGCAAAAATTCTGGCAACTTGATTTCAGGAAGTCGTGTATGGTTATCAGATCATATCTCAACTTGGTTCAATTTGTTATGACCGAATGAGCAAGAACAAATTCTTATCATCATTCTTTCCCGTCTTGACTAGCTCTGTCATATCTACATCTACAACTAGGATTATAGGTTCTCTAGGATTCTCCAACATGATTGCTTTCATATTATCTTTTTGGACATAATTATTTTTGTGTTCCATCTTTCCTATGATTTGACTAAACTCTTATTTGTTAACCTCTTGGGTAATTCTTCTCGTTATGCATATCGTTGTCTTCACACTACAAAAAAAGTTGGCTTTTGGGACAACACTTTCAGGAACGCTAGTTTTAAACGTCCTAAAAAATTATTATTTGGGACTGCTATATTTTTTTGTAACAAAAAAACAAATTTATTGGTGACAGATTGGAAGATGGACCTCTTATTTGGGACTATTAATATTTTTTGTTCCAAATAAATTTTGAGACCGTCTCAAATAATCTCAGCGGGAATGACAATTATTTGGCGGCCTAAACCAATTTTTTTGGAAATCTTTTTTCCCTTACTCCTAACCATTGGATCTCCAGAATGAATCCACACCGTTCATCCATATATATTTTCACTACAACAAAATATGTTAATAACCATATTTTCTTTACGATACTTTTTAAATAAGTGTCATTATTTTGTTTTAGTGATGACACTCTACTAAAATGTGTCGTTATAATTAAATATTTATTATCATCTATGACACCTTTTTAAAAGTGTCGTAAATATAAATTCAACAACACTTTTAAGACCATTATAAAATATCATATATTATTATATACTAAACACAACATTTTTAAAGTGTTGTCCCAAATTTTATTTTCTACACTTTTTTTTTAATTTACCGCTCTTTCTCATAATTTGGGTGCTACAGTCTGATAAATCCCTTCTCATGTCCCACTTTTTCCATTTTTCTACTCTTTCTTCCTCTTTTTTCTCTCATATTTCCCTACATCTGGGCGCGTCGGAGAAGCCTAGACGCGGGCGCGGACCACCTCGCCGAACTGGGCTACCGACCGATTCTGGCAAGTCGAGCCTCTACCGACCTGCACGGACGTCGCGCCAGCGCCAAGCGTCACCGGTTGGCCCCTGGTGCCTCCATCAGTTTTTGCAGTCGCATCCGCCCCTTCAGGAACATTCGGGATGGCCAGAGCCGCTTCGCCTTTGCGCCGATGTAAGCCTCCTCGCCGTCGGAGCTCTCTCCCCCTCCTCTTTTTTTTCTTCTTCCTCCTCCTCCCCTTCTGAAAAAAACCCTAATTGGAAGTGGCGACTAAGAGCTGCGGAGGAAAAAGATGACGACGATGGGAGGCTCTCGCTCGCTGGTGAACAAGGCCCACAAGAGCCGCATCGCATCGAAAGCAGCAAGTAACCCCCCACAAGAACTCCTCTCTCAATGGTGCGTGCTTCCAAATTTCATCACTTCCTTTTTCTCTTTCTCTCTCTTTTTAAAGTGATTTAGTTGCTTAGTGCTGATTGACTGGTTTGGTAACGACCATGTTTCTTTGTGTGGTACAGACAAGGGGGGATGCGTCACAAAGCCCGTAAACTCTGCCAAGGGCACCCGTGATGCCCGTGTCAACTGCAAAGAGATGGTAATTGCTCTCCTCCATTGTAGATCGAGCTCGTTAGATCTTTATGTTTAATTTGACCACCTATTGACAATGCTCTGAAAAATATCATGTCGTGTCGAACCGTGTCGTGCCGCATCCGTGTCCGTGTCCAAACAAACTAAGATGCTGAAGTGTCTCCTACTCCTAGTCAAATAATTAAGTAGAAACTTGGGGAAGTTCAAATTTTTTATATAGCGGATTGGTTTCGGGTTGGGCTGAAGCTATACCCAAACCCTAACAATTAAGGATTTTGGGTTTACTCTTGGATTCCAAACCATATAATTCTAAAATAATCGGGTTGGATTATTGGTTAGCATTGATGGCCCTAGTTAAAATAGCTAGTCTAGCTAGTCCTTGTTCTAAAAAAATGATATTGGAAGCATGAAATTGTTACTTTTGAATCTAAAATAAACCAAAATCCGGTTAATGGGTAATTTATAATTCTTTCTACAGGGACTTGCATTCATCTTTCTGACACTCCAAGTTAGAGAGCTAAGAGGAATGACATTCATGACACATGCATCTTATAGTCTTTTTCTCATATATTTGAACTTTTTGTCTGTAAGAGGTTGGAAGAACAAGCGACCACTGTTCTAATATGCTTTTGTATTGCTCGACACTCGTGGCCATACTTAGAAGCTCATTCTGTGCCGACTTCCACACTTGGCCTGAACAGCGTAGGGCCTAGCAAAACTTGAGCCAAGGCTTATCTTTGGTTCCTCCTCCAGAACTGCTGTGCAACTTAAAATATGATCTTGCATGTGAACTGCAAAGTCCTCCGCTAACTTATAGTAGAGGTTCACTTTGCTTCATGATGCCATGTTTTCAATGGATTCCGGCTTAGGCCGTTTCTAGCATGCAAGATATCTCGATTTGAATCCTCTTGACCAAGTCTATAACAACATGCAATGCAGTTTTTCTGTTAATGTTACACTTTGAATTGTAATAAGGACATCTTTGTTGAAATAATACAATTGACGAAATTTCCGTAAGTTATTAGTTTTCCCGAGGTTTTGGAAAACAGATGGCAAGAGAGTTTAGCTGCACGTTGGAATTTCAAAGTTTAGAATGAGATTTCATGCATGCATTTGATTATCATCTTTTAGTTAAGTTGATATGCTTACTGTTTTTAAAATGAATCTCTCATTTACTATCTTTGAGCGAACTTTGTACATAGCAAAAGGATGATAAACAAGTTTGAACATGAGGAATCTGCTCCAATTCAAATAAAGAACATTCTAATGATATCTGAAGTTCTACAGACATGGAAGATAAACCAAATTTTCACCCATGGTTGAATTTCTCATCCCCAAAATTTGGGATAAACTGATAAAGGCTTTGTTGTTGTTGGTCGACCCTCCCATCAAAGAGATGCATCATAGATACTTTCTCTCCCAAATCACTCGTTTCTGGTTTTTATTTGATTTACTTCCATGTATTCAATTTTCCATATCTATCTCTATTACTAACATCTTCTGCATACTGTTGTAGCAAGGTAAAAATAATTGTCATTATTTTTATGGTTAGCTTCTAGTATATTTGTGACATTTTCAAGTGTTTATGGCATGTTTTTGTTTTCTCGGTCTTTATATTACTACTTTAATTATTTTATTTTGGTGCTGAACTATACTGTGATTTTACAGATGCATGCAGCTGTAATACTGTATAACTATTATCATAGGAAGCAGTTCCCAAGTCTGGAGTTTCTTAATTTTGAATCCTTCTGCAAAATTGCTTCTACAGCCAAACCAGGTTTATTGAAGTATATGAAATTTATGAATAGATGTGAAGAGGATTTAGAAGTTCTCAACAACCTCACAATTACGGAGAAGATAGTCATGGAGGCCTGCCATGTATGTGCTGCATTTGATGCATCAAAGGCTTTTCCTGATATAGAGGGATGGCCGATCTCTAAAGTTGCAGTTTTGTTAGTTGATTCTACCAAGGTTTACACGTCATCATATAGAGGGATGGCCGATCAAAGGCTTCTACAGCCAAACCAGGTTTACATGTCATCATTAATCGCCAATTTACAAACTTAATGTCAATTTTAGTGATCATAATATGCTATCATAAGGGAACCTATGAGTTGGATGTTTTAGTTGATAATGTTATCTTGTTCGATACGTTTTGTGGTTGTGAATTTTTATTTATTTTATTACATCAGCTTTTTGCTCATGGTTATCACCTACGTTTTCATTGATATACTTTTTCTAGATTATTATTATTATTATTTTGTCCCAAAACATGTTACTGTATTATTATTATTATTATTATTATTATTATTATTATTATTTTATTAGATTTTTGCTTAGGTTGATATATTGGTAGGATGAGTTTATTACTGAATGGGAAATAGTGCTATATCAGTCCAACGTAAACAGGTTACCTAGCGGTTAAGAAGCCCGCCATGACTTATCATGTGTAATCTTGGCTCTTCTGAAACTCTCACAAGTCAGGAAGTACGCAGAATCATAAATATGGATGTTTTTGTTACTGGCATGTGGTATAGGGATCCTGCTAGTTCTACCAACATTTCCACCACCACCGCCGCCACCACCACCACCACCACCACCACCACCACCACCACCGCAACAACGAAGCCTTTATCCCAGAATTGTGGTCTGGCAGCTAGTTCCCTCACAAATGTCTTGAGTATGTGTTTATAACTTTACATATAGTTCCGCTGATTATTATGCACTCTCTAGGCCAGTTCAAGACTTCAAATAATGCCCGAACATAAGAAAGATTGAAAACTATTCATACATTTATTTTCCATCTGGTAGTGCCAGCTTGGTAGTTAACGATAGTTTCTCCACCCACCATATCAAGCTTCATATTTTTTCTGAGTGCACAGTCAAACCTGTACAATTCATTTAGGATTCCTTAAGTCATCTAAGAAGTTAATTTTCATGTTATCATGAATGCTGGCGAGTACTTTTGTGTGCATTGTAAGGACTGTTTAATCCCCAGATTTAGTAGCAAGGCTAATTAAATTTTGACAGCACCTCCCATCGGTTGTCCTATAGGGTTTCTTTATTTCTAGGCTCACTCTGTCAACAGAAGCAGAGTGGTGCCTCTTTAGTTTCATTCTTAGGTATTGATTAGTTAATGTGAGGAACTAGAGATGGGAAAAGATGTTTATAGGAAATCTTATTATGACGTTTAAGCCGGTGTCAATGAATTTAGACAGTGTGTGTACCTGTTTCTATACTCTTTTGATGAAAGCTAAGGTTTTAAGGTCACAAAGTTATTGAAGAAATAACCACAATAAACAAACCAGCATAAACTTTGATTTGAAATAGAATGAACCCTACAACAAATATGAGGGTTATTGTAATGATTGAAAATCAAGCTTTTATTGGCACAACTCGGTATCTTATCTCTTTCACTTTATGGAGTCTTATTCATGCAAAAATGTTCTGTCGGTATACAGTTAATCATTTGACAAACTCAAAGGTCATTGTAATGATTTAAAAACAATCTATGATTGGTGCAACTAGGTATCTTATCTATCTTTTCTTTCAAATTCTAGAGTCTTGTTGGTGCAACTTTTAAATTTGTTTTTGGAGGGTGTCATTTGGCAGGACTGTAGGGCTTGGCGCTTGCATCTGGGAGGGTGCAAGTTCGAGTCTTGGACATAGCCTCTTTAAAATGGGGGAAGCTACATCTTGACCACCCCCACCCCCCTGACAACAACTCACACACTGCATTAACGGCAGCTTGTGGCACTAGGACACCCTTTGTTGAGTTACAGGGTTAACTTGATTGGATTATGGAGTAAGGTAGGATCATTTCTTTCAGGGCTGATGAAGGTGCTCTGTTTTCAATTGTATTTTCGAAATTCTGCTGTAAAATTTATGTTCATGAGGATTAAAATGAGAAACTGGTGAAGACAAGCGGACGGGAAGAGTGCATAAAAATTGTGATGCTAAACAACAACCCAGAAGTCGAGACTTCTGCCCTTGTCACCAGAAGTTATAAACAACAAACTGGTGAAGACAAGCGGACGGGAAAAAAAACCTTGGTGCGATCATTCTAAGCGATATTGACACACAAGGGAAACTTGTTGGAAGTTGTATGGTAAGCTGCCTGATTGGAAGGAAAAAAAATAGAGGAGAAAGCCGTGCTTTCCAAGCAAATATCCAACTGCAGATAGCTTCGACAGAGTCTAATCCTTTCACAAAGGAACACATAGAGCACCTACAAAAACTTATTCACTCTCAACCCATCTTCTTGTTCTTTGGCCCACAAAGGTATTCATTTTTCTATAGCTCTTGTCAGTGCTAATTTTATTGTGCAATTTTTTTTTCATCTTACAGTCCTTGTGCAGGGAATTAGAAAATTAAGATAGCTGATGGTACACTTTCAGCCATAGCTGATGGTACAACTTTGAAGTACATAAATTATGTTCTTATTATATGTTTCTTTAGTTTTATACTAATTTTTTATGTGTGTATTTATTTACTGGTTTAGTGATTTTGCAGGTTGTGCGCTTGCTATATACAAATTATGGGTTGTCTATTTTAGCTCATGCGTCAAATGCTATCCATAAGTTGTGGAAATGGCAGCATAATGAACAAAATTCGTCTGGCAAGGTTAGCATCTTTTTAAATTGTTGACCACGTCTCCCATTTAATTCTTTCTATGTTTTCTTGATGATGGCCCTTCTTCTTGCTTCTTCAGTCTACTACATCTGTTGTACCCCAGTTGTGGCAACTAGCAAATGGCATTCTTATGGCCAATGATACAAATGACAGCAATTTAGAAGAATCAACTGCAAGAACGATTCTTATGTTATGTCTGCATCTGGTGGAAAGGTTTCTTTATTCAACATGATGACATTCAAGGTCCTCAGCAACATACATGCCACAAATTTTCTTATATTATTTTCTAGTTCCCTTTTGTATCTATTTCCATGTTAGCTCACATTGACTTTGTTATATCTTTGAAATTAATCTTGTAAATTTATCACAGGTCATGACTATATTCATGCCTCCACCTCTTGCTGCCCCCTTTTTGGCTTTTCACCTCAGGATAATAATATTATTGCAATAGGGATGGAAGATTCCACCATTCAAATATACCATGTTCGGATTGATGAGGTATTGCTGCAACAAACTTTTCTTTCTAAAAGAAATATGAACAATCTTCATGTAGAATTTTACTCTTTTATCTTGATACTTCTCATATGGTAATGCCATTCTTACTATTTGGATTAAATTGTTATAGAGATGAATGCTATTCCCTGTAGCTAATTGTATCATCTTGCTTCATCATTTAGACTCTTCATAGATGATGAATTTGTATGGGAGGACGAGGAGGGAAGATATGGTATGGAGGATGAGGGTAGGGAGGGCGGATAGGGGAGATGAGGGTGATGGAGGGGATGTTGTGGCAGCAGACACAATGACAATGGTTGCTTCGAGGAATGTTCTAGGAGGATAAAAAGGATGTTATGAGAAGACTGGCGAAGATGAAGGTGATAGAGGGGATGTTGTGGCAGCAGACACAATGACAATGGTTGCTTCGGGGAAGGTTGTAGGAGGATAAAAAGGATGTTATGAGAAGACTAGTGGAGATTGCTGATAGGAGAGGATATGGATTGCTGATGAGGACATTTTATTACTAAATGAAAAAAATTGAGGGAAAAAGAGGTATAAACTGTTAAAAATTATTACCATATTCAGGATTGACAAGATTCTATTAGTACATTTAAGCATGTGTTCCTGTGACTAAATGAAGTTCCTAATTTATGGAAATCTTTAGCAAATAACAAGATTTAGGGGTTTATATCACAATGGACAATATTAAAAGGACTTGTATGATCATATCTAAAAATCTTGAGAGTCATATTGATTTACAATATCTAAAAATCTCGAAATTCATGTTCAAATTATCTTACACTGGTAACAAAGCATACATACATACAAAATGACTTTTTTTTTTCATACAAACAAGCTACAACAAGAGTGCACAAGCCATTTTCTATAGAATTACCAACCATTATGTAACATAATTTGATGTGTTCAACCCATATACATTTGTCATGACATTGTTATTTAGGACCATGCTATCAGTAGTCTAGGATTAAATGACATTGTTATTTCCTTTTATTGAATTCTGAAAGCTTTACCATATTCTATAAAAAAAAATCTACATTGGGATGTTATATTGTCCATTGTTATTTTTTCATAGAGGTTATTAGTATAGACTATATAGCAGTACCTAAAGCATGCTATCATGCCTGTAACCAGGGGTGATTGTTGTATTGTGCTAGATCAAGTATAGAATTCATTATCTGCATGTTATTTTTTATGAGGCTGATTTGTTTACATCTATTTGCAGGTCCTTCCAATGCTTTTTGTACCTATTTTGCAAATGATGGGAGATGCCACTTTGGAAAATCAAATATGTTTCGGACTTGTGTAAAAAGTTGTAGATTTTATTTTGTAAATTAAGTGAATGCTTAATGATGTAAAACTTGATGGGAGAACACTCGAAGTGATATAAGACTTGGATTTCATTTTGTGAACAATGGGATATTACCTTTAAATATGTTTTATAGAAATCGCTTTGTTAATGTTGCGGCTACGCTTTGTTAATGTTGCGGCTACCATATGCATTTGCGATTAAATAAAATAGTTCTGTATGAATTTTTGTTGTATATAAAATTCAATTATATATTTTATATATAAACAGAAAATTAGTAATTCCATAATAATTTAAACAATTGTTAAGTTTCGGACGATTATAGTACTGTAACAAAAAGTAAATTACTTTTTTTGGGATTTTTTAAAATTTCGTCCCTTATTTATTAGGACGAAATATATCTGTTACAAAAACTTATTTTTTGGGACAAATTGATAAACCGTCACACAAAAGCATAAATTTGAAAACTTTTGAGACATTTTGCCTAACCGTCCTTTAACAGTAATTAGGACGGCAATATCCATCCCTAACGTTTTTGCCACGCCACCCTAATAGGACCGTCCATTCCCGTCCCAAAGGCCGTCCCAAATATTTGTTGGGACGGTAATTGCAGTTTTTAAGACAGTTTTTTGTTGTCCCCAAAGGTCACTTTTTTTGTAGTGTCATACCATTCTTGGAGATATTCCGATAAACTTTTCCGTCTTGCTTGACCCTTTAACTTGTTTGGACACTGTTATGGATTGCTTGACCCAGTCTTAGGCCTTGTTACCTTCTATTTGATAGACGACCGAAATAGCCAAACCTTGTTAATTGATTCTGTAGTATAACTATAGATGTATTGTATGATTGTGATAAATACTTTTCCTAGGGATTGGTTAGATTAAGCTTATAGGACAAGTATGGGTGACTGACTGTAGCAGACTTGGAAACCATTAAGAACAATTGTATTGATAGTATGACTTGATGATAGGGTATCAAAGATGGAATAATGAGATATTATATGGTTGTGACTATAGATTGAGGATTAGAATCTTGTGCTTAGCAGTTTGAGGATTTAGCATTTGTAAAATTTTGGTTGGTTACCTATAGCTGATTACATGTGATTAGAGGGTAGATCGATATGTGGAATGATATAGAATAAGTTAGAAGGAGATATAATATTGCATACAAGATCTAAAATATATCAGTTAAATAGATAAGGAACAAGACAGAGGCATATGTACATTGGTAATTAATAAATCGGGAGTTTGAAATCGAGGATTTATATTCGGAGGACTTGTTGAGTAAAAATAAGAAGGCTCTACGCAAAGGATAAGTATTGAACGTATAATTTTAAGGAGAAGCTGTAGAAAAGGATTGACGACAAATAATGCAAAGGGCCTGTGGATTGATAGAATATGGATACTTATGATACGATAAGAAAATCTAGTATTTACAATTGAGGTTGAAGATATGGTTGATGATTAAGCATTTTAGGCTTATAAATATACCCAGAGAATGACCTATAGTTTAGGGTATACATAAATGTTTCATGTTAGTATGAAAGATTCTAAAGGATATATGACGTAGTTATAATAAAAGGACCATTGTTGAACCTGAACCAAAAAGCTTGTAAGAGAAACGGAAGAGATGATTACAAGAGTAGCAGATTGAGTGTTGTAGCCAGAGCAGCTACATGTTATAGTTTGACCTATTGGTGATTTTTAATTTCGAGGACGAAATTCTTGTAAGGTGGGTAGGATGTAAGCCCCCTGAATTTCAGGGTTATTTTAAATTTTCTGAATGAATTATTTTCAATAAATGGTTTATTATTTAAATTGTTTTGATCATTAATGTTCATTTCCGTGACTTTGACTTTTGGAGCGTCAGGGATGCCCATCTATGGAAACTCTCTTCACGAGTTTTATAGTAGGCAAGATTATCTTCGTGTTGATATATCATGTCCCACTTAAACTCGTTCCCTTGTGTTCTTTTTGTATCGCGCAACTTCGGGTCAACTTAGACCAGTTAACTGTTGAATAATTATTCTCATTTTTATCTTTGATCATCGTTTGTACGTTATCGTAATTTTTAATTTAGGAGCACCAGACCAGTCATTTTCTCAGAACCAACTCCTCATGAATGATCTACTCGAGACGCTCTTCACCCATGACCTTCGTGTCCCACTCAGACACTCCATTTTGTGCTTCATTTTCTTCGCACAACTTTTGGGTCAATTTATGCCAATTAATTATCCACCGTAAAACCTGATTTAATTTTCAATTTAATTTTGGGATCCGACATCGAGCCAACCTAGTCGACCCAAAGTATGGACATGGCCCACATGAAGCCTACTACCCACATAAAACTTGTGTCCCATTTATTTGAGTCCCCGCATGTTACTTATTTACCCCTGATTATAAATACCCATTTAAATTTAATTATTGCACCCTGTCCGATTTTGACCCGATCCGGCTCTACCGAACCCGAACCCAAGCTCCATATTGTCCTCCCATGACTATCCAAACACCCCACATAATTTTCCTATTTTTTTCTATTTTGAAAATATCTCTTCATCTTTTATAAAATATATCATTTTTAATTCTTATATATATATACATATATATATATATATATATATATATAACACTCTCTCTCTCTCTCTCCTTACACACCACCTCACCCCCTCCCCTCTCTCTCTCTCTAGCAGCACACATTTTCTTCTCCCCCCCAACTAACCTCCTTTTCCTCTCTCTCTCAAATATCTCTCTCTCTGTATTATCACTCTCACTCTTTCTATATGTATATTAATATATTTATACACACACATAAACATCTCATTCTCTCTCTCAACAAACACAACACATACACAGTACCCCCCTTGGTGGCCGAGCATCACCACCACCCTCACCATCCTTCTCCCCATCTCCTCCTTCCTCCTTTTCATCCTCTTCATCATCTACATCATCTTCACTACCCTCACCAACACCATTTTCACCACCCTCATAAACCATCACCACCACCACTAACTATCACCACTACCACTCACCCCATCATCACCTCCACCACCATAACCCGAACCCTCGCCGCTTGACCGCCGCCTTGGCCGCGCCTGACCGCCCCCGCTGTCGTCGGGCCAGGCCAGGCCGCGCAGCCCCGCCCACAGCAGCGTTCGCAGCAGCAGCGCGCACGTACGCGCGCGCACGGGCCGCCGTCGTGCACCGCCGCGCCGCCGCACGACCGCTGTGGCCGATCCTCCCTCGGCCGACGGGCCTCCGACGAACTCCTCCTGGCCACCATCGTCCTCCCCGACGCGAGAAACAGACTATTCTTGCATTTTGAACGAAGTTCCGTCGTGACGCGCTCGGGAACGAAGCTGAAACAGTATTTTGTCGCAGCGACTTCGTGCACAATTTTTGAGAGATTCTATCGTTGGATCGACGAACTCTCTGCTCCGTCGCAATCTCGGTATATCCATCTTCACTCCCCTCAATTTTTGTCCGTTAATTACGTCGTTTGATACCTCAAAACTGGCCACCAAGTTGACGCTTTAAATTGAACTATTTTTGGACAGTTTTGTGGAGCCGACTTCGTTGACTCGTAACTCCGCCGTTGCAGCTCCGGTTGGCGTGCTACCATTTCCTGTGCGCATCTGGTATAACTTTCTTCCTTTTCCTTAAGTTTCTTTTCATTATAAGTACGTTCGGTTGGTCGAATTCGACGCCAAAAATTGGCTGTCCAAATTCTTTAATTTGCACTTGTAAAATTCTATTTTTGAACCCGGGACTCCGGATTCAATTTCTGACACCACCAGTAGACTCGTGGCGTCGTTCTGGCATGTTTTCATATAAAGTTTGCTTGATTTGGAGAACGTGGGCCCTAGCACGCATTTCGGTGCAAAGCGGATCCCATATTCCGAATCAACGGGTCATTTTTAGATCGGCTCATCGGAATCTAATTCCGGATATACCGTTGAGTTCGTATCGTCATTCTGGACTCGTTGACATATAATTTGCTGAGTTTTAAAGACATTTGCTCCGGCACGTATTTCGGTGCAAACCGAATTCCAAATGTCCGCATCAACGTGTCATTTTGAGATCGGCACATCGAAATCCTATTTCGGATATACCGTTGGGTTCGTATCATCATTCTGGATTCGTGGACATATAATTCGTTAGATTTTGTATACTTCTATCCTGACATATTTTTTGGTGCAAAGTGTGTCCAACGACGGACATTATTTTGACCCGAAATTACCGTTTTGCCCCTGTGTCTAAATTGGACTTTTGGGTAGGCTATCCTAGCTAATTTGACCATTGTGGATACGTTGGTGATATTTATTTTATCATCCGACAACATCTGTAGATTTTGCTTATGTATCGTCCTTAATGTAATTAATTATTTTTCCAGAAATTGTTACTTTCTGTTTATTATAATTTTTCCAGCATTTAATAAGTAATTTTGGCATGTTATAAAGATAGTAAAACAGAACTCATTTTCAGGATACATACGTTTGCTGATTTTTAATAAATATTTATAAGAGTTTATAAATTCCATAAAAATTATTATAAATTTCTATAATTAACAAGGATCATTTTGGTACTTTATTTTATGTATATTTGAGCTTTTTGTCTATCTCAAAAATTATTGGAACTTAGTGTACAGTTTGATTTATTTATTGAGTAGTTACGACTTACAAGTTGTGTGTTGATTTGAGTTATTGTAGTTTTGGACCACCCCATACACTAGTGTAAAGACCCTAGAAAACTAGTTTGGATATAGTGTCACCCCACATTGGACTTTTATACTAGGTCCTTACTTGATAAGTATCCAGTTAGGAGTCGTGTCACACCACTAGCGTAATCTTGAACATAACTTAGAGGCTGAGTTTGTATATCATTTTGACAGGACACCGGATATTTATATCTTTGCACTAGTATTCTTGCTTTGCTCGAGGCAAGTACATCTACAAACTCATTTACTGTTTTTTAATGCTAGAACATGTATTAACCCTGTTAAAATACTGATCCTTGAGGTAGCAAGTTAAATCTTCACATGTTGTATTACTTTCAGTACCTGCCATGCTTAGAACAGTTCTTATATCTTCACATCCTTCTTACTGGTTCTCAGTACATGTTTCACTATACTTTATACTGCTCTGAGTATTCACATGTTTTATACTGCTCCCAGTACCTACCATGCTTATACTGCTCCCAGTATCTCTCACATGTTTTTACTGTTCTCGTATTTCTCAAATGTTAGAATATGGGTTATAGGAAAACTGACAGTTGAGTACGTGATCATGCCCCCATGCTACGACCTTGAGCCGTGTAAGGCCGACATTATGCATGTAGACCTTGCCATAGGCCAATATCCCGAGGCACTTGTACGTGTGTACATTTAGGCATGTACGGAAGTACATATTGTTCTTACCAGTGCCACAGCACCATCACCTATTGACCGATCACGTACATGCTCCAGTTTTAAACATTAGATATATATGTGTCACCTTGACAAATATATTTTACCGTGATTCCAGTCATACCATGATTCCAGATATGTCATGTTCCCTATGTTACTATGATACTGTGATCCCAGTTATACCATGAGGCCATGTTTCCAGTATTTTCTGTTTTATAGACTTATCACACCATGTTTCTTGTTGTACATCTCTTTCATTATATATTCAGTACTTTAGTTATAGAGGTTGTACTTGCTCCCGTCCTGACAGGATAACATTGTAGGTTCACTTTTCGAGGAGAAAATCTTATGTGTTACATATTATGACACTGATTTTGAGGACCTAGCCTTAGCTCCAGAAGAGGCCCCAACGGGGAACCTTGCTTAGATATTTTTATGTGTTTTGAGATTTAGACTTTGGTATGTACTTGTATTTGGATACTGGACTTTGTCTCCAGTTAGATACTTTGGAAGTGTATTATTAAGTCTGTGCTTGTTTACTTTCGCTTGTAGATGTTGTGTTGTGATGAACCTTTTAAATATAATTTTAGAACTGTTAGCAACTTAGATCCTTTATTGTCTATTCTTAGAACAGCTTACTACGCTTTAACCAAGCGTAGGCTGGACATGGCTCGGCCCGGCCCAACAATTTGGGAACGGGTCGTGACAGAGACTTAAAATGCAAGATACTAGGTGTTCTATTTATCAAATAACATGCACCTAGAACACATTTTTCCCAAAAATTCACAGAAAGAGAACCCTGAAATCTCAATGCCCTGGCGACATTTAAAATATGTCGATGTTTCCTTTCCACCCTTCCATTCTGTTGAGGTGTCCGAACACAGGATGTTTGGAACAATATAGCTTGAGATAAAAAATAATCTCGTAAACAATTAAATTTAGTGCCATTGCCACTCCGTACACGACGTATATCAGCCCCAAACTGACGCTTCACCATAGCAATGAATTTAATAAACATAGAATAAACAGCACACTTATCCTTCAATAAAATAACCCAAACAGCTCTAGAAAAATCATCCACCAAAGTCAAAAAATATCGTGCCCCATTAGATGACGGAACACGATATGGTCCCCACAGATCACCGTGTATAAGTTCAAAGCATCTCAAAGCACGACTACTACTATCAGGAAAAGCATCACGAGTCTTTTTTGCTTGATGACATATATCACAAGCCTTATGAGAAAACATACTGCTACCAGAGAGAAAAGGTAAAGTCTGCATTACTTTATCTGAAGGATGCCCTAGTCTACTATGCCAAACCTCGGAATCACTCTCTCTGCATGCCAGGATCACCGAAGCCAAAGATGTGGAACCTCCCCCAAGAAGTAAAGTCCACCCCTTTGTTCACCTGCTCCAATCACCATCCTCGTACTTCGGTCCTGAACAAAACACAAATCAGGAGTAAATAACATATCACAATTTCTGGCACCAATCAATTGTGAGACAGAGATCAAGTTGCAAGTGTTACGACCCGCACCCTAGAGTAAGGGCACGAGAAGTGGGTACGTCCAGCCTACGCCGCAGTGTCGGCGGTAGAACGCTGTCCTAGGTCAATCATCTAATAGTATAAGGTACCTGTACAGTTTATACTCTCCGAATGGAGGTGACAAATAGAAAACAATCTCAATCACATCTAGGGTAGAAGAACAAAGAACAGATAGATAGTAACTCAAAGAGAACCATAGCATAGATGAAATAAGACTAAGTGTCTAAGATACATAATATCCAGAATGTCAACTCATAATACAATAAGTCTAAGAGTCTATACATCTCCACATCTCAAAATACAACACAGAATGTGAGACAAAAAGTAAATATAGAAAAGACTGCCTAGACTAAACTGGTCTAGACTACTGGAACATCCTCCTCAGCTGTAGGTGGAACCTGCTGAGGGTCCACAACATAAGTATCATCTAGTCCTGCTCCAAAATAGGTAGACACCAGGGCCTCATCCTCATCCTCTGTAATATTTTCAACAGGTCCAATCAGGACGGGAACGAGCACAATACATCTCACG